>WBNA01000526.1:210396-220738 GCA_013398345.1 Nothocercus nigrocapillus | reverse complement strand
CGGGGCTCGCCGCGCGGCGCAGCAGCGCGCCCGCCACGGGCTGCACGCCGCTCGTTTATCATCAGAGCGCCTTCCCTACTAATAAAGTGACCTTGCGTAAATAGCTCAACTTTTCAAAGCTACCGCATCATTAGGGTAGGACACACGTTGATAGATGGGGAGCGCATGGGCTGCCGATCCAGGATGAACTACCGCAGCCACAGAGTTATTTTTGACTCGGCGGCGCCGCTCCATCATCGCGAGGCAGCAGGTGCCGCTGAGCGACGTGCCGGCGCCGGGACCGCGCGGCCCGCGGCGGCGCTGCCAGGGCGGCTGCCCGCGCTCCCCTCCTCTGCTGGGTGCAGCGGACAAGCACAACCCGCCCGGGCTCTGCAAGCCACCGCGGCTCCTCGGCAAACGGCGCCCTCCGCACACCTCGCGGCCGCAGCGGAGCTCCGAGGCTTCCCGGGATGCTGCATCCCCACGCCCTGTGCAGCTCCGGGCAAGCACGCGGGGTCTTCGGCTCCAAACTGCTAAAAGCAGCCCGGAGCCCAAAGGGACTCTTTGCCGATGCAAGGAACGAGGAACTGGGAGCTCCACGAGACCTGGCTGAACAGCACCGCGACCGGACCTCACGCTTCTCCTCGGCTTGGCAGTTGAGCAGATAAGAGCCACGGGGAGGAAGGGGCCCAGGGGAAAGGAGGCGGCGTGGGGCTCTTCTGCCAGGGCAACGCAGCCAGCTCTTTGTTTTCTGCTATTGTTACTCTCGCACGTCCCCCGCGCGCTCCCGGCTAATCCAGTAATCTATTATTTATGTGTTGCCTAATTAAGGCTGTGAGTAGCTTGATCTTTGTTTACTTAGGGGCACAGCGGAAGATTGCCGAGATGAAATAAAGGCACCGGTACGCAGGCAGAGCTGCGAGCTGCGCCCGGCAAGGGCGGCTGCGGGGCTGCTGCGCTGCCCTCTTCCCCTGCAAAGCAAAGCGAAGCACGTAGCACCTTGCATCACAGCCCGGCTTGCCAATCCGGGCTCATCTAATAAAGATTCAGATAAACTAGACCAAACAAAAGCCAGTCAAGTCTGAAACTAACTAATCGAATTTGATTAGCTCTCCTCCGTTTGGGATTTGAGCTTTCACTTGCAAAACTCAAGCATCCATTCTTGTTTAGATGCTGCACTTGCACATTTAATGAAACGCAGAAGGGCCTGGGGAAGAGAACAATATTTTTTTTAATCAGCACATTAGACGCAATGTCGAAATAAGACATCTTACAGCGAGGCGTGTTTTCTTTGCCTCGGCCATGGCCGGCGGGTTGCAGCTTCTGCAGCGCTCCGGACCGGGGCTGTGCAGATCCGGCGCATCCCGCGCTGCGTGGCCTGCTCCATGAGTCATTACTCCCGGGAGTTATTGCGCAGAAGCCAGCGGGACTAGTCATGTGAGTAACTACTCCCAAGCAGGAACAAGAGCTTTGCAATCTGCTGTTCGTGATTTACACCAACACAGAAGAAACAGATGAGCTATCCACTCGCGTCTCTTCCCATTTACTCAGCTACTTCATCTTCAAGGAGACCACGGATGACGTCTCCTTTTTTGAGTTTTGCAGAGGAAACGTGCCCAAAAAGTTGCACGTGTTTTGATTTTATCCTTAACAAGCTGCATAGCTTTTTTCTTTTCCCTCCCATCAAACCTGGTGCGTGAACAGATCCCGCCAACTGAAACAGATAACAAAACTACGACGTTCTCAGTGGGCACAACCAGCCTCTATGTTTCCAACACTCTCCAAATGGATCTGCTTGGACCCATTTTAAATATAAATATTGTTAGGCTCTGTGCTAAATGTGTACGCGATGCATTTTATGAAGCCTTTAACAAATTCTGTGCAAAAGAATATGTTCTCCCATATGGGCTGCTTCGAGAAAGGCAGATGTGAGGTAATCCAGATCCTTCATATGCTTCTCCTCCTTCCCTTCCTTTGGCAAACTGCTTCAGCAAAGACAAATATTGTATCAAAGAGTTATGGAAATAAACACGGATAGAGCTCAAGGGCATAAGTAAATTTCTGGAATATTTTTTGAGCACAATTAATAGGCAGTGTTGCGGGGGGGGGACGGAGTACCAAGAATCTGCCTGAGGAAGCTAATTTTATCGTGCAGACAGTGCTCTGGGAACCATGGAGTGGGAGCTGTGTTAAGCAACATTAGTCAGGATAGAGTCTTAACAGGCTGCGGAGAAAGACGATGAAACCAAAGTCAGAAGTTCAAGGGAGGCGGTTTAACGTGCCCGCGCTGCGCCGAGGCAGGGCGGGATGCCCTTCCCCCTGCCCTGCTTCGAGGCGGGCGGGAAAGGGCCCTGCTCCGCGATCCCTGCCGCGGAACAGGGCCCCACTTCCACGAGCGCTTGGCAAAGAGCAGCTCGGGGCCACGACTTTCCTTCGCAACCGCCGCATTCTGCTTTGCGGAGCGCGTCATTTAGCGGATTAACAAAACCTCGCAACCCCACCTGTACAAACCCATTATTTAACGGCAAGAACTTCCAGAGCAGCGGATTGGGAAGCGTCCACGTCCCAAACTGCAAGAAGCATCTGGAGGCTGCAACATTTGCTCTGGACCCTGCTCGAAGGAAGGATGCACCATTTTTTGCCTCATCATAAATTCTGCAGACTCATGAACTTTACAGTCTAAGAAGCTTGTGCTATATGAGAACTACTTATCTTGTGCTGGAAGCAATATAGAAACAGATGGCAAAGCCTGCATCGAGAGATAAATCAAGAGCGCCTCTGCCCCGGGTCTGCGGACATCCGTGATGCAGCAGGACTCCCCGCCGCCAAATTCCCGCCGCTCGTGGGCACGGGGGGCGACACAAGTGACCCGAGGCCAGGAACGCGCTGCCCGGGGAAGCGAGACGCCGCTGCTCGAGCAGCACGGCCCCGGTCCCCGCTCGCAGGCAGGCCCTCGTAACGCTCCCCTTGCACCCGTGTCCCCAGCGCACAAAACAGGAGCAGGAGGAGGAGGAGGAAAGCGACCCACCGTGGAAGAGGCTCTCGCACTCATTCAGCTCGTAACTGCAAACCGCTGAGAGGCAGAAGCAGCAGACGAGGCACACGCACCAAAGCGGTATTTCGCTCAGAGCATATGCTCTTGCGAGAGGAATCGGGAAGAGAAAATACACTCTTCTTCTGCCAGGTTACTCGGTTCATTAATAACCTACCGGCGTTGGACCATATGTTGGGTTTTATCACTTGATTTAGATCGTTATGACTTTATTTCTGACGACCCCAGAATAAATGAAATGCAGTCATAAAGGTTATTTAACTATTAAAACAACTATTAATTAAAGTTTGCCAAGACTTGGGGGCTCTGAGGACAAGCAGCAGCTAAGTAAATGTCAATTATTATTTAATAAGCCATTGTTATTGAAATACGCAGCACACGAGCTGCGTTCCCAGAAGGAGCTCGGGTCGAGCGAGTCCCCACTATAAATATTTTGCACGGTACTTGAAAGGTGTGCGAAGGGTGGGAGGATAATTTAGTGCCGGCTCTGATCCCGCTAGAGACCCGAGTCTCATTTCGCAGGGAAAGGGCAAAGCAGCTGCTTCCATCGTTGCCACCGCCTCGCCCGAGAGGACCTCTGCAAAAGGACCCCGCTCCCCAAGGGCCCGAGAGCTCTCGGCCCCTCTCCGACGCGACCAGCTACCTGCGGAGGCCACAGCCGGCCACTGCGACGACCCGTTGCGTTTCTATTTTGTACAGCACAACACAGCACGAGCCGCCAGCGTGGAGGCGCGGGAGGAGGAGAGCGGCTCCTCGCGCCGGAGCTGCCCCTGCCCTGCCGGCAGCCTCCCCGCGCCGGGCGCAGCGCTCCCGGGCGCGTTCGCCCCGGCCCGGCCCCGGAGCACACACCTCCCAGCCGCCAGCTCTGCACAAAGACACAAAACAAACACTCTCTCAAGAGCGAGGGGAAAGAAGAAAGGGGAGAGAGAAATGAATATGGAGCAGAGAACCCGAGCATTAAATCTGGGCATGAAATGCCTGCCAATGTTTTTCTCTTTGAAAAAACAGCCCAAGAAAATGAAAGGGCTGCAAGCAACTGCCATACAGAGACAATAATCACTAATCAAGTCAAAGTTTCATTCTAATCAGTTCAGTTGTTAAGGGGAAAAAATAGAGCAATGGCTGGGTTTGAAGAATTACCATTCATTACTGCCTCACGCTTGAGGATCCATCATCAGGCTGGGCTGCCAGACTCATTAGGAGACCAGTACGACCGAGCCGTAGGGTCCCAGACCTCCTCGCATCGGCACCAGGCTCGGATCGAGTCCTAACAGGGGGAGCAAGAGGAGGAGGATCCCCTTCTCTGAGAATCCCACTTTGTGCGTTTTCTTCTCGTAAACCCACACGCATTTAATACAAGCTCCACACCCTTTCAGCGCCGAGTCCCACACTCTTGGCTATTCAAGGAAGCCCTTTCAGAGAGCAGCTGAAACCTTACGAGACTCCCTGCAACACCGAGTTTTTGAAAACAGCGCCCGAACTGGTACAGAGTGGCACAGGAAAGGGCCAGGCCAAGTAACGGAAAAGCTTTTTCCCGCTACAGAATGGCAGCAGAAAGGCAAGGGAGAAGATGCTAACCCGAGCAGCAAAGAAACGGACCCTGTCTATGCCCTCAGATCACCCGAAACCCCCGCCAAGGGCTGTGCCAGCAGCACGGCTGCGGTCTGCAAACGCTCCTGGCAATGGGAGCGCTTCCGCGGAAGGCAGCACAAACGCCACTGTCGATTCGAAGGGAAGCAAAGCTAATCCAACAGAGGGCTTTTAACATATTAATCCGGTCCTGTCCCACGAGCAATGTCCCAACAATTATCTTCTCTTACAAGCAGTGACAGGGAGACTTGCCCAAACAAGACAGAGTTATTTTCAGCACCATAATTTTAACATACACAGCTTCACCTCCCAGCTGTGTTCAAAGCAGCATCTGTGCTGTGCTTAATTTTAAAAAAGAATACTGACAGTATGAGGATGTTCTCCTGAAACAATGCTCTTCTTGAACACGACGATGCAGACGCTGACCTCATTTTCACGGTTACAAATGCAGCGCCAGTTCCTGCTGCCCCACACGCCACCAGCTCGGGCCACGCCAGGGAACACTGTTAGGGCCAAGCGTCCTCAGAAGAACTGATGGGATATATCAGCAAACAAGCTATAGAGCAGGAAGAAACAGAATCAGAGGAGGGTGAAGAAACAAGGAGAAAAGGACGCGAGGGCAAAAGGGGAAGAAAAAGGGTGAGAAAAATGAAGAGAAATTGGTGTTATATATGGCGACAGCTATCAATACACAGTAAATTGAGTTGCTTCAGTTCAATATCAGGTCCGTATCTTCCTTGGTTATTACATCCCATTTCCAAAGCTAAGAAACTAGCTCACAGGATTGCCTACGTGTACGGCCAAGGCTCCGTCTTCTTGGCACTGGCAAGGAGTCCTGGTCAAAACTGCAGAGTGTTTCGAAAGGGATTTTGCTGCTTGATTTATAAATTTATTAAATCCAGGAGGACCTGCAGGACTTGGCACACCAGCAACTCTATAGATGGCAAGAGTTTGCCTCGGTTGCGTGTACGCACTGACCCGAGCCCTACAGGTAAGCCCTAAGTTTGCAATTTTCAGCATTCAGCAAGGCTCTTCTAAGCATCACCCTCGGCCCCACCACCAACGCACTGAGCAGGCCCAGGGCGAGTCAATTCTCTTGCCTGCGTCCCTGGCTCCTGATGTGGGAGCTGGTCGTAACAATCACCTGCAGGATAGCGGGTTACAGGGCTTCACACCAACCGTGAAGTCCTTGACTGCAAGGGCATAAAGATTTCTCCATGCTATGGTTGCAGTCTGGCTGCACGGTCCTACCGAGCGCCGTGGAAGCAGAACTCACCGGTATGCTATTAGACACCTGCTATTTGGGAACCGCTCGCTGCTGGCAGGGAGGCTTGCAGAATTAACGCGCAAGAGCAGAGCGCGGGGCAAGCGTGGGTGGTTCCTGTGCTCGGGCCGCAGCCCAGCAGGAAGAGGACGCACAGGCAAGGATGCCCCAGAAACCCGAAGGGCGGGCAGCGATTGCTGCGAGGCACGTAGCAGCCCAGGCCGCCGCGGCCGCGCGGGCGGCGGGAGCTCCAGGCCTGCTGCGGAACGGCTCGAGACGCGCGCGCGGCATTCCCAGGTGCGGGCGCAGCGCCCGCGCAAGCTGCCCTGCCCGCGAACGGCCCCGCTCGCCGCGTGTGCGCACGCGCAGGGTTTACGCCTCCTTTCCCCGAGAAGCCTGGGAATGCAGAGGACAAGTTCCGAGATGTGGCGTGATTTATAAGAAAGAAAAGAAATGATTATACTCTCCGTGATTTACTCCCTCTATGTTTTACAACCAGAATAAATTGCAGCTCTGAATGTTGTGCTGGAATTATTACTTACTTGGGGGAGAAGCAGTGCCATGAATCTTGTGAGCGGGTAACTAATCCCAGTGGCACATTTTGGAGACATCGCGCTGGGGGTTTAATTGGGGGCACTGCAGTTTTTGGAGGGAGGGAAAGGGCAGTGTCACGGGTTGCAAGTGTTACAGAGCTGGAGTTCAAGGCAGGCACACGCAGGACTTTGTTTCCCTACCGCAATTCCCTAGCTCACCAGGCCGGCCTTCTTCCTCCCATATTTCTTTTCTCACTTATATCTCCTCTAACTGAGGTATCAGGGTGCAAAATTTGTAGCTGAGTAAATCACTCTAGCCTAGGGGTAGATTTAGCTCTTCTCTTGGTTGCGTAAGTTACTGGGGGCCTAAACTGGACTGAATGTCCTGGAATTAGTGCACTACCGGGCAGGGAAATGACTGAAAGATCGGCAATGGGATATCAAGGCAGCCAGGTATGACACCAGCATTGGGGGAGGTAAGCGAAGCAAGGGCGCTTAAGCATTTACCCTCGCCGTTAAAACCAAGACGCGAGCCCAGATCCCTGCGTGGCGTTGCAGGCTGCCTTGCTGGAGCCTTGCAGCAGGGCTCGAGCGCTCAGCAGAAGCTGCGCTGGCGCTCGCAGCGCCTTCTGCAGCCTCCGAGCGCGGCCGGCTGCAGCGCGGGCTGCGCTCCCAAAGCAGGGGTGTTGGGCGCGCTCCCCGCGGCCCGGCTCAGCCGAACGGGCTGCGGCAGCCCCGGGCGTGAACCGGGGCGTAGGAAAGGCCGGGGGAGCACCGAGGAGCTCGGGGAAGGCTCCCTGCACCCAACGGAAACGCCCACAGAGATTCCCGAAAGGCTGGAATTCCAGCTGGAAGGATGGAATTGCTTTTTGGCGGCCGTTCCCAGCCCGGCCCAGAAGCTCCCTGTTCGAGCGTGACACTTTTCAGGCAGTCATTGTTTTTTCAAGTTCTCCTTCCCAGCAGGCACGCACAGGCCACGGTTTTCTCCAGCAATTAGCTACTTGCCGTTGCTACGCGGTCGGTACGTCGTCTCTTAGCAGCCCTGAACGCGCGATAGCGTGCTTAATTGTCCTGACTGGCTGCACAGTATTGCTCTTATTTCCTGACGGCTTCAGCAGCACCCAGGTTCAGTTTTTATATAAATTTTTAATATCTTCTTCTCGGGGGTGTAACCTGTACCCACTGTACTAGGGCAATACACGGGAGACAAGAAGCAGGGAAGCCTCACACTCTTCCTGAAAGGACTCTCGAGGTTCCTGTGATAAAATCCTTCGTAAAAATTGCCTCTCAAGCCATCCTTGCCAGATGGATTTGCAGCCCAGGGAGGGCTTTTTTTGTGTGTGAGAAAACAGAGAGAAAAAAAAAAAAAAAAGAGTCTTTACCTCTATTTTTGACTTAGGCAGAAAACAGCAGCAAGCAATATGGCACAACAATTTCTGTAAATTTTCTTATTATCTGGCAGAAGTAATACCTTGCAAGTCTCGCTCCAGCTTAGATTACTGCACTGCTCTTTGCTCTCCGTCCGGCGCAGGAGACATGACAGCCCGGGAGTAATTGCTGCCTCTCTCAGAAATAATTCCACAAAACCATAATGTCTCCTTTCCTAGTGGGCCAACTTTCACCTCCAAATAAATCATGTTTAGTGCAAGAAAACCCACATAGATTCTCCAGAAAAGCAACCAAGGAAGTAGAAAAGTGGATTAGCAGATTCACTGGGAAAGACGACGAAAGCAGCTAACCTGGCCTCGATTTGAGTTCTTTGTTGGACGTGGGGGCTCTTTCTGCCGTGTGAGAGCAGGGCTGCAGTATGCCAGCCCCCCTAGCTTTTAGGGGGAAGCTTTCAGGCACTTCTCAGCTGGAGAGACGTCTCCGGTTCTCTCTCCGTCCCGGCCAGATAAAAGCAGAGAGGCACCTCGCGACACCGCGACGAGGCACGAGCGTCCGAAAGAGCTAAGCAGCGCCGAGGAGCCTCGCGGGCGCCCTTGGCACGCGGCCCCGCGAGCGCGCGGGCAGCGCGCTCTGCTTTGCCTGGCTTTGCAGCAGCCGCTCATTAGGGGCAGAGCACGGAGCCTGCGCGGCGATCGGCACGGCGCCCGCCTGCCCTCGAGCCCGCTCGCCTTTGGTGCGAGCATTGCCAAGGCAACCAGCGCTCGCCTTGCTCCTGCGCCGCAGCTCGCGCACAAAGGAGTCCAGCTTGAAGCCTCTTCCGATCAAGACCATCTCCCGTCCTTGTGGCATGCGGATTGTAACACACAATATGGGCACACGAAATATGCAAAGGTTATAATGGCAGCATTAGATGTGTTCCAGGTGTCCTTGCTAGCAGTTGAATCGGGGAGCTAAAAGTCACTGGAGGAGCAAGTCATTAATGCAGATCCCCAGTGCTGAATCAATGCAGATATTGAGTCTTTTGCAGCTTCCCAGAAGGTAAAAGCACTTACTGGCATGCTTAGGTCAAGAGGCTAAGCCACACACAGCATCCTGGAACGCTGTGAGAATCGCCCTGGCTTCGGGCGAGGCACGGCATGCAGCCAGTGCAGGATGCAAGAGCATTCGCCAGTGAGATTCTCCCTGCTGCCCACTAAAGCACGCAGAACAAGGAGGCGAAAGCACGGGCAACAGGCACACCTCGCCAGACGTCACCCGCTCCGCGCTGCGGGAACCGACGGCAGCGCCGCACTGTCCTCCTGCACTGCCTTTGGAAAGCTCACCCATCACAACAGGACCCGCGTCATATGGCAGTTGCTAAAGCAGTAACAGGCCAGGCCTTCCCCTCTCTCCACTTCATAAAACTGAAGAGACACTTAACACCCACATAAAGTGTCAGTGCCTAAGTTGCCACTGAACTTCAGTTGCATGCTACAGTGACTCACACGCATGCTGTTCAGAAGGGAAAAAAAATAACGAGATCTCTTTCTTTCCCTTTTGAGTGATGGTTACAGTGAAGAGAGTGGCTGCAGAATGACAGGGGAGCCCGTGCGTTCGGGCTCTCTCCGTACCTGCCGGGCTGGAAGCGCCCGGTTCACAGATCACAGGAGAGAGAGCTCGTGCAACAGGCAGCACAGAGGCTGCCTGAGGTCTGCCAAACGGGCCTGCCTTCTGTCCTGCTTCCCAGGTTCCCACCACGGATAACGATTACATTGCTAGTAACTGCCCTGTCTCGTAAGGGTTACATCCAATAACCTTTTTCCCAGCATGGAGGAGAAAAAAAAAAAAGGATTATTTTCATTGCGTAGCACTGTTAACTGCACAGCGAGGCACAATTGTAGGGTAGGCAATCTCTCCTATTAGCCCCATCAAAGCAGCTGGGATAAAGAGGGAAGTGTTTATGTACAGCACAGTCCAGGGTACCCAGGGGCCTGTCTGCTTTTTGCAGCAAGATAAATTCATGTGACTGCGTGTGTGCGCATGTGGATATTTTTATGTAGATATGCACCCCCATGCACGCGCGCACACACCCGCTCTGCGGCTCTAGCCAGGAGGTTGCTACTTGGAATTAAGTCTCGCATCCAAGAAGAGGCTAAAGGGAATCAATTTCGGGTGCTGGGATGTGCAGAGCACTTGAACCTGCCCCCTGGTCTGCTAGAAATCCCAGCGATCTTCAGGCTTCCTGGCTCCGGAGGCCTCTCAGCTTCCCTCCTGCCACAGGCGAGCGCGTTTCATTACCGCAATCCCACCCAGGCTGGGGCCGGCCAAGCTCTCCCCAGCGGCGCACCATGGAGTTACCCGTGTTTTCACAGGAATTAAACTTCTAATACAATAGGCCAAAATAAAGCAAGCTTTGTGCGTGCCACTACAGCTCCCGTTTTTGCATACAACTGAATAACTTACCTTTTGTTGTGACACATTAATCCTCTTTGCCTCGCGGGATAATTCCCAGCTCGGCCGCGCGGCGGGCGCTGCACGGCCCTCGGCGCCGCCGCC
>WBNA01000526.1:199207-210361 GCA_013398345.1 Nothocercus nigrocapillus | reverse complement strand
CGGCTCCCAGCGGCAGCGGCCGTGCCCGGCCGGGAGCTGCTGCACAGCACGGGGTGCTGCCCCCAGGGCCCGCGGCCCGTTCGCCGGAGCCCTTGGCACGCGCCTGCGCCAGCGGCGCCTCCCGACCACGCGAGAGGCCCCGCTCCGTTCTTGCCAGCGGTGCCAAAGCGCTATTATCCACGGCTGCTCATGAAACCCCTCATTAGCGCAAGCAGCTAATTGTCGCTGCTGAAAAGACGAGCGGTGGATCTCGAGGCCTGGCACGCTGCCATCGCAGGAACCCGCGCTCCGTCGCCGCGTGCCGTGACACCTCCTTCCCTCGCGTCAGGGAAACCACCCCCAACAAAGGCACTGTTTCCCCGCACAACCCGGAGTCTCTTTCCATCTCACAGGCGGCGGATGTGCCAAACCACTTGGAATTGAGAACTGCGCTACCCTACGAACACGGCAAAACGAGCCCGGGCCGTGCAGCGCGGGCAGCCTCAGCGCAGGGGCCCTCCCGAGAGCAGAGCGTTCCCAAAAGACGTTTCTGCTGCTCTCACCGCGGCACAGCTGCCTCTTGCTCTCTGCCGATCACATTTTTGCATGCAGACACCTTTGGCTCCTTCAAAACTGCTGGCGGAAATCACGGCAACGCTAACGGAGAGCAGAGCGAGTGAAAATCCTAAAGCAGCTCCCCAGCACTTGAATCCCTCTCTATTTTATTGACTGACGAACTGGAAAATCTGCAGCGACGTGGCCCACGACAACACGAAATAATAAGAGCAGCACAAAGCAACCCCTCCGCTCAGTGATCCTCACAAACCTCTTCCCACGCAAAGTTACAAAAGGAGGCTAAAGGCCGCAGCTTCAGAGCAATGGACAAAGCGTGTTGTTTCGGGCATTTTCTTAGAGCATTTCCAGAGAAAGAAAGCCTTTCATTCCGGGAGTCTTTTTTCTCTTTTCCTAGATTTTTTTCTCCAGATAGAACTGTCAAAAGGTTTGAGCAGCTCAGTAAAATAATAATAAAATAAGTGGCCCCAAGCTTTCCCTTGCGGGCAGTTCTTCCTCCAGCCCTGCCTGCTACCTGAATCTTTTGAACCCATCCCGGACACGTCTGGGAGGCACCCACGTTTTAGGAAAGCGCTCTCATTCTCCACCCTATTTCCTCAAGGATTAAGACACGCGAGCTCATTTTCTCCTCGTTGGAAAATCCCATCCCGCTCCATCCAGGAAACGCCTCAGCCGTGTCCCGAGAGGGGCCACGGAGGGGTCCGAGGCGCCTCTTCCGCTGCAGCCTCCCCCTCGTCCTCGGAGGCGGCCGGAGGAGGTTTCCCTGCGCCCCGACCACCCGTGGTCAATGGCACACCCCACCTCCCAGCTGCAGCGAGGAGAGAGGCTTCAGCTGGGAGCACCTTATTTTGCAGGTATTGTTTTGCTAACAATAGCAATTCTTGCTTCTCAGAATGCTATTTTGCTTAATACCTTCTTTCTGCAGAGTAGAAAATGCGACAGAGTAATAGCCCTGAGATCAGTACGAGGGGGTCTGGCTTGTGACAAGAAAAACAGACAAGTGTTTCCATCAAAGAGGAATTGCGCAAAGCAAACAAGTGTTCCAAATAAGAGTCTCCAGACAACATGAGGTTTTAATCTTCAGGATTAAGTGGTGTTTTGATTCCTTACTGCACAATAAACATATTTGCAGGGCGAGAGGTGCCTATTTGATTCTCTGGAAAGAGAAGAGGTAGCAAGGCCTAAACTAAAGCAATCCTCGTTTGAAATAAACAGCCAATATATTTTGAAAAGGAAGAGTTATGTGACAGAAGAGAGATTAAACGAGATTCCCAGAGCGCGGCGCTGAAGCGCGCATACCCACTGGCCCGAGCACCGCAGGTGTCTTGGCCAAGCCCAGCCTGGCCAGCGGGCGCGAAAGACGGGATTCAGACCAGCTTGGCCATCGCTCCCCGCTCCGTGCTGCCATTTGTCCCAGCGCACGCCTTTCCTCCCTGATTAGTTGTGTCTTATACCTGCTTTCCGCTCGTGCGGGCGGCGGCGGCGATCGCATGCAGACTACACAAATACTGCAAAAATTAAAATTGAGACACCAGAGCAGCAACCGCAGGTTATTTGGTGGCCAACGTTGGAGAGGCTTTTTCTGCCCCAACAAGGGAGATGCCCCGAAGCGGCCGGAACGCCGCTCTGCCGGAGTTTGCCTTGCGGAGCGGCTGCGGACGCGCGGCCGGCGCCGCTGCTCGGGGGGCCGCGCACCAGGGCGGCTTCCGAGATCCCTGCGCGTCCCCACGAGCCGCTAGAAACCGCCTCCTAAAATTGCCCAGCGACCCGAGAAATCTCATCACTCGGTACCATTTTTTGGGGTTTGTTTTCGTTTTACAGAGAGAATCGCTGCATTCTGGGCACAGAGTGTTTATGCTGATGAATTATTCAGGTTTTGTACAACTAGACATCATTATTCTCATGTGAGATAAAGGAACAGTTGCACATATACATGGATGTAGATATAATACAGGCTTTAAAAGGAATGATAATTCTTGGTATTTTCCTCCCAAACAAAAATCCCCAAGACATAATGCTGTTTTCTTCTTTGTGAAACAAATACCAAGCCCTGACAAGCACGCTCGTAATAAGCAGCCGGTGTGCCCCGCATAGCAATCGGATAGTAACTAACCCCTTGTCCAAGGGCATCGCTCATCAGCAACCCGAAATAACAAACCGAAGGGAGCGGCTGCAGCGAGCAAAGCAGCGCAAGCGAAACTCGGGAGGGAGGCGGGAGGGAAGGAACTGCCCACGGCTGCCCAGCGCCTTCCGGCGCTCGCGCCGGGCTGTTCCCTGCTGCCGCTTCTCGCCTTTCGCTCGAGACAAACGCAGCAGCGAGAGGCTCGCGCGCACCCCCGCGCAGGTCTGGGCAACGCGACACAGGAGCGCAGCGAGCCCGCCGCGGCCCTGCAAAGCCAGGCGGGCGGCGCCGCCGCGGGCCAGCGGCCACGAGGGTGCCGCGGGGCGCCGCGCTGCCCCCCGAAACCGCGGGCTGCCCAGGAACAAGCGGGAAAGGAAACGCTGCCCTCGGCAAGCTCGCGCACCGCTCCGCCCGCCGTGCTTTCCCCTCGCCTCGGCGTATTGGGGCGGCCCCGGCTCCCGCGCACCCGACCTGCGGCACCCCCGGCACGGCTTGTTTGGGAGAGAAAGAAAAACAAGGCTTAGCAACACAACATCTTGTTAGCTCCGTAAGGCAGCGTAGCCTTCCTGCTTCTCAGCAATCATTCAGGCATTGCCTGCTTAAACAGAGCTGAACAGTATTGCTCTTAATAGGGTTATTAATACCTGTCACGTTCCAAGAAGGTGAAATAATGTGCTTTCTTTCGTCCATAGATTAAAATAAACCTGTAGGGAATTGCCTGAGTCCTCCTCCCCCCACACTTTGTATCCTTAAGCCAGTGCAGAAAACAGCCGAGCAACTGTGCCGCCTAAATGCTTCATCAACATGATAGATGTACAGCAAAGTGGTAGTCGAGGAGCAGCTCTAATGCGTAAGTCCGCACATCCCTCCTTACCACGTACACACCTGTTGTGGTCTCCCCATTGGAGACCTTTAGCAGAGAAATTACAGCCTACGGTTGGATCAGTCACTGGAGATGGCCCAGTCGCGCTGCACGAACCGCAGCACGGGTGTTCAACCAGGCCTCCGCTTGTGCTCCGAAAAAGGCAGCTGCTGATTTGCTCTCCTTACAGTTTTCGGCCTACATAGGAATAGCAGCCACAGAGAGATTCAAAGAGACTGTTCAACTGCAGGCAAAAATCACAATCCCTACACGTTAATTTAAAGCTTGAGCTTTTTTATATGGATGCTGCCGAGACAGACGTAGCTATGAGTAAATATGTCAAAATAATCTATCAAGTGGAAATCTGGTCCCTGAGCTGCTCAGCGAAAGGGGTAAATTACATAAAGATTATTACTTGATTTCCAAAATCCGTTCCAAAAGGAGATACGGAAAAGAAAAAAGAAAAAAGGAACCGGTGCCGCGTGTCGGCGCCCGCGCCCGGTCGGCGCCCGCGTGTCCGCGCGGCCCCCCAGCCCTGCCCACAGCAGGAAGGATGCTGCGGCTTTCCGTCGGGCTGTGCCGGCAAGCCCGGGCACGAGTTCCCCGCCCTGCGAGACGGCTCCTGCTCGCTTGCTAGTACAAGAGCCACATTAATCCATTTCATAAAGAGAAACTCTGCCTTTGAAAAGAAAAGGGAAAAAAAAAAAAATCTGAATACTGTTCCCCTCGAGGCTTATCAGTGCTTCATTTTCCATCACAAAAATAACGTACTGTAAAAGACTGATTAGTCAACTGATAATTGAGTTCTTAAATGTCAAAAACAATATAGTATGAATATTCAACAGATCATGCCACTGAAACTTACCTGTTCAATCAACAATGACTAACAGTTTTTCCTCATTGTTCTTTGCCAAAAATTATGTTAATTTGACTTTTCTGAGGTGACGAACAAGGCTCTCTTAAAGCATATCGTCTCGCAGGTTAATGCATAACGGGCTGCTTAAAAGAAAACTGTTTGGAAGTCGTGCCTGACTTACATCCCTTTACATTAGCTGTAGCTCACAGTTCGCCTCGAGGGGCAACTGAATCCAAACTGCACCGAGACGGATATAGTTAATGTTTTGGCTGCCGAGAAGGAGACATTTCGGTATACGGATAGAAAAATAGTGGTGTTTTTGTGCCGGTGGAGGCTAAATTCAGCCCAAAGTTCAAGGTTGCAACAGACTTCGGGCATCATTTAATTTGACAGCGGAAAGCACAGGGCAAATTTAATTAAAGGCCGGCCCTGCGGTTTTTCAATGGAGACAGCACGTTAGGAGAGGAGCCGAAGCAACCGGCCGCTCCTCGGAGAGAGGCGGGAGCCTCGGGGAGACGGCGGCAAGCGGCAGGAGACGACTCCCTGCCCGCGTCCTCCTGGAAGCGGCCGGACCGCTGCAGGCTGAGGCAGCCGGCGGGACACCGGGAAGGGCTCCCGCAGAGACGCCGACCCGCACCGGGCACCGCGCGGGGCCTCTCTGCCGCCGCAGAGCGCGGGCTGGCCTGAAAGCTGAACCGCGCTCCAGGAAAGCGGGCTTTGGGTTTCTCCTCTTCACAAGATTCCGCCTTTAGAAAGTGGAGTTAAAAACTTTCAAAAAAAGTCGCTGGAAAGAGATACGTTCACACTGAAGGTATTCCAAAGCTGGCTTGAAATAATTCTCTATTTTGAAAAGCAACTTAGATTTCACGTTGTTAAGATCAAAAACCAAGCGGTTTCAAAAACCACAGAAGTGACACATTTTTGGAGAGCCAATTT
Organism: Nothocercus nigrocapillus; assembly: GCA_013398345.1. NCBI lineage: Eukaryota > Metazoa > Chordata > Aves > Tinamiformes > Tinamidae > Nothocercus > Nothocercus nigrocapillus. Next base: position 205,033 of record WBNA01000526.1, on the reverse strand, counting down.
TAACTCTCTACCTCTCTCCCCCCTCTCATTGGCACCTTTTCTATTCACTGAAACTCTCCAGATCTTTCAGAATCCTTTCTTTTGGACATTTCCCGCCCCCCCCAATCCGTATGCAGCAAGTGAGCGAGGCTGGAAAAGAGCCACTGGCTCTGTCTGGCCACAGCTCCTCCTTCCTGAGGAAGGTTTTGTCATCTCTTTCTCGCCCCCGGATTTCCGTACTCACATCTGCACTGCCTCCGAGTCTGGCTTCTGGGTTATCTGTGGCGACCTAGGGAACCAAGCAGCCGCCCACAGCCCCCAGAGCAGCGTTTGGGCCACCAACGTTCAACCACAGCCTTGCCCCAAGAAAACAACACTCTTGGGCACAAACAGAGCAAGGGCGCTGCACTTAAAGAATAAAGTAAAGCCCCTGTTTCCCTGCGCTGGCTGCCGACCCATGCCCCCCAAGCCCCTTTACCGAGATGAGGGCACTGATGACGCTGCTGGTGCTACAGGAGGAGCAGTAACGAACACAGGGAAAAGGCTGCCTGGAGGGAAGAGCCGTGTCCAGAGCTCGGCCGGGAGGGGGCCGGGTGCCGGGCACACGCTCATCGCGTCCTGACGTCCCCCGGCTCCAAAGGGCACGGGGAAGCGGCCGCAGCGCAAAGGGAGAGAGCCAAGAGCGAGGCAGGAGATTAAGCAAGGAGAGGGCATTGCAGATCGATCTTTGAGAAATGTTTCCTACCATGCTCTATTAGGCAGCAGAATAACCACTCAAAAGGAGTTTTAGAAAGAGGGCTGCTTGAAAATCTCCAGGCAATGCTGTTTCTAATAGTAAATATGGATTTCATCTAGAGGATATCTTTCAAACAAGATGTATTTTTTTTTTTTTTTTTTGCTGCAAATTTTATCGAAGATAGGCCATCCAAAAGTTCTCGTACTAAAGCTCGACCATGCAGCAGGACGCCCAGGCTTCCCGACCGGCCCGGGCACCTCCCGCAACGCGGCCACCATGCACCAGGGTCTCATACCTGGGATGCTGCAGTCCTACAAGGAGGCCCAGCGCAGGCAGCGAGAGCTGAGCAGCCTCAGGAAGAGCACCGGCAGGATTTCCAGAGCTCCAAACTTCTGACTTTGTGCAGAAAACCTGACATTTCCGTGAAGAGCATCCTTATTTCCCAGCCAGCTCTCATTAGACACCACAAGCATTTAAATCATTTGAAATTAATGTGGACAAAGTCCTCCATGGCAGACTTCAGAGAAACCCTTCTGCATTCCCTGGAGATAACCAGGCGACAGGCTGAATGTCCCTCATTATTTACCTCCATCGCTTCGCTTTATAACGTTCACGCAAGGTTTTCAAAATCTGCATATATTTTACCATTCCCTTCATCTTACCCGCATCAGATTTTCTTTGCCATTTAGCTTCAAAGAACCTACCTGCCAGGAAGGAATACGTGCGGAAGGCGCTGCGGAGGCCGGGGCTCTCGACCGTCCTGCCACGGGGCTCCATTGAACACAGCCAGCCTCCCTGCCGGCTTAATCGCGACGGAATGACCTGCAAGGAAAGCAAACGGCAGCAGCTCGCGAGGGGCCTGGAAGTGCCCAATCTCCGAGGCTTATTCAAGAGAAGGGCAGACTCACCACAGCACGAAAGGAAACGTCTCGGCGTTTACATTGGGCCCGCTGACTTTGCCAGGGTCGTGCCGGGGCTCGGGCTCACGCGCACCGGCTCTCCCGGCTGCTGCCGCCGGGAGAACCGCGGCGCCCGGACGGCGCTTCCGCGCGGCAAGCGCGCGCGCGTTGCAGCGCTGAAGGATTGCCGCTTCCTAAGCGTGTTTTTAATTAACGCACAAACGTGTCATCCTAAAAGGGAGCTCAGAAGCCGGCTCTCGGTAACCCAAAACCAGATTTATGGGCTCTATGTGAAGTGGTTAGCAAAGACATTTAAAAACAATTAGGCTCTCAGAGAGGCAGATTCAAGCAGCCCAGGCTGCTCTCATTATGCCGGGGAATGGGAAAATAAAGCCATTAGGCTCACCAGACAACTAGGTTATTTGTACTATTTTTTTTAATGATTAGTTTTTCTAATAACGCCTCCTGCCTGCAGTGGGAGAAACTCTCTCGTGCGCTCTTGCACACCGAGTCACTGATGGATGATCCTCCCATGTGACCAAGCAAATCCGATTTTAATGTTTCATGACGCTATTGCAATGAATAAAAAGGCAATTATCATTTTCCTTCAGCGAGGCACCCGACACCGCCGAGTGTTACGGAGTCGCGAGGAGCAGGGGCAGAGAGCGCGGGGATCGGAGACCAACGGGGAGCGGCGGATGCCACGGCCCGTGGCTGCTCTTGCAGCTCCAGCTTTGCCCTGAGAACCCCTCGGAATGACTAAATAATTACCTTCTAAGGAGGGTCCAGCCATCTCACCTCATTTCTGATAGACTTTGCACACTTCTCTGTGTTTTGCTTTGTGCCGCGTAGCCTCCCGTGCCAAACCCAATGGCCGCTCGCCCTTTTTTTCCGGAGGAAAAAAAAAAAACAAAAAAAAACAAAGTTGGAGGTGCTTTTTCTCCTCGCTTCCCCTTGCCCTTACCTAAGGCGCACAAGTCCAGCTAAGCCCGAAGCTCTTGTGTCCAGTGCAATCCTCGGAGTGCGCATCCCAAAGAGAAGGGACAACATCATCCTAGAAACGCTCCACTCGGCTTCTTGTCCCTGATTCCCTTGAAGAGAAGGCAAGGGGGGGGGATTAACACCCCAAACGCGGCCCAGCTGGTTCTCCCGCGGCCTTTCGGGGCTGATACTAACCAGGCTTATCCTAACGAGCAGCACCTGCCTCCTGGGGTGTCTCCAGGGGAGCCCCTGCCCCGGAGTCACCCCCAGCCCCTGCCCCTCTCCAGCGCTACCCTGAGCCTGCACAGACGTATTTACCACCTCATCAATGAGTTGAGGGCAGCAGCCTGCCGAGCGGCCCCGCGCAGAGCACCACGGTGCAAGGTACCCCGGCACCGCGGGCGGCCGCTGCCCCGCGACGCGCCCCCGCCGCAGCCGCGCTCCGCGGCCTAATGGGACACAGCGTCGTGTCAGATCGGCTTATCGACTTCTCTACGGCGCGGATTGATTTCAGGAGCCATTACGGGGTATTATGTATGAAAGGGCTCCTTAGCAGCTCGCTCTGATGTGAGCCAGGAGCTGGAGCGGGGAGCATCTTTCTCTTTTAATGTCATCATTTAAAAAAATCCATCTATAGAAATGGAATATAAAAGACTCTGTTAAAACAGCATTAATATTCCGAATGAGAGGCGCCAGAAATTCAGAGAGATTTCTTTTACTCCTTCCTGGCTTGCTGTCGCTTGCAAAATTCGGCATAGCGTGAGGGATACAGCTCGGGCACTCATTTAGCTCCATTGTACCGGGGCAGGGGGAGAGAAGGGCGAGATGTTTTTCCGGGGCCAGGGTGAGAAAGGTGACCACGAACACACACGCTCTCTTCCAGGTAATCACCATCCTGTGTTTTATTTGCTGCCTGGCCCAGTGCCCGTGATTATACTAACATATTTTTCACGAGTGCGGTGAGAGTGCGCTTCAGACCAACAGCGCTCCAGCAGGAAAAATTAACCCCCTTGCCTGCACTGAGGTGTAACGGCTGTTTATCGCTCCGTGCGGAACACTCGTTCTCAACGGGAGTGCCCAGAAGGAGCACAGGGCATAAACAGGGTGGCAGAATCTGGCCCCAAATAGGAGCCAATAGTTTACAAGTAAGGTAACTCCTTTTCCTGTCACGTTCCTGCTCTGAAATGCTACCTGCGTATTTCACTATGCACCCCTGCAGCCCGTGGTAGCTGCAGAAGAGACCGGAGGGACTTCGGCTGGTTTGTGCTCTGCATATTCCTGTTGCTTAGCTTCCAGGGCTCCAGGAACACTGCCTGCAACGCACAAATCTCATTAACAAAGCAAACAAGCAAGCAAGCACAGTTGGTTTCTGCTCTTTTAATAGGATCTCTGTGGCACCCAAAAGGGTCCCCGCGCCCTGAACGCCCCGCCAGCCGTCCCGGAGCAGAAGGACTGGAGGAGAACTGCACCCACCCTTCTGGTACGGAGGAGCGGGACTGCGTGAAAGCCACCGGGCAGCGGCGGCACGTGAGCAAGGAGTTCCACGCGCTCATCCATGAAACATATTTCTATTACAAAGGCAATTGAAATTTTAATTAGTAAGGATACAGGAGTGTTTCTAACTCAGTCAGCTATGTAATAACACACAAATAACAAAAAAATGAAACCCTTTACCACTCCAGTAAATACTGCCTCCAAAAGCCAGGCAAGGACAGAAAGCTCGGAAGGAGCTCTCTGCCGGCCTCCGAACTCGAGCGCAAGGAGTAACTCGCGCGGGAACGCTTTGGACTTCCCTCCTTGCCCCTTGCGCGGGTTCGCGACGGCCGCCCGCAGCCGGGCACGCAGCGAGCGCCGAAGGCGCCCGCAGGCAAAGCGGGCACGCGGCGCCGCGCAGCAGCCGGGCGCACGCACGAGCTGCTCGCGAGCACGGCTCCTCCTTGGCCTGCTTTGATTTGGCTTGATTTATTTATTTTGCCCGGATATTTCATCGATCCGCTCACCCCGGGTTCCTTTCAGCAGCCTCTATTGACATAATGGGAGCTGTGCATTTGTTTTCGCCTTGCGCAGGTCTGCACACTGCCACATTTGTACCACAGGAAGCAGAAAACTAGTTTAACATCTCATTTATTTCATAGATGAGAAAGTAATTCCCTGCTGAATGATTGTCCTGAACCAACAATTCAGAAAGCAGGAATTTACAGTGCCTGCCAGAGACGGGAGTGCATTACTGTAGTGCTGTTATATAATGGAGCTGAAATATGTTTTTTTCCCTCCTGTTAGCCTGAAGAGAAAAGCCATTAAATATGATTAAGGTTAAGAGATTGCTAAAATTACAAACAGCCGCCATTCAATTATTTTGCTCTATAAAATGCAACACAGATTGGAGTTATTTCTCCGAAATGTGTTTTTAGAAAATAACATAACACAACTAATGTGGTTTGATGTAGCAAATCAGGTTTCAGATACTTCTCGTAACGCAAAGCTAAAAGGGTCATAATTTAACTCAAAGTTCATAACTTAAAGTCGTCAGGTGCGTGCTGCATAAAAAAGGGGGAAGAAAATCAATCCCTCCCCAACTAGTATTCTGTGAAGTCATCGCGAGCAGCAGAGTCAATCAGTTTTATCACCCATTAAAGAAAAAGGCAGAAAAATGCAACAACTTGGCATAACAGTCACACGGCTTTTGCGCAGAGCAAATCTCTCGAACAGCTTCTATAATTTGTAGCGTGGCCCAAGGTGGGTGCTCAGGGTTTGTCCGGGCTCCGAGAGCCGTGCGGAGCGGCGGGGAGCTCGTGGGCTCTTTATGGGCTCTGCGCTGGCGTTTCGTGCACTGGGAGCCGTGGGCGGCTCTGAACAGCCTAACTATGCGAAAATGTATTTTCTGTCAGTGCTCCACAAGAAGCTGGAATAATTGGAAAGTCAGAAAAAAAAAATCTGTGTGTGGATATATTAATGGCTAGAGACTTGTGGTTATGATGGTTAATAAAATATGAGGAATTACATTATTCTAGTGCAAGCAACACAGCCTTCGCGGGTCCCGGGAGGCCGGGTTCTAAGCTCTTTCCATAAGTAAACTCGGAGCGAGCTCGGCGCAGACCCATTTGTTTGCAGGGAGGAATCAATGCAGGTGAAATCCGAGGCAGACGGAGGCGCGAGGCGGCAGCGGCGAGGAGTTCTCCTAAGCTCCCCCGCAGGACGAGCGCTTTGCCGGCTGCTCTCGCCGGCGACAAC
>WBNA01000526.1:179050-189128 GCA_013398345.1 Nothocercus nigrocapillus | reverse complement strand
CGCGGCGAGCCGAGGGCCACGCCGGCAGGCTGGCGTGCGGCACAGCTCGTGACAGCGGCCGATGGCCTCTCAGCGCCAGAAATCCTCTACTCGCGGCAAGGAGAGGGACAGAACAAAAGAGAACTTGCAGCAATTGGCACCAGCAGAAGTTTCATTCTGCTGAGCGCACTTGTCTGCTTTTCCCCTGTCAGTCACCCTACCTCGTTAGTTTTACAGAAAATAATTGGGCGCTCCGTTTTTAATTGGTGCCTCATAGGGAGCCCCATTTCAGCGCTGAATTTGGAGCTGACAAGAGAACACGGAGCATTTCACCTCCAGCTTCGCGCTTTGAAACCACAGACCCCGAGCACCACAGACCCCGAGCCATCGGGTGCCCTCCAGCGCTGGGGCAATGGTCAAGGCAGAACGCCCCGCACAGCTGCAGACGCCCCGCTGTGTGGTGCTCGGATCCACAAGGCCGAGCTGCCATCACCGCACTGATGCTCACCCTGTGTGTTCCGCAGGGGCTCCCGCGCGGTCCTGACAAACATCCTGCTCTTCCTTGGAACTCGCCAGATGGGCCAAAACAGGTTTTGTGCTCAGTACTCTCTTGATAGAGAGTGGTTTCCCCACCCAGCCAGGAAACAACAGCAGGGTCGCATGATCCCAAGCCCCCAAACAGGTGCCATGAACAGTTTGTAAATTATATCCGATCCATCCCCAAAATTTCGGCCAGAGGATCTGGAAGATAGCTATACAAGAAGCTACACGAAGGCGCTTGCGGAAATGGAGCAGGGAGGAGGAGGCAGCACGTTTCCATTTAGGGGCTCGTTTTCACCTAGCTCTGATGTCCCTTTGCAGGAAGAGAATGCGGCTCTGCTTCTCACTGGCTGCGGCACAAGGCGGGGGCATTTCTCAGACAGTTTCCAGGAGGTGCCACGGCTGGGAATGGAACCCGCGACCCTCTCCTGCTAGAAACTCAGATCCATACACGACTGGATCACTTGGGAAGCACATCGAGCCCGACCCCGTACATCCACAGACGGGCACGTTCTGGTTAGGGAAATTAAATTATTTTTTGGAATACAGAACCAGATGCCTCTGTTTCAGCAGCTGCATCTGCTTTCTGCAAGGCACTTGCGAGCATTAGTTTTGGCAGATGCTGGTGCAACAGAGCAGCTAGAAGGTACCTAGCTATGGCCGCCTCCGCTTCCAGAAGAGATCGCATTGATTCTTTCCACACTAACAGGTTGAAAAGGGTCCAGGAAAACGTAGTCAATTATAGCGGCCTCTAGCAAAGCGCGGGTTCTGCGGCAGGAGAGCCGGGAGCGCGCCGGCACTGCCGGGGAGCCCCGCGCCTCTCCCCCGGCACCTCACGCCTCCGTTATTAAATTTCGCTCCCTCTCCCTTGCCTGCAGCTGGGCTTCCCTTCCAGCCTCGGCTGCAACACAATACAATGTGAGCTGCGAAAACGCAGTCAGCACCTCTCGCTGTTGTCTGAGCCATCCATGATTCTGTCAGCTCTCCACGCTTGACAGAGTTTCCTGATGTTAAATAGGTTTTGCAGACGATTTGGGCAAGCTCCTTAGATAAGGGGCCGCAGAGGAGAAGCAAAGGAGAAGCAAAGCCTAAGCAGGCTGCAGAGGAAGCAAGCGAGCGAGCACAACAGCCCGCGTGCACCTGAAAAGCCCCAACATGCGGCCCGAGACGTGCGGGGGAGCTGCCTCGTGGCGCTCGGGCTGCGAAACGTAGCTGCAAGCGGAGCTGCTGCTCTGCCCCGAACCCGGGCCCGGGTTGGAAGCACGTTTTGCAGAGAGCCTCAGCACAAGAGACACAGCCGATGTTCGAGCCTCGTGCAGGGTGGCACATGCTGCCAGCACGTCCTGCTGAGCCCCGAAAGTCGCCACTTGCTTTCCGAGCAGAAGAACTGGCCCTCCTATAGGAAGATCTATGCAGATTTCTGTCGTTTTCCTTGGCTAGAGATTTGAACAAGTTCATTTCTGTGAGACAAATGAAGTGCACCGGGCTACCCTGCCTTTGGTCCACAGGGGACCCAAAGTCTTCCTGGAGACCTCCAGATAAAGATGACAGTGTGACATCCTGCAAATAGCAAGCAAGTCTTCAAAGGGCTCCTTGGAATTTCTTGTCACTTCTGCTAATCTTTGAGGACTCGCCTCTGGAAAAATTCTTATCAGACCTGACTGCTCAAATGGAGCTTGATTGACGAGCAGCAGACGGGCTGGAAAGACAACTGGTGTGTGGTGACAAGTTGCACCTCTCACCCCCTCCGCCAGCCACAGCGGCGGGAACCTGTAACGGCCACAGGGCGCCCGGCATCGAGGGCAAAGCGCTCACGTGTGGCCATACCCAGCGCCAAGAGCCGAGAAGGGGCGTCAGCGCCCCACGCAGAGCGCCCCTCTGACGGCGCGGCCGAGCTGGCGGCGCCTCGTTCCTGCCCGGAAGCCCCAGGCAAGAGGGAACAAGTCAATCCCAGAAACAAGCCAAGCAACCCTCTGCCACATGGGAACGGGTAGACCCATCCGTTGCATGTCAAGAAATGGCGGCCAGCAGCAAAAGCCACCAGCCCTCGTGCTGCGCACACTGCGGGGACAGGAGAGCCCGGGGCCGAGCCGGGCCACGGGAAGCTCCCAGACGAGCCGAGGCACACGCAGGGCTGCCCCGAGCACAGCACCTGGGCACGGGGGACCGGGAGCCTCGCAGACCTCGGCCTTCCTGCCCGCAAGCAGAGCCCGCACAAGTGCCAGGGCACGGGGCAGTCGGGCATCAAGGATGGCGTCGAGCAAGCTGTCCAACTCTTCCCAAATCTCAGCCTGCACTGGGGCATATGCAAGGCTTGAGTAGTGCATGCTGTTCTAGAAACGCTGCATTCAGCCTAGCAAATCACAGCAGCTTTGCAATCTTTATTTATCTCCCCCGTTAAATCTAAGGGGAAAAACATACCAGCTTTATTTGATAAGAGTTCTTTCCCCTAGAGAGGGTCGGGGGAAATGTATTCTAATGAGTGAACAAACAGAACTCCCATTCCTTAGTTATCTTCCTCATGTTTTAAGCAGGGGCTGGGGAAAATGGAGTAATAGTTTGCTGAATTCCCCATGTCTGTCAAAAACCAACACTTCATAAATATATAAATGTGCCTATCTATCACCTGCTGGTGTTTTGGGCTTCCAGGAATTGGGGATTCATCACTAACTTATTCAGTGAGCTCAATAATAAGCATGTGCTGAAGTTTAGCCTTTCCTAATTTTTCTGCCCTGAGGATCCAAATTGGTCTCAAGAAGCTGGGAACTCCAGAGATTTAGGATGCGAGAAGAAATTCAGTTGCTGTGACTGAAATGAAGTGCTGCAGGAGAGCGGAATGAGAAGGTCCATTTGAGGTAGCAAATGCCCCTGCTGCAAGGGACCAGAACACTGTGCCGTCCTCTAGGGCTTTTTGGAAGGGAGTTCTCAGATGCCTCCGTGTTTCAAGCTCATCGCTATCTGCTTGAAAGATCAATCAAAGCCATTTCTGTTTCATAAATGGGGAAGCTGAGTTATGGGAAGGGCTCTGCAGCTCCCGGTTGCGCAGCGCTTCAGAAGCAATCACGGTTATAACTCACGGCTACACGGTCGCCACTCCTTTTCTAGCTGGCATGGTTGCGAGACAGACGAGCGCTGCCAAAAGGGTCCTAGGTGTCCCCCTGCTCCAGGCCCTCTGCTCCTGCACCCTCTCCGGGGACACGGCTTCACGCTTTAACGCTCCATGCAGGCACATGTGGCAAGGTGACCGGGCCCTTCTCCTCAAATGCTTCCTCGCTGCGTCTCCAACTTGCATCCCACCTGCTGTTTTACAGTCTCTCTCATTAAAGTGCCAGCAGGAAATATCAAGAAACCACCTTTTCCCAATATAAAGGTGCTGAGGATGAAACCTCTGTCCCCATTTACAGCTCTGCGAGCGGGGCCCTCATTCTCTCAGCGAGTCTGCACAACAGATCAGGTAGGAACTTGCCTGCCTGCCTTCCTGCCTTGTGTCGCTGGAGGCCTCACATAGGAGGTGCTCTTGGGCACGCATCCTTGAGCACGCAGTCGCTAATGGAATATCCTCCCAGTCTGCTCCTCTGCATCCTCTGCCGTGCGCAGGGATCCTATGGTATCTGCCTCTGTTTTCCGTGCATCAGGCTGTATCACAGCTCCTCACACAAGGACAGACCAAGGAAAGGAGCAACTCTGAATGAGCTCTCACAAAACCGCCCTCTCCTGCTTTGGTGCACCTTCCTCTCTCAAGCACAATCTTGAAGAAGAAAAAAACAAAATAACCCCCCGAAAAATGTCTCCCGTCCTCCTCCAGCTAGGCAGAGTTACACAATGGCTTTGGTTCTTTTTGGCATACTTTGTCTTTTAAAGAACACCATGCGCTTCCATTTAATTAAAAGTATCTACATCGGAATGCGATTAATTAATTCTCCTTCTACCCAAGAGCACTCTCTTTGTGCTCACTTAAATGAGGTTTTTAAATGTTGTCTTTATGCTGTATCTGGACCAGTTGTCTCCAGACAACACTTGAAGTGTTACCCACACTCATACTGTACCGGCCAGACTTCGGTAAGGCAAAACGAAATGCAAAAGGCCACCCTGCTCTCCGCTTTGGCCGATCTTCAGAGCACGTGTGAAATTAAGGTGGGCCTCTCAGCTTTTGCGGAGAGCATCTACCCAAGGCAGCGAAAGCCCATGGGTGCTGAGAGCAGCAGCGCTCGGCGTGCACAAGGGCACGGTCGCTGCCGCCAGCTTTGCAAGATGCGGAGGCTGTAGCAAGAGGACATGCTGAAGGCCGCAGCTCTGGCTGTTCTCTGCGTACAATTCTCTCATGGTGCAGAGGAAATCATTGAAAAACCGCAGCACTTAAATTATCCTATTGTCTTTTTTGGGTACTCAGGTAACAGCACACAAATATGTGGAAACCTGGGAGGGTTGTTATGGCGCTCTGTGCCATGCGCACGAAGGGACCCGCACAGTCCGAGCTCTGCCTGGCACAAGGCTCCTCCTCTTCCTCCTTTCCTCCCCCTTTCCTGCCCGATTGCTTATTTTTCCGTTATGCCATTTTGCAGGCTGCCAATCCTCCCACCGACACTCGCGCTGCAGCCTCCTGCAGCCAAAGATTAATTGATGGGGGAGCAAGAGATTTCTCCTCCCGAACAAGGGGCTTCTTAGCTCGTTCTAACGGTACGCCAATTAGGCTATTTACATTTTGAGCTACACACAAAATTGCAGCGGGATTCCCCAAGGCTCACGAGAGCGGATGATGTTACTCACAAGCAAAGCAGGGCCACAACGAGGAGCCAAGCGTTGCCAGTGCAAGGAAGGGGGACAGAGTTTTGGCCAGATGCAGCAGGACGATTTGCACCGTGGGCTTTAGCAGGAGCAAACACAGGCAAGCAGGAGAGAAAAGTAAAATAAACTACCCGAATGCACCGTTGCGGGCACTTTTACGCTAAGCTCCAGCACGTAACGCGCAAGGGATCCTCTGGTGATCACGTAGCGCACGGTTCCCCCCGTAACCACTACCCGCCACGTGCAAAGCGGATGGATGCTGCGCAGAGCTGGCGATGCCGGCCCTTCCTGCGAGCGTCTCCGTGGCCGTGCCGTGTCCCCTTGGAGCAGGTGGACACACGAGCAGCTTTTCCCTCGCTGCCCACGTGTGGCTGAGCACGCAACATCCTCCATGACGGGGGGATAATGCACTTTGTACCCTGAGCAAATTACACCATGAAGCAGGAGCTCGACTGCAGCGGAGCCAGGTCGGGGAATTGGCCGTCCCTCGTGCCCGGCCTGGCCGCCAGCCCGCGCCCTTTCAAAGCAACCCGCCCTTGCCGCACGCTTTCCGCAGGCCCTTTCTATTTCACCTGAATTTCCTATGATAAATCCTTATCGAAAATGCCCACGGCGAGTCTGCGGTGACTTTGTTCCTTCTTATTAGCGCTGCGCAGATTAGCTCTTCACAGCGCTCAGCCGGCTTTTACAGATCTCCGATAAATGTTCTGACAGATCTTCCTGACTTTGGGGGGAAAAGAAGAGCAAGGGATGGTGGAAAATGAAGAGGAGAATCTTTCCTTTCTTTGTGTTTCAAATACCATTTAAGACGTCAAATACCCATTGCCTTTCTATAGTGCAGGCCCTATAAACCCCTAAGAACATCTATATCCCAAAGTAATTCCTAATCCTTGTAGCTAAATCCCACTCTGGCCACATCCTCTGGGTCCTGCTGCTCGAGCACCATCCCCGAGCCCCCCACTCACAGGAGAACAGGATCCTCTAAAGGATTTTCCTGCTCCTCTTTGCTCCTCTTCACCCCAAGACAGACGCAGGCTGCAGAGGGGATCTGAGAACAGTTTTTGAACATCTAGCAGCCTTCCCCTCCTTTTAGCGAGCTCCGTCTCTGCAATATATATATATATGTAGTGAATGCAGCGGATCACCTTTACCTTCAGCACTGTCTCTCCCCCGTGACACTTATCTTTTATTCATCTCAATTCCATGCGAAAACTTTCTGGAGAGCAAGATGACAATGAGAGCACCGGCAGTTTTGTCTTGTCCAGTCTTTGAACCACATGTGGGGACTTGTGAAGTTCTGAACTCTTTCAGAAACCCAGGATCTCTCTGAGCACCCACAGTCCCGCATGGGAGAGGACCCTCGTGCCCGACGCAGCCCGTGCATCCTGCGGCTGCGTCCCAAACAATACCCATTTCGGAGTTTAAGCTTCTGCAATACCTTAATCTCTTGCTGTGAGAAAGAGGGCGATGCGAGCGGGGGAGTGCAGCAGCCTGACCTGCGCCACGGATTGTAATCTTCCTGTCCTCCTCCGATACCGCGGCTAGGCATGGAAATTTCCAATGTCCCTCTCGTGCAACCATTTACTCTCTGCCAGATTTATCTTCCTGCTATTAGCCTTCGGAGCTCTGATTTGTTTGCCTGTCATTTGAACAAATGTTGACGGGCAGAAACAAGCAGGGTTTTTTTCCCTCCATGCTATCCAGCTCCAGCAAGAGGCATCAAGGAAAAAGGATGAACAACTGACCCATAAAATAAATACAAGGCTTACAGTTCCTGATAAAGATTAAATATTGTAGGAGTCACTTCAAATGACGAGATAAAAGCTAGTCAAAGGAAAAGCCTCAGACCTAGGTGGAGCGAGTAAGAGGCGCGCACACGCACACACACATACAGATGACTTAGGCGTTGCATAGAGGCTGCGGTGATGTGGACACGTCTGGCTCCGAGCAGCCTCGCTTCACAAGGACATCTCGAAGGCGCCCCTGAGAAATCTTGGCCAAGCCCGGAGATGCTCATGACGAGCACCGCTTTGTGCTGCGCCCGGAGACGCCGCCTTCAGCCGGACCGTGCCCGTGCCCCCGGTTCCTGCTTCTCGCAAGGATCCGCTGCGTTCGATGCTCTCCGTCCGCGCACACGACCGCTCGGGCAAAGGCCGGCCGCGGAGGTAGAACCGCGGCACAGGAGAGGTGGAGCTGTGCTCGGCAGCACATTAGATGTTTAAAACCTGAGGTGGTGCAGGTTAAACGCGTATAGATTTGCTGCAAGAGAGGCGAGTGAAAGACCGGGTAGATCATTGACACCCCTCCGGCAACAGGGTGACGTTTTGTTTGCAGACCGGCGTGTAATCAAGGGGGGACGAATGCAAGACACGGGGCCATAATTCTGCATTGGCAAGCCGGGCCACGTACACCTTCTCTTAGTCACAGGAAAACACTGCCACGCTCCCTGTTCCCTGTCAACCGCAGCGTTACCCAAAGAAGGGAAAATTATCCAGACCCACTCGGGCTGCTTACGGGCAGGGAACAGGCAGAGCCGGAAAGCTCCGGCGCTGGCCAACCAGGCACTTATGCCAAATGGCTCTAACAAGCAGGGGCTGGCAGGAAGCGCAGCCCATGGCAGGGACAGGCTGCTGTCGGCGTTGCTGTCCCCGGCCTGCGGGCGGAGGACGGAGGGGACGGGGCGGCACTGCCGCTGCTCGCCCTGCCCGGACGCCTGTCCCAGCGAAGCGGCCGCGGCGACACCTGACAGCGATCCTGGCGACAAGCCAAAGGATCCCGCGCGCCCTGGACAAAGGAAACGGGGAGCTGATTCCAGGAATGGGAATACAAAGCAGCAAAGAGGAGACGGAAACAGAGCGCTGGATGCAAAGGGACAGGAGGGCCGCCGAGGCCCTGAGGCTGGAGGCTGCCTGCTGCGCCTTATTGGCATTGCTGTGTGCTGCGGCTCCGAGCGCGCTCCACGCCCGGCATCCCCGCGCCGGCAGCGAGGCGCCGGCCCTGCGGACGGCGGAGCGCGAAACAGGGCACGCAGCCACCCTGTCATCAAACGTCCCCTTTGCTCCTGCAGCCCGCGCGTCTCGCGGCTGCCGTTCCGCTCCGGGGCGGCGGGACGAGCCGGGGCCGCGCAGCCTGCTCGCTGCAGCACGGAGCCCACGGGGCCCGCCGTGCTCCGGGGAGAAGCCGGGAGGAGCGGATGGGACCCGTAGGCCTGCGCGGCCAAGCAGGAGGCTGGGCTGCCAAGCACGGACTGTTAATAAGCAGCAGCAGCACCTGGATCGGGCAGCGCCGCAGAGAGGGACCCGCTGCAGCTGTCTCACCTCATTCCCGGGGAGCATTCCAAGGGAGCCAGGGAGCCTGCTTTCCATCCGAGGAGAGACCGTGCTGAGACGGGAGGAACGCCGCTCGTGCCAGCCCGGGCGAGCATCCCAGAGCAAGCGCGTGGGAACTCGGCGGAAACGGGCAGGCCTACGCTGGCACTGGGGGGACTCGGCGGCCCCCCTTGGACCTGTTCAGGTCGAACAGCATTCACAGAAGGCGATGCAGGAGGTTAAAACGGAGCATTCCAAATGCCTAGCAGGTCTCGTAAAATCACAGCGAGATAGCCCCTGTTTTTATCTAGCACTCGGCATCTCAGGATGTTTTCAAGCACCAGGCGCTCCTTCCCTTTGGGCTCGGAGCCGGAGGAACGTTCCGTGTTCCTCGGGGAGCGGAGCAGGCCGGCGAAACGCGAGGCTGCAGCCCGGCGAGGAGCCTCCGCGCGCGAGGAGCCCCCGGCCTGCTCGCTTGCCCGCGGCGGGCACGCGCCGGCCCCGCAGGAACGGCCTCATCCCGCAGGCAACGCAGGGCACGGCAGCATCCCCAGGGAGCGGCTCAGTGCCCGCGCTGGCCGAAGGGCCACCCCCCCACTTTTGCTCTAGCCTTTCAAATACTGACAATTAGCGGCCTGCCTTTGATTCCCCTCTTCTACGGATGGCGAGCTGCTAGATGGCCTCTTTCTGTACCCGTTCTAGCCGTACTGCTCCTGTCTACATTCTCTCCTGCTACTCTATGCATGCGACTCACAGTACCCCCCCGACTGTTCTTCAAAACAGGATCAGAAACTGGAGCGAGACGTGATGGGTTGTGAAGTAGGTGCGCAGACAGACGCAGGTTAAAACCTGTATTAATTTAGCTACGCCTTAACTGACAGGAAAACCAGATGGAAGTGCTTTGTAGTTGGCATCTATATGTCTCTACGAGAGAGAGACTGACAGGTTCTCAGGAACAAAGCAAGGGATTCAAGGAGCCGAACCGTGCCCTGGCAAGCAGCACGGCAAGGCAATTAAAGGAGAGTGAGGTGGCACAAGGCAGGGGAGGAAGGGCAAGGCGGGCAGAGCAAGGAGCACGCGTCGCACGGGACGGAGAGCCGCGAGCGCAGCGAGCACCAGGCGCCCCTGCTCAGCGTGGCCCTCGTGCTCCGCAGGCAGCGTGAGAGTTAACCGGCGAGCTGAGCAAGTCCCCGGGCGCGCTGTCAGCCGCCTGGAATTAGGCCATCGGCGCTCAGCGCTTGGAAACCGAATGGAATTTCTCCAGAGCCGGGGGAAACTGCATTAGTGTTTGGAGGGGCCGCTGCCGTGATCGATAAGCAGCAGTGCCCCTCCGAACGGCGGGCAGGCGATCAATGCGAGCCCCGCCGCCCGGCTCAGGCGCGGCGCCTGCAGTGGGCAGCGCTCGGGGGCAGCCGGGCTGCGTATCGGCAGCGCGCCCTTTGGCCGGCAGAGCCGCGGCTCCTGCC
>WBNA01000526.1:135269-159266 GCA_013398345.1 Nothocercus nigrocapillus | reverse complement strand
GCGCCGTCCCCGCACGCGGCCCTGCGCGCCGCCGCCGCAGAGCCACCCAAGGGACAGCCGGCACCGCCAGCGCACACCCATTTTGAGGAATTCCTTTGTGGAATTGTTTCCCGTTCCTCCGCTCATTCACCAAAATGTGTATTTTCTTCAAAAAAAAATACAAATCAAAAAAATACAGAGCTTATCAGAGCAAAACAGTTATTTTCCGTCCACACAGTGATACTTAAGAGACACCTAGTGCTTCTTACCTACGAGGTCTGGCCCGGGCCTGCAATAATAATCATTAGTACCGCTCAGGTGTTAGAACACATACTAAATCAATCAATCAATCAATCATTTCTGACCTCTTGGCCAAAGCATACCTATAGTAGCTCCGAGGAAGCGATGCTGCTGATCAGAGTAGAGAGAAAAGCAAAAGCACCCTAGGAAAATGCCTCCTTTTGGGCTTCTTTCCCCTTTAAGGTGAGAAAAGGGAGCAGTGCTGGGGAAGGCGCTCTCCTGGTAGGGCCTCGGCGTGCCGCTCGGCAGCGAGGGGGGACTCGCGCTCCTCCGCGCCTCGGAGCCCGGGCAAGGCCCCGCCGGCCTCCCAGGGCGCTTCGGCGGCAGCGGGACGCGGCTGCCCCGCCGCGCGTCTCTCAGCCCCCCGTCGTCCGCCGCAGAGCCATCGACCCCTGCGGCTGAGGAGCTGCTTATTCGCTAGGGCCAAGCATAAAGATGCATCTGTGCAACTTGCGGTCTGCCGTCAATCAAAAAAGGGTCATTTCATTTACCTGACTGTGCCTCCGATGCCAGGCCACTATCACATTCTTTTTACCCCCTTTCTGAGAGTCAGGTTAGAGCAAGTTATCAGGCAGCCGCGCTCTAGCGCAGGCTGCATTTTCACAGGCAGCTGCACAGATTCCAGCACCGGGGTCTTTTACAAACCGTCCTCTAAATTAGCGCTCAAAAATTATCTCGAGCCACTGAAGCTCCCAGTAGCTCGGGGACAAGCCCAAAAATACGTGGCGCTCTTTTGCATACCTCCCACTCGATTTTCAAGTATGGTTCATACGTAAGCGAGTGCCAATATCAGGGAAGGGAGGAAAATCCCCGCAGAGCAGTAGCAGTGCGTGGAAAGACTTCCCGTCTCAGTAGTGACTACACCACAGCAACTATACAATGCGAAATGGCCAAGATGCAGAAATCACAGTGGAACCGGTGTCTAGATTTAAGCGTAGTGCTTTACCTAATGACTAGCCCTTACCTGAGAGATCCCCATAGTCCAGCTCCTCTGCGGAATTTGGCAACTGAGTAAAGCCTTACAAGCAAAAACAAACTCATTTTTCTTTGTATTCCTCCAGCGACAAAAACAACACACTTAAGAACTGAGGATGAATTTCTTGGGGAAAAAACAGTGAGTCAAACACTTGCCATCTTCCGATGGCCCGAGCAGATTTAACTTGTAATACAGTTCTCCAATTACTTGCTTTATTGCTAACAGACTATCAGAAACATTCCTCAGTCTACACCGTTAACACATGAAACACGTAGGTGAATTATAATCACTCATTCATAACAGCATGCAAAAATCTCTAAACTCGGTCTTTAAACTCGCGAACTAGGGCAATTTCTCTACTTACTCTGGATATGTTTAGTTCATGTATAGGTATGAGTGCGAAACTGCCTTCCAATTTTTACCAGAAACCAATTTTTTGGGGCAGCATTAATAAGCAGCTAACTTTTCCATTAAGGAATATTGTGGGTCACTTTTCAAAGCTAAGGCATCTGCAGACTGCAGGTTGTATCTTCACTGAATCAATCTGAGGCTTTTTTTTTTTTTTTTTTTTTTTTTTACTTATTTCCCAATCTTGATACATCTCTGTAAAGAGCATCTAGCCTCTAAGCTGATAAAGCAGTCGGACAAGGAAAGCTCTTGGGACAACTCAAGGCAACTAAAGTCGCCGAGGCACTGCCTGTCATACGGGGCCGGAGCAGCGCTGCCGGGGTCCGCAGGAGGACAAAGGTTTCGTGGGGACGGCCTCACCGCCTCCTGCTTTACTCACACAGACGCTTCTCAAGGGCTACAAGGCCAGAGCAAGTGCCTGAAAATCAGAGATCTGTTGAATGAAGGCACAAGGCACAGGCTGGCTACAGCAGAGCGGTGCCTGCAATGAATTTCCCTCGCAGCTGCCGGGATGCTAAAGCTCCAGTGCCAAACGTTTTATTGAGGAAAAAATACGTTCATGAATCGACTCTACTATCAATGCTCATTTGGAAGCTCAATGACCGGTTAAAATCCTCCAGTGCCCGGCCAAAAATCTGGGAAAGGCTCAGAGGAGGAACAGCTACGTGGTCGGGCATCAGCTTCGGCGTGCCGCGGCAGCGGAGCGGGAACTCCGCGCCAGCCGGGCAAGGGAGCCCCGCGCGCCGCTGCAGGTTGGGTCCCTGGGGCTCGCGCCCGCACGCTGCCGTGTTCCCTGCCTGCAACCCGGCGCCGCTTCCTCGGGCCCGTGAAGGCAGCCGGGAGGGACATCCCTCTCCCTAGGGATATTCACTGGCCGCCGGGAGCCGCCGCCCGGGCCCCTCCATTGGGAAAGCGGGGACACGTCGCTGTGCTAGGCTTTCTTTTAACCCACAGCTACGTCAATGACATGCGAACTTGTCACCCGCTGGAAAGCGGCACGCAATAAATAGAGCTGTTGAAAAATGCAGCTCATTTTCAGTGACAGTGTTCCAAATACATCAAGTCATCCGGAATCTGCTGTGAATAATCCTCTAAAGTGGGAAGCCATTTAGATTAGTGGCAATAAATTTGCTTTTGCACCAGTGCGGGATTTGCGGGAGCCACCCGCTTCTGCCACGGCAGAACACGCAAGTGCAGAGAGGGCTGACTCGCACAAGCCCTGCGCGTGCCAACGTGGGCTCCGAAGGGCAGCCTTTGCCTCTGCTCTCTACCTAAAACGGCTCCTGTGCAGCCTTCCCTTGCGCTTCAAGGGAACTACAATTTGTCAGTAGCGAAAAAGGGCACTGCTGCATTTTTCATGAAGCCAAAACCCCCCCCTTTTTTTTTCCGAGAGAAAATTCAACAATTCAGTTTCTACCTGCACCTGCCACACTTAAAAATGTCACTGAACAGTATTAAAATGTGTTGTTGTGAGGCATTTTAAATACGTGGCAAATTACTTCTTGATTTTTCTCATTAAACTTTCATATTAGCTATTAAAGTCCCTTTTTTTCCCTGCTTCCGATCAGAATCCATTCGAAGTGTGCTGCAACTTCTTTTAACTAAATGAAAGCGAACTTTCCACTCTCATACAATTTCTCTGTCAAACAGTAAATCTGAAAAGGCTGCAATCAACAAGCTGCAGCTCCTGCAGACTCATCCAGGTACTTAAACAATTAGCTAAACACACCAGTTATTTGCTCAGATTTATGTTGACAGAGTAACACCCTGCACTTCCTCCACAGCTAACATTAATTTTTAAGCAAAACATAACTTCCCTTTTGCATAAAACCGTAAATACTGACTATGGACGGTTTTGAGTTAGGTATTCTACAATGCTAAGCGGGTCTTAAAATTCTGTGCGCAGATCTCTGTGACGTTTTATTCAACTGCCCCAAGGATCGGCTCTGTACGATACACTTAGAAATACCTTTACTATCAGTTCCCTTTTAAGTGGGACAGTTTTTAAAGGAAAAGGGGCAGCTGGGCGGTCGGAGCTGCTTGGCGACGTCCCTAGAGAGGCCCGGGGCACCTCTTCCTTGCACGCTCTGCCGAACGGCCGGGCTCCGGCCTCCAGCCCGAGCAAAGCCAGCCGCAGGGACAGAGCTCTGCTAGGAAGAGAAACCAGAGCTTGCTTAACACAGCAGTGCGAGGTACTTCATACACAACCTTAGGCTCCTAATGCAAAATCCATACGGGCTTTCTGAGAAGTATTTTCTGGTTATAAAAGGACTTCTCTATATCATGCTACAGCTAACACATTTTCTTGTCACTCTTCATTCCTGTCCGGTGTATTTTGGTAATATTATCTTTGGGGGGACTTCCTGCTTTGCCAGCTTCAGAGGACTTTTGTCACCCTATCCTCTCATCACCATGAGCAGAAGTTCTGTTCACGATTCAACAGAAACATCTTGGGGGCTAAAATGCAGCTTTCTGCTCCCCATCCCCAAATGTGTCTTTTCAACACCTACATCCTGAGGGGGAATCTTCAGCTTTAGCGTATGCATATGTAGATGCCCAAACACATATACACACACGACGTATGTAGCAAGGGCAACTAATTGCAATGGGCATTCTTTGGGGATCTTCCAGAATATTAAAAAGCCATTTAGGGTCTTTCCTTATAGTGGGCTGAGATCCAGCTGCGAAAAAAAAAGAGCTATGGAATTGTCTCAGTACTTTTGCTGTAGCAAAAGGAATCAGCATGTATAAGGTCACGGCTTTTCATACATGTTTCTTATATAGGAGACAAAAAGTGCATTGAACAGTCGTGGAGGGGGGGAAAAAAAAAAACATCCTTGAAGGGCCGGGGCTCTGGAATAACTTTTGAGCTGCTCAGCACTTACATCTGGATTTGTTGCAGGGAAGGGGCAGGAGAGGGGGAAAGAAAGGGGAACGGGGCAAAAAAAGGCACTCCGAATGGAGCGCGGGTGGGCACCGGGAGCGACCGCGGGTCGGGCCCTGCAGCGGGCGCGCGGGGCAGGGAAGCGGCGCCTGCGAACGCGGCAGCCCCGCGTCCCGCGAGGGAGCGGAGGGAAGCGCTTCAGTGCAGTAACCGCAGCTTACTGCAGGGCAGCAGAAGCACAAGCCTTCCTGCTGGCCATGACCATGCTGTTACTGGAGTTCTGGCAATGAACAGCGCAGAGAAAGGAGAAAGTGCATCAGAAAATTTAGTTAAGCTCTCACTTTTAAACAAAAGAGTTAACAATGTTCGTGCTTTAAGTCACTCATGCATTGCTGCTGTTAATTCCATTCCTTACGGAAACAGGAATGGCAGGGACTTGGCTACCGTTTTTTTCATGCACACACATACAGGACTCCTTTTCCCCCAGTCCTCTAGGATACACTCCAAAAAATTCAGTTACTCAAAAATCCTTTCCCAGATTGAAGCATTGTGCTGGTTCCAGACTAGCCTTACATTTCATTTTCTTGGCTTTCAATCTGTTGTGCCCCCCCCACCCCCCCTCCAATTCATTTAAAGTAGTTTTTGGAGAAAATCCATTTGGCTTTAGTTCATGCCCATGCATTTCTAGTCATTCACATACATGCTCACTCCGATTGGTAAGAACAAATGGCCAACATACATAAACACCTGGTATACTCCATACACACTCCAGCAACACAAGCCTGGAAAGGAGGCTGAGCCTTCACGGGAAAAGACCCCAAGAGGACAAACGCAGCGGAGTTTCGAACCAAACAGGCTGGTTTTTAAGGCAGAAAGGTTTGGCACCGCTCCCTTGACCTGCAGGGCTTGTCATTTAGGTTGCTGCCAGCCTCGGCGCGGAGGCAATCCTCCCACACACGGCTTAAAATACTCGCATAGGGTCTTCCTAGCGCTCAAAATGTGCTTTTTATGGCTTTGCCCGCCAGCAGGAAAACTGCCCCGGCCCCTCAGGGATTGCGTTTAAGGAAGAAGCGCGGACGAGCTGGCTGCGACGTTGCACACTCTGGCTGCATTTAGCTAGTGCAGCGGCATCTTGGACTGGGGGGAGGCTTAGTGAAGCATCCCTCTTTAATTACCGATGTCATGGAAGTAGCACCAGCGCCTCGAAAGACACTCAGTATTTTATCTGCAGGGCCCTGCGCTTTTATTCAGCGATGCGCCCTCTGCACGGTCCAGTTCTGCCGGGCTCCCAGGGCCCCTTCTCGGCTGCTCTCTGCCGACCGAGGCTACCCGCTCACAGGCAGGCCACCGAGGGCAGGCGAGCGGGCTAGCGACGCACCCGGCCGGCACAGCTGCTAACGTGGCGCGTGCCGAGATGTCGCTTGGTCCTTACCTGCTACTTTGCAGTGCCTGCCGAGGCAGCAGCTACAAAATCCTTCACTTTGAACCTTGACAGCGTACAACATAACATATGTGGGGAGCTCGGCAACGTATAGAAAACAGAAGCGTGCCTGAAGGCTTTGATTTCTTTAAATGCACCCAGGCACGCCAGGTATTTGGTACAGGCACTGCTTTCCCCTCCTTTTGATATGCAGCAGCTCTACTTAAGCATCGCCCCACTTAGCCTGGCCTTCTGCCTATAATCAAAGATGGGTCTTCGTGGGAGTAGGCAGGAAAAAAAAAAGAGAAAAAAAATCATTCTGCATTATAGATTAGCATGAAATACAGCTTAGTCTTAATTAAAATTGTCAGAGGTTTCTGGTTACTTAGCCTAAAAGTTTGTGCCAAAAATCTGTATGCTCAACTTTCAGCCTGAAGCGCCTATTTAAGCTTGCTTTAAAAGCACAGGAAGCCATGGGAGCTGTCAAGCTGTTAGCCAGACTTCCTCGCGCAGACGAGAAGGGTTAGTTTGCTAGACTGCTATGCTGAGAAGAAAGTGTTGCTATTTGTTTTTAAAATCTCCTTCTGCAGTGTAATAATGCAAACTTCACTGCTGACCTATGAGATGAGAGGCTCTTCGGGGAAACAGCCGCAGAATACCAAAACACCACTCGTCTCCAGCAGACTCGGAGGATTCAGTTTCTTACAAAGTTTAAAAAAAGAAAAACGCTGAAAGTTTCATGCATCTCTTAAAAAATTAAATTTGAACTCCTCTTTTCAAAAGGCAGATCTCTCTTTAATGTTTGAAATGATTATGCCAGCAAAAACGATTACCGAAAAAAACCCCTCTCGCTTCCTTTGTGCTTCTCCTATGTGCACGTCGCTCCCGTTGGGTTTGGGGAATTGGGACTCGCCCAGCACTGTAACAATTGGCTGTGAAGCTCGCAACAGAAATGACAAGACTAAGCATCCTTTCAAGCCTTAAAAACTATGTTATATTTATGAGAGCAGTCCACTTGAAACATGAATTTCCCTTGAAGACTACATTTTCCTCTTTTTTTTGGTTCCCCTTCCCAGGCTTGTCTTGCCACTCAGCAGTGCTGAGAAATAAGATAAACAGGAATGTGATACCAACCGTGAACTGCTGGTTCTGTCGTCGCCGTTGTGTCTACACACGGGAACAGAGGATTGGAGGAAGGGAAGAAACAGGAGGAACAGCATGCAAAAAAAGGGAAAATGGAAAAAATGGAACAGATAATATATGAGCAAGCTTTCAAAGAACATTGCGTGACAAGCAATAATAAAATGAAAGGCAAAAAGCATTTGAAGTGAGTTGCACTGTTTAGAAGACATGCCTCGAGTTCAAAAGCTATAAGCCTGAGGAAAACAGTAAATTTTGCATTTTGTCCAGGAGCCTTGGCAGCGGAACAATTACTGGTGGTTGCAGAGTTAGGGGAACACGAGACGGGAGGGTTGGGGGATGCACCAAAGGCAGCTCTCTAGTTGGGCAGCACCAACCAGAGGCTCAAGCCCAGGACAGGAGAGGTGACACTTGCAAGGGAGCGTTTCCACATTCCGACATTGCCTTCACCAGGATGTTCCCTCCGAGCTCTGCTCCATGTGCCTGACGCCCAGGGAGAGCTCACGGAATGAGCCGCTCCCAACGCCGCCTCCTCCTCCTCCTCGAGCAGCGCGGCGAGGGGCCGAGCGCCTCAACGCGGGGCCTGCTCGTGCCTGGGCACGCGCTGGAGCCCCGGGTGGCCTTCGTGCCTTGCCGGCGCTGCATCGCGCTGCGCGCGGCTTGTGCGGGACACGGCCAGGAGCTACCTTGCTGTCCTTCTGCCCAAGGACACGGCCTGAATTGCGGACACTGGGTTCCCTTTCCTGAGCTAAACCCTCGGGTGAATGCACGTGTGTCAGCGCGTACGCCGCAGGCGGCTGGAAGCTCCGGCGTGCCCGCGGCCAAGCTGCGGCTGCCTTCCGTGCCCTCTGCCGCGTGGAGCTGCCTCCTCGCCACGGAGAGGCGTTTCAGCTCTCCACGGGCTGAGCACCCACCGGGCTCCAAGGGCCCTCTGAGAGGCTCCGGCCTCACAGTGCCCTGCCTCAAGCTCTTCTGTACCGATGGGTCCAAACCCACTTCATCCCCAACCTCTCTGATGCCGACTTCCTTACTGGCAAACGGACTCCTGGGTTTGGGCGCGTGGGCGCGTGTGTCAGTGTGAGGAACAGGGCACCTCCTCGGGCACGCGCCCGTGCCGGGCTGCCTCCTGCGGAGCCCTGCACTGCGCACCGAGAACACCCAGCACAGGCTGCACGCTTGCCATATCCAAATCGAGCAGCCCCGCGCAGCTTAGCAAGCGGCACCAAGCCTTGCATAGCAGATCATCAAGCCGTCATTCGTCTGTTCCCACTGCCAACTGCTCTCACCTTGGCAATCTCATCTAACACGCACCAGGGTTCGCCTGCTGGGAGCTCCGGTGCCGGCAGCAAGGGAAGCCTTCCAAAACCCAAGCGGGAACAAGCGTGGCATCTGCTTTCTTGGGCCTTGCCTTCCCTTTTGCAGCAGCAGTACCAAAACAGCGCCTTGTTTCAACCCAGCAAATGGTGAGGGGGGAAGATGGTGGTGAAGGCACGGGGGACTTGTGCTTAGAGAGAATTATAAACTGAGTAGCGAGTCCTGAGATCGCACCTCGGCATCTACAAATAGTCTCAATTTACTGTCTTCCTGAAATAAAAAAGTTATGTCAGCTTTTACGCTAAATAGAAAATCTGCTGAAAGCAAACTTGTATTCACGTGCTGCAAGAGATATTAGTCAAGAAACAGTGCGAACTGGACAGTGCATCTCGCTTCCCCATCTGGGGACAGAGACCAACAGGTTACAAAAAATAAAGTTCTCAAGCAGTTGTAAGTGCGAACAAATATCCAAGTCAAACAACATGTTGGCTGCAGCTGGAATGACAAAGTTATGATTAGCAAATGGCTTGGATGATTGCAATAGGAAACACAGACCAGTTAAAGATTAGGGTGAGTTTTCTGGAGGTCCATCTCAATCCTAGAGTCCGCTGAGAGAAGGAGCTCTGTACGCACACAGCGCGCCAAGGAGGAATAAGCTCACGTTAAAAGCCTTGCAGGGCAGCAAAGGGCCCCACCACACACACACCCCGCTACAACGCTCGCTTTGCAAGGAGAGAAGCATTGTCGCTGCCGCTGCGCGTGACCTTAACGGGTACGCGGGGAAGCACCGCCGCTGCTCGGCTCCGCACCGGCCAGGATCCCTGCCCCGCGAAAGTCGGTGCCGAGACCCCCAGCTGAGACGTTAACCCAGCCTGGCCAACTGGAAAAGCGCCTTTTTGGTTTTTTTTTTTCCATTTTGCTTGCTCCCTTTTTGCAGAGCAAGCGGGTTTCTAAGTCAGACTAGAAATGCAGGACCCCAGAGACTAGATTTCTGTCCCCAACTCAGAAAGAAAATTCCCGTCCCCCCTGCTCCTCAAATGCAGAGTGACAAGAAAGCACTCGCTACGTTTCTGACCTAAACAAGCTGAACCGGGCCTGTGCTGGCAGCAGGTACACAGCGTGGCAAACATTTTGCCAAAGAAGAATATTCTGGCAACACTGAAGGGCAAAGTTACATGCGTACGAAAATTATTATACAATTATAGCACACATAAAAAGAGACTTCATGAAGGCATCAGTGTAAGATTTAAGCTACAAGTTCCAGAGCTATGCCTTGATTTTTTCCTTCGGATTCTCCCCAACATAAAAGCGTTCATCGAACGTGACAGACTTGTCCTCTTGAACTCATCCATAAATTAGCTCACAATCTCAAGCCCAATGAGACTGTAGAGGAGAAATCAAACCCTAGTGACCACATGCAAACCACATCTTGCTTATTTCCTTCTTCAGGTGAGCTGCAGTTCTCCTATCTTATAGGAACACACTAATACACTGGCGCTCACCACTACGGCAGAGCGTTGGAATAGCACCTGATCACCACAGTGGCAAGATGCACTAAACTTTAGAAGGTAAAGCTACAGATAGGCACTGAATGCATTGCTTTCTTAACCAGAGGCAAAAGCCAATCTGATAACTGGTTTGGGGAGCTCACATCTTCTCCCAACTTTCCTACTTACTGACCAGGACACGCACGCCTTCCTTAATGTTACTGTCTGCAGGGCCGCCTTAACCATCTGTGCTCAGCAGGATAAACAGGAGATTATGAGTGCTGCATTCCAAGTCCTTGGGGGCACCAAAGGAACGGCACACTCGCGGGACCCGCGCGGTGTGACGTGGGCAGAGGCGTGACGGCGCAGCGATGCGGCCAGCGGCCCCGGAGCGGCACGCCGCTCTTCCCCCTGATGCTTCGCAGAAGCACTCGCGCTCCGCAGAGAAGCTCGAGGCCACAAGAACCGCAGTACTTGGACGTCAGCACTGCCCGTCAGGCTGTGATTGTTGGTGCTTTTTGACATAAAGCTCCGGAGTGAGCGGGTGCTTACCTGGATCCCGACCTTGTAAATACACCCTAGGCCAACACTGTACCTATGCCAAAACGATCCCCGACCTATCCCAAACTTCACAGAGAAGTCCACAAGGTGGAAATAGCCTGGGGAAACAAGCGGCTCTTCCTCGCCACTCGTCTTGTGGCCGCGCTCTCTCCCTGCACGCGCGTCTTCGACATGCCCTCAGCCAAGAGGGGCGGCGCGGGGCGGCCGCGCTCGACCGCGCGCCAGCCAGCATCTTCTGCTCACGAGGAGGCCGTAGGCGGGCAGCACACCCGCGGCAAACGTCGGCAGCCGCACCTGATGAGACACACAGCTACGATTCCACCAGGACACGTGTACTTCGGTAATCCCTGCGCTGCGCTTCTCCTCCCACAAACCTGCTGCAAGGTAATTTGTGCAAAGAATGATTCCTGTTGCATTCTTCCCACTCCCCACCTTTTCAGATTACTGCGGGAATAAATCCCATGCAACTGTAGCTTGTCACACGGCCAGCTGTAACCAGAAAGGAACCGACTTCTGCTGAGAATAAAGCCATCGTTTTCACCCTTTTAAGGAAGTTTTCTGGTACCCGATTCATGACTTGAAAACATGCTACACCCTTTCTTCTGAACACTCCGTCTTGCACGCATCGTTACTACTCAGGGAGCTCGGAAGGACGTGTTTCTTAATGACCCTCCCAAACTCGGCACCCACGCGGTCCTTCTCCAGCAGCCACGGAAGAAATTTGCCCTGCTCGGTCAGAGCCCCGAGGAGACTGCAAGGCAACAAGCTGAGCTCACCTAGGACCCGGCTGTGCCAAGGTCGCGTTTTCGGGCTCGGCATCGCTTAACCATTCCCGCTTCGGAGCTCGTTTCCACAACAGCTCACCTAGACACACTCATCTGCTGCTCCGTGTACACCTCAAAGGCCATGCTGACTTTAAAACAGCCTACAATTGCTCTGAAGTCCCGCAAGGCTGCCAAGTGCCGACTTGGCACCAATATTGTTTCCAGATGGACAGGAGGGGTCCTTGAAGAATCAGTCACGTGCCAAGCAAGGCAATCAGCAACATGTAACTTAAATGCTGGGTAATGTCGGACCCCCCAGGTCTCCGCTGAACTTGTTGCCAAGACACCAGCAAACTCCAGCTGCAGAGAAAAAGTGTAAGAAATGCAAATTTGCACATACGAACAATTCTATAGATACTAGGGTGGCAGGGTGTATGTGCGAAGCTAGTCCAGAAGGCAGGCAAATAATGCTTAAAAGGGTATGCGAAAGCTGCTCCGCTCGGGAGCGTGTCCAAAGAGGAGCGCTTTGTTGTCAGCGAGAGCCTCCATCTCCCAGGAAACAACAGCTGACCGAAACCTGCGTTCCAAGTAAGGACCCGGGGGTAATCCAAATTATGCAGTTTTGCTCTGCCATATCGCATCGTACATCTTAATGAACAAAGCCACAAGGACAATTTGCACTGATAAAAAAAGAAGGCAGAGGGAGGGAAAAAGGGTTTGCCAGTGATAACAGCCGAACCGCCCAAGGGTGGTCAGAATACCAATGCAGCTGGGGGACGTATGAAAAAGAGCAAACTGTCACGCAGGAAGCCTTTACAAGCACCTACACTGAGGCAAAGCAAGAGTGACAGAGGAAAAGCTTTAAAGGTCGTGCTGTTTAGAAACTTCGCCACCGCTCAGCTTTTCCCGCTCCTGAAAGAAAAAGGCACGTTAGCTTCTCCGAGCTTGGCCACCGTCCTCCCCCAGCCCCTGCACCGCGTTAAACCCCGTAACGGAGGCACGGAGACGGGGAGCATTCCCGTCTGCCAGCAAGGTCATTCTGCCACGGCAGCTCAGCACTCTGGCGATGGCAAGAATTGAGTTATCAATTGTCTCTGGGGGCTTGGAAGAGCCTTTCCACGCGCCTGTGCTACGTCATGCTAGAGCTTATGTTAATTTGACCCAATTTCTCTCAGCTACAAGCCTTCTACCCCACTAAACACCAACAGCAAGTTTCTGCCGCTTTCTGCTGTTTGCTTTTGAAGCTTTTATGACCAACAATAGCTGGTAACTGTGGATTAATCACTGTAGGCCACGAGCAGGAAACAATTTTGCTATCCATTTGTCAAGGCTTGGCCATCAAGTTACATTCAGCAGATTGCCTGGTCTCTGCAGAAACCCAGATTGAAAACGTGTTGTTCTATAACCTTTAATCTGCAGCAGGAGGAGCAAATGTTAAATTCCACGAGTGCAACCTTCGGGATGAGATAAATACGTACCGAGCTGCCTGCAAGCGCACAATAGCTTCCATCAAAGAGGGGGATTTTCTAAAGCGGGGCTGGCAGCACTTCTGCTTCAAATTCTGCCCTAGCGCTAATTCCCTCATTAGCGCCAAGCCATTCTGTGCAGAGAGGGAACACGACTCCCAGGATCAAGGGCTAAAGTGGCTGGGAGATTTCTTCCCACTCTCAGACCCGAGCCCCGTGCCAGAAGATGGATCCGCAGGCCACGGAGCCGGACATGCCCCAAACTAGACTCCAAGCGCCAGCTGCCAGCGAGGCCAGAAACCCAAACGAAGGAGCTCCCCTGCCCTCCCCTCCCCGCCGGGCCGCCGTCGCGGCGTCAGCTTGCACCACGCTTGCCGGCAAGGTGAACCACAAAGCGTGGAGAGCGCCCAAATGCCACCTGGGCGCGCCAGCACGGTCAGCCTTTCGATACGACGACTGGCAAGGTCCTGTTCTACGCCGGCCCATCCACCCCACCGCGCCACCGACGGTCACGTCCCTGCTCGACAAACACACAGGACAAACACACACGTTTACACATGGAGAAAGGAGCCTAAGCCCTCGGCGTTCTTTGGAGAGAAAAGCACACTGAACTTGCGGGCAGGACACGTAAGGCCACACGTCAAGAGGATGCAGCGTTAAATCAGCGTCAGAGAGGAGAATAATAAATTTCTCTCACAGTTTCTTATTAGGCAGCCTTCTTCCTGCAAATCACAACCCGTAACTGCTGGTATCAGTGAAAAACGGTACTTTTTCATTACATTTCTGTCCTCCTCAGCAGTTCAAAGGCAACCCGGAAAGTCACTGGGGAGGAGAAGGAACCCTGCCCGTGCCTTGTCAACAGGCTGGAAACCAGCTGGGGGCTGTAGATTCGCCATCGCTGAGCAGAGAGGAAGGCGGGAGAAAAGCACCCCGGCCACACACTTCTGCCTGCCCCGTTTTGCTTGCCAAGGAAACACATTAAGGACTGCCCGTCGGTGAACCTTTGTCTGTGCCTGCAATCGTTTTTTTCAATTTATTCATGTTCCAGCCATCTCAGAAATGGTAGGCCTCATCCTCTATTCAAGGGAAGAGCTCATTCGGAAGGAAAGTTATTGAGAAGAAATAGCTGGAAAAAACTTACATCAGAGGCCCTCAGTTCCTAAAAGACCTTCATGAGCACGGGGTCAGGTCTTCTCAGCAGCCAGAACTCACTAAGCCCAGCGGGATAATAAGTGAGGAGCAGGGATTTGGTCTTAATGAACATAAACATCCTGGCACTGGGAATTACCAGAAGGTGATACCTCACCTCCCGCACGTGGCAATGTCATGCTCATAAATGCCATGCCTAAGGAAATCCTGTGATCCTCACGTGTCTCCCAAGGAGCCCTAGGAGCTACGTTAGTCTTACTGGGGTTACACTTGGAACACGTCACATCCCAAGGGAGGACAGCAGCTCTGTGCGCCGGGCCGAGCCACCAACACCCCAAGGGGATGGGGAAACCGCCCGCGTGAAGACGAGGAGAGGGGAACTGTCTGTTCGTCTCCATCCACGCTCAGGCAAACGTCTGCACAAGGACTTTCACAGCGGTTTCTCCAGCTAGAGGTACAGACTCAGAAACCCCCAGCTTCAATTTTACTCATGAGGGTGCTGAGCCAGCTCCTCAACAGGCAAGAGGCACCACGGCACAGCAGAAACGCTGCAGGGTCCGCTACCAAAACTGAGCCACCCAGCTGCAACAGCTGGAATATAACCAGGCCATGGAAAGCTCCAAAACTATTGCCAAGAGGGGCTAGAATCTACTTAAAACTCACACACCAATTGCAACGACCGCAGCGGGAGAGCAAGCGTTCCTGCTGTTTATTATGAATAGCAGAGCGTGACGGGGCAGGCGAGCCTGGCACACTCCTTAACCTTTACCGGGCCAGGGAAAAGGACGGTCACCAACGGTGGCAGCCACGGCCACGAACGTCAGGGGGTCAAAAGCTTGCAACCTTCCGCTTGCTATAATGCACTGGAAACGTTCATCAGTTATTGCAAAACAAAAGACAACTGTACAGGTTCGTTTACCCTGAGGCACACGGCAGCGAGGGGCTCTGCGAAAGGCTCTTAAGGAGACTTTGAACCGGTAAGGTGGAAGCTTAAAACCTATTCCGGAACAAGAACTGGTTAAGAGATTAAAAACAGAGAACTGAAATAAAATGAGCACATCACACAAGAGGAAGACATTCACTGCCGAGCGCGCCGAGCACCAGCGCGCGGCTGCCCGCCGTTCAGCACATGAATGAGCACCTGGAAAGAGGAAGACAGAAAATGGCAAATCTGGACAATACGATGGCGGATGGAGGACAGAACACAAAGTGCGGGGTAAGGCACGTCAGGGAGAGAGCCTTCGACTGCTCCTCCGTGCTAGTGGAGTCTGATCTGGTGGTACAGGCTCGAAGGGGAAAAAGCCACGCAACGCCCCAAAGAGAGGACAGTCAGAATCAGCCGAGCAGAGTCAGCAGAACAAAACGTAACCTATCTATATAACGGGCATGGTGTAGAGCAGCAATACACACGATGCTGTTAGATACTCAACGGTCCGCTCGCGCCTGCAGTTTGTCACACCTCTACCTCCAAAGCCAAAGAAATAAAATGAAGAAATAAAAGTAGCAAAACCAAAAGCAGCAGTTGAAACAGAAAAGAGCCGAAAATGACAATGGGAATGATCAGAGAGAGAGCAGAAAGGCCTTCCTCGAGGGCAGAGGGAGAGCCAGGTCTAGCACATGAGGCATGCATGTGGAGGAGGAGGAGGAAGAGGAGGAGGAGGAGGAGGAGGTGTCTCACGAGCAGCTGAGGGTTTTTAGTCAGCCTGTCGCAGACGACAGGGGAAAACGCAAAGTTCTCAAAGCCATCGCTTCAAAAATGGCCATACGGATCTTACTTGCTTCAAAGTAAAATGACGGGGGGAATTCATTTTTCTCGAAGGGAGCCAGACAGCTTATTACAGTAATTCAGAAAAAAAAAAGAGAGCAAACATCTAGGTATGAGAATAAGCATCTACAGTCATAGTAGGTGGAGTAAATGACTAAAGACCAAACTTCACGCTTCCAAGGATAAATTGTGCAAAAATTGCTACTGATGGGGTTGAGAATGAAATTTATGACCCCCTCGCCACATTAAATGAGTTTTAAGGCTGTTTATACCCTTCATTTCAAGTACCCAATCTTCGCCACCAGTAACTGCATTAATAGCTTTTTCTGACATGGTTATTTCCACGTTTCAGAAACACCTGCAGTCAGGACGATCCAACTCGCTGGACTGCCAGATCAGGGCTCGGGCAGCACAGGGGGTGTGGTGGGGAAAAACACTCCCCTGATTTGTTGCTTGTTTTTCCCCAGGCTTCAAGCTCGGCTTATACACACAGAAAGACAACAGGCAATCAGGACATTTCCAATGGTTATGAAGGTACCGTACCTGTGATGGTGGTAGGGATGGTGGTGGTAGTGGTGGTGGTTGTTGTGGGAGGAGGGATAGTTGTGGGGGGATCTGGATAAAACATAAAAAGGAAAATAATAAAAAAGCAAATTAAGAAAAAACAAGCAGAACACAACAGCGATCAACAATGAGCAGAGAAAACCAAGGACACTGAGCAGCAGCAGCGGCGGCGGCGGTGGCGGCAGCCGCGTGGCCCCGGGGAGCCTCTGCCGCTCTACAGGCGGGGGCACTTCCCGGCTGCCCTCGAGGGGCAGGCGCCCGAGGCCGGGCAGCTGCCGCCCGCGCCGAGCGCGGGTCCCAGCGAGGGAGCGCAGCGCAGGCTGGCGCCAGCTCGGCAGCCCGGCCCACCAACTCTCCCCCCTTCCGCGGTGCTTAAATAAAACACTTAAACGAAACCAAAGGAATAAAGCCCAGCGCAAATTAGTCAATGAGAGAGAGAGAGAGAGAGATGGAATGGGAGAGCCGTGAGGAGAACAGACTGCACGCCTTCGGGGACGAGGAAAGACACACGGCAGCGTACCACGTACAGAGACAGACAAGGGCGCCCGCTCCGTTCTCCCCAAATACGCCGAGCGTCCAGGCGGCAGTTTGTGCGAGGGGCCCTGCTGTGCTCAACAGCCTAAATAGCAACAGCACGTGAATCTCTCCCCTTTGTTTCCAGGGCTGTTAACTTTACACTACTCTTCCTCAAGGAGTACGCGTCAGCAGGATGTTTAAAACTACTTCCACGACAGCAATAAATAAAAAGCAATGAGAATGTCATTACTAAATATCAGTTTCAAGGCTTGGAAAATTTCACCACAATCTTTTTCTAAAAAAGCGCCAATATTTTTCTGACAATTTCAGCACGGTTGCTTTTGTTAATAGAGCAGCCTCAGCGGAAAACGCCGCTACGGAGGCAGCTCTTTGTAACTAGCGACTACTTCTGCAGAAGACTCAACCTGTTGAAACTCAAACGCTGCCGCTCTCTTTACAGTATTTATATTACGTACAGGGGCACATCCTCATCCAAACTACTGAGCAGGAGAGGGGACATGTGAGCAGATGTCAAAGAAAACATATATATCAATGCCCAAATGATCAAACTGAATGCGTTAAGTAGTCAGGAAGGCTTTGAACTAAGGACTCATTCTGCAATAATGGAGCTTGAAACAGTTCCTGGGCTTTTGATTTTAAATTTCCTCTAAAGTATGTCAACTTTTCATCCCTAACCCATCTGCTTCTCTTTTATCTCCGAGTGAGCCCCCGGCGTCCCTAATTAGCACACGTGGCCGGCGTCACCCGCCGCACCTGCGCGTGCCGCGCGCCACCGCCCGCGGGGCGGCAGGAGGAGGGTGCCGGCCCGCGGCGCCGTGTTCCCGGCGGCACGCTGCCGCCTCTCCCCGCGCCTGCCCCGAGGCAGGGCAAGGAGGCCTCTCGCGGTGCCCGACGCCCCGGCCCAGCAGGGCACCCCGCTCTCAGCGATGCGGCACAAGGGGACGCGGCACAAGGATCTGGCCGGGGCCTCCTGACGCGCCGTGAGAAGCTGCCCTGCGTGCCAACATGCCAGCTGCCTGCAGCAGCGCCCGCAGCGCAGCACGCCTGGGAATCTGGATTCCCTTTGCAGTAATTAACATCCCTGAATTTAACCCTGAAGGGGAGAAGCGCTGGTTTATTTCTGTACAGGCTAGCTCTCGTCCACTTCGCAAATGCAGAGCAATTAACAGGCGTGAGAGTTCAGGAGCTCAAAGGGTTTATTCAGAGCCCACGGAAAGGTCAGAAGGGAGCCCTGGCCCCAGGGCCCGCTGAGTGACGGGCGTCTGCAGGAGCAGATGCGTTTGAGCCAGATCCTTTGGAGCGCTTGTCCCCAGGCCTCCCGCAAACTGGACTAACCAGGTCGTTTGGCACTGGTGAAGTTTAATTTAGCATCCCCTTGAAACAAAACAGGGAGGTAAAACTAGGCAAGAAACGGACGAAACAAGCCAAAAGCCGCCCTGCTCTTCTACAACTGCTTTACTCCAGTGGCCAGCTATAATTCCATTCTCACGTGGAGTCCTCAGTTTCCTGTTCACTGCAAGTGCTTTTTAGGTTCTCTGCGACGTTAGCTGTTTCTTTAAACGTTTCTATAAATTAAATAATTGTAACACCACGAGCACATGAATTATTCCATCTTAAAGCCTCGCATTTCATTACACAAACTGGAGTTGCCCGGTGCTACGGCCACTAGAAAGCTGCTCCAGTGACGCAGCAGACAACTTGTACTTTCGGCCTGAAACGAGAGTTTGGATGTTCGCTTTGGTCTTTGGCCCGATGTCCGAAACGGGGCCTAAAGCTGCCCGTGTGCAAGCGGCACTGGGACGAGCGGGCGAGACGCCGGGCTCCTGGCTATTTATCTGCATCGGGGCGAGCACGGGAGAAGCGGCACCACGGAGCTGCCGGGGCTGCTGCGCAGAAGCAGCCTCACGCCCAGGCAGGTTCCGGGCCCATCTGCACAAGAGGCAACGGCGAGCACAGGCTCAGCTCAGCCTCACAGCAACCACCCCAGCGGGTAAGCAAGGTTGCTAACGGAGACGTTTTTAAGCACGTAGCCCAAGGGAATTATTCATAATTAAACTGGGGGATCACTCCTCAAGTGCCTACTGAATCTTCATTATATGCGAGACCTCTGTGACAAGAGCACAGCAAGGTTTAAAGCGATGGTAAAATAATGCAGAGGAACTGAGGAATTAAAGTAGGTACTTAATAGCACTTAAAAAGATGCCGAGACATGTTTTAGTGTCTGCTCAGCAGCCAAAGATAGGCTTAAGACATCTCATTCCTCCCGTTTATTTACTGGTTTGTAATTATCTGAGTAGGCTGGCTGATTCTTCAGTAATTTAACTTGCTAATAAAAGACCCGAATAAACAAACCCACACCATTGCTGCCAATGCTAAAAAGGGCTCGGACGAAACCCAAAGGAAAAGCGGCTACAGGAGCCGCGCTACGGGGACTGTCAGACCGCAGGAGCGCCCCGTTCGCCCCGTGCCTCTGCTCTGGGCTGTCCTTATGCTCCGGGCGACGTATTACGAGTGTCGCGGGGAGCCCACGGCGCCGCAGCGGACGCCGAGCCAGCTTCTGCCGCTGGTGCGAGACCCCGAGCGTTAGAGAGCAAGGGCAGTGACCTTCCACCCCTACCCCTCCCAGGAGAATGCGCACGTCTCGGGGGCTGCCTGCGAGCCTCGCGGTAAGCAAAATGGGAACCTCTTTAAAAGCTTTGAGAGAGTGGTATGTAGCAATTATGTGTAAATGAGTCTAGAAGAACGGTGGTTTTTCTCACGTACCGTATACAAACAGCATGTAATCCGCATGTGATTTCCCCACCGCGTTTGAAGCCTCACAGCGGTATGTACCATTATCTGTTTTGTTTAGGTTACTAATGAGAAGGTTTGAACCAGACACTACAACGTGTTGAGGCATCTCATCATCTACTCTTAACCACCTCATGTCCGTAGGCCTACAGAGGAGGGAGAAAAAGAAACAGTCACATTACTATTTTCCTACGGTAAAGATGGCATCTTCAATAGTTCATCCACAGACAGAAAGCCCAAACCAAGAAAAACTGTAAAGAAATAACACACACTTTTGTACTACCCAAGCCCCGATGCTCTTGGGCTTCCTCGGCATTTAAATGCATTTTAACCCAAGTGGAAACTGTATCCAGACCTTAAGCTTTCCGAAAACACTAGTGCAAGCAGGAAGAAAGGTCATTAGTGGTTAAGCATTTACTTTATCGGTAAAGCTGCAACCTGTAAGATCTACGGGCTCAACGTGCATCCGCCTGGTGCTCTGAGCGCAGATCTGGACAGCGTGTGACAGAACAAGCACATTGTCATGATCAGGCTTGACCCATTTCACCGAGAGACGTGACGGACCTATTTGCCTCGGTTTGCACTGCGCTGCTAACTAGTAACGCTGCGGCTGCCAGGAAACAGGAGCGCTTTTCTTCTCTCCCTGCTCTGTGCCCCCCGTTGGCAGCGGGCTTCCTGCGCCCTCGCGCTGGCGGAACCAAGACGAGGCTCACGTCCCCGGGGCTTGGGGAACCAAATTAGCACGTTTTGCTCTAGCTAGGAAGGAAAACAACGGCTGGGGGTGTTTGGGTCTGTTGCTAAGCCTCTGGATGGCAGGAAGGACAAATCAGGGTGCTGGTAACACACGGGCCGCGGCCACGTGACCAAACGCAGGAATTTCATTTTAACCTCCACCCTGGTAAAAGGTTTCTGATGCTCCTGGCAAAGGTTCTCAAAAAACTGTTAGTGCTTCCAGAGTGTCCCAAGCTTTTGGATACCGCTTGCTGCACAGCAGCCCTCTCCTCAAAGACGTGTCTGGCACCGGCTGCTCTAAAAGTGGCAGTCCCAGTATCCGCCCATTTTCGTCACAGTTTGGATTTTTTGGGGGTCACCTTAGACACTGAAAGTATCTGCATTATTACCCAAAGGGAGATTTCTACTTTCTGCTCTTTCGTTTCTCTCTGAGCTTTTAGTCACAGTGTTTGTGTTGCTACATTTTGCAGAGACACGATTTTCAGTCAAGAGTCATCCCTGGGAATCTTAAACCTCTGCAAAGGACTTGATGAAATCCATGCATCTGGGAGAGCGGCGCTACAGCCAGTCCCTTATTTCACTGTGCCTCTGTATGGGCTTTGAGCGAGACAGGTGAAGTGAGCTGCAAAGCACATGCCTTGCTCGTCAGCAGCGTCCCCGTAACGTTACGTGGCACATGGCCCGGGAGAGGCGTCCGTCTTATTTAACACGTACGCGTCTTATTCATAGCCTGGGGGGAGCAGGGGGCTGCTGAAGAAGCCTGTTCATTAAATTCCCACATGCTACAAATGGGAGACACTGCAGCTACCTGCAAGCGGAGAGCACGGCAAAGAGGCTTTGACAGATTCTGAGCAGGGAATAGATATTAAGCTGAAATTCAGCAGGGGCCGTGCAAGCCCCCCTCTAACGGATGGGGAAGGACTCGCCCACACACTGAAGGCAGGAGCTGGGAAGCAGTAATAAACAAAGTAATTTGGCTGAGGTAGGACACTCCGGTGGCAGGTGACGCTGTCACGAGGCTCCTCACTTCTGAGCCGCATCTACCCTTCCTGTCATTGCCCCCAGAAGTAGAACTGTCAAAGTCGATGGCTTCAAGTGCAGACTGCACCTGCAGTAACTCTTCGGTTCTGGGCACACTACCAAGGAGACACTGACAGTTTTCAGGGATGTTTGCAGAAATCTTATGAACATGATGAAAATAAAAACGGATAGGAGGTAAATACTTGACAGCCATAAATCCAAATGGAAAAGGAAGTGTTTAAGAAAGTCAACAAAACTCAGACAAGAAAAACGATGAAAATGCAGAGGAAAATCTAACCTCCCTCGTCAAGATTTTTCCTTTCCTGATGCATTACTTTAACAGACTACTTAAGAAAGCCTCGAGGGCAGGGCAAGAAGAGGAGAAAGAATAAAACTTGCGTTTCATTAAAAAAAACCAACACCGCAACGAGGAGCGAAATCGTACGGTGAATACAGGCTGAAGGACAGAGGGCCTTACCTTGCCGGGGCCACGCGCGGGCCGGCGCGCTCGCGCTGCCTACGCAGGCCCCCGGCCTTGCTTTGCAGGCGAGGTGCGACCGCTTGCTGCCTGAGCCATTCCCTGGGGGAAGCGGTGCGGGGCTGTGCGGCACCCGCGCCGCAAGCTCTGCCTGCTGCGCCAGCAGCGACGCTGCGCGCGGCCACAAAACGCGCTCCTCGCAGCTTCGAAGCGCCAATTCCACGGCCATGACTTGGGCCGCGGCTAAGGAGATTCAAAATAGGTTTCTGAAGAGCGCAGCCTCGGCTCGGGTGCAGAAAGCAGCTCTTCTTCTATTCTCTCCCTTACTCCTACACCGTCTTCACCGCAGAGAATGGCACACGACAGTTCTGCAGCAGCAAGGAGGCCAAAGAGCGCCCGCACGCGGCGCGGCGGCGGCCCCGCCACTGCCGGGCCGCCCGGACCGCCCGTCGGGGTTGCAAACTTACTGTGGTTTTCCGAAAGCGGCACACGTCAGTTCAAGTGGCTCCCCTTCTCTCGTGAGACCTTGCACCGGGTAATTCTGAGAAACCCGCACTTGAGGCTTATCTGCATGACAAAAAGAGTATTCCTGAAATTATCTTGTCAAACAGAATCAGATTTGCATGCACCCCAACCCAAAAGTCAGTCACCGGCGTTGCTCTCCTCTCGGCCCCTTCTACGCTAGTCATCTCATCAGCCGGCGAAGGCGGCATTTTCTCGGGACCAGACTGATTAGCGAGAGCAAAATGCGAAGCAGAGATAGGAGATTCACGCTGCAGCTGAAGCACCTCTGCTTCCCGGGAAACGCATTCCGCTACACTGCGGTTTATCTTGGAACTCACTCAAGCTAAAAGGAACTCATTTGCCTTCATGCTGAGGTGAAACCAGAGATATTTGCGGCGCTCAGAATTGATATGTTTTATCATGTATCATATATTACCCTACCACAGTACTTTACGCCCAAGCATATTAATGTATGTTGGGCTTTACAAGAGCCACTTGTTAGAAGCACAAAGAGAAATCGCAGGCAGCGCTGCTACTTCTTTCACCAACGCAGGACTGCGGTTAGCCCCGGGGAATCTCCTCTCTGCTGACTGACTAACTAACCAGAATTAACGCATTTCTAGTTAGGCGGCCAGCTCAGGAACAGTTTTAGTCACCCGCTGGCTGCAGGGAAGGAGGGAAGGTTGTGAGCACAGCCCAAAACAACAACATCCACCCCCCGCCCCGAAAAACGGAGCCCACAAGTAAGAAAAAAACCTGCTGCCTCCTGCAACCAAAACCCAGATTAAAAATGCATCTAGGCTCTAGCTAGAACATTATCGACGCAAAAATCAATTCAACGCTACAAATGCTATTAAGTCATATATATATTTTTCAGGAACTTACTCAACTGTGAGGAATAAAGGCAGGCAAAAAAAATCAGCATGCGTAAAGGTTGAGACAATTTAAATGTTTCTATTTCCTTCGGGAGTAACTGCTAGCAAAACTACTGGCTTGCTGCATTTTATTAACTGTGTTTAACTCATTAACATGCTTCCTACGGAATAATAGAGATTAGAAAAAAAATCCATGTTAGGCTTTAACCAATTTAAACTCTCATAATTTCCAGTAATGGAATAAGCTACACTAGTAAATCCTCTCCCGAGATGCCTACGCCACAAACGCATCTTACAAACTAATCCCCGCTAGAGATGCTTCGCGCGGCTTCGCGGCTCCGAACAGGACGAGGGGGCGGAGGTGCGCGCGCCGCTGCCCCTGCGGCTCCGGGCTTTTCCCGCCCCGCGGGAACGGCCCTGTTCCGGGCGCGGCGAGCTCGCGGCTCCCGAGGCCGTTCCCGTGCCGGGCGGCAGGCGAGCGGCCCCAGGGCTTTTCCCGCGCCCCGGGGCGCTCCGTGGGGAACCCGCCCGAACGGTGCTGCCGCGTCAAAACAAACACCGCGACCGGGGCACCAGCTCCACCGGCAGCCAACTGCACCCAGCAACCTACCGCTACTTCCCCTTATGCCCAGGGCCTTAAAAGAAAATGCCTAGGAACTTAATAAGGCACCTTTATTACGCGAAATTCATTCAAAAGCTAAGAGTGATATACAAGGTTAAATACCGGCAGTCTAAAGGTTAGGCGGCAGCAGCAACCAATTTGAAAAACTTATTACGAAACCACTGTGCGTTTGATGAGATTTCTTGCAGCCCGCAGAGGCCGCATGCCCGCGAAGGCGGGAGGAGCGGCGGCGCCGGGGCGGCTCTGCAGCCCGCTGCCACCC
>WBNA01000526.1:120308-134409 GCA_013398345.1 Nothocercus nigrocapillus | reverse complement strand
GGGCGGGCGGCCCCTCTCATCCGACGCCCCGGCCCGGCGCCCTCGGGACGCGCAGCCTCCGCACGGGGGAACCTCCTCGATCCCGGCGGCGCCCCGCGGGGGGAGCCTCGCTAAGGAGCCTGCAAACGAGCACCCAACGGGGAAATGTCACAAACGAGAGCGGCTAATGCCCCAGAAAATCAAATAACTGAACACTTGGCTGATTGTGCTGCTTTTCATATTTACAGAAAGAAGAGAAAAGCTTTAAATGAAAGTTGCTGAAAGGGTCGACACCTCGCCGAACAAAACAACTCATTTATTCATTTTCAGACATCTCCAGATGATAAATTACATTGATGTTAATCACTTCACCGCATACTATGCAATTAGTATTTGTACTCAACAGAAATATAAAGATTACTGAAGATATGACAGCATACGTATAAGGACACGTTTTTAACATAATTGGGCGCAGAGCATTCTCCTGTCACGAGACCAGACGCCCTGGCAGGTTCTCCGCTGCGCGCTCCAGAGGTAGGCTCGGAGACGTCGGAGTGAAGGCACAATTAATTAGAACCTACAAACTCCCCAACCAAGAACAAAACCAGAAAAGACCACGCGCCAAAACAGGACTTCCACGCTTTCGCTTCCAGGATCACATAGTAAGTAAGATAAGGAAAAGTACCAAAAGACTGGGCTTAAATGTCTCTGAGAATATCTGGTTCCATTCAATTCCTTAATGATATTTTAATGCATTTTGTTGCTTCATTTCCTTTCTAAAATTACACTCAACCTACTGCTCTTCCATCCCTCTCGAATGATCTGCATCACAAAGGCAGAGCAACTCCAGCCAGAAAGAACAGCTATTTTCACACCAACACCAAGCAACATATTGTGCCCATCCTTTGCGCGGGGTTATATATTCGCTGGGGTGGCTATTAATCAAGCATGAAAGTGTTATTGTTACTGCGAGTACACGGCGCCATTTGTCAAACTCTGTTTGCTTATAAAAAGCAGCATTACCAGGAGATTTTAATTCATATTACGGGACGCCTCTTCACAGAGATTTCCTTTTAATAGCATAGCTCACGTTCACAGGGAAGCATTTATCTGCACACCCCACAAAGGGCCAGGCTGGGCCGCACTCTACACGCACTAAGTAGCTTATGCGGGCAGGACAAGGAAATACTCGGCATGAACTAGTCTGCCTCACAGTTTTGCTGACTACGACAAAACAGTCTTTTCCCACAAGCCCAACTGCGGAACTCGGGGAGCCAGAGCCAGCGCTCGGCCACGAGGAAGAGGCGGCACCGCGAGATGCGCTGCTCGCATCCGCGCGCTCTCCGTGTGTTTTAGCCCGGGCTGCAGTAAGGGGTTACCCGGATGCCTGACGGACACCACAACGGCTCTGCTGGTTTGCAGAAGCTCTGCAGATCCCCCGCGTGCACAAAACGAGGAGACCCCTTCCTAACTGCCACTTGCCTGCGAAGGACAGTGCTTGTCCCTAAGGGCTTGACAGCCCCAGCACTTGAGGGCATGTTAGCAAATAACGGGGCAGAGAACAGCAAAGCAGTAAAACAAATCTGATTCGGCACAGCAAGCTAAATCTTGATCATTAAATCCTGGGTAAGGCAATAGCACTGCACGTGCACGGGCTGCCTTGGTGCTGAAAGACTCGTCCGTGAAGAGAGGCCGGAATTACGGCAGCCGTCCCCTTCCAGGCCAGCATCTGCCTCCCTCTCGCTAGCCCAGGAAACGGGGAACAACGGCGGCCGAGGGGTGCGGCCGGCAGCCGTTCTCCAGAACGCCTTCCAAGTTACCGAGAAGCAGCCCGGAGCCTGCAACTGTCTTTGAACTGGAGCACACAAGACCATGTTCACAGTAATTGTTTTTAAAAGGAGGGAAGCAGGCCACTTTGCAGACCTCTGTTGCTACAGCTTCTCCTTTAAGCAGGTGGGAACACCTCACTAAAATAACTATTCGGCTTCAGTAACATCTGCAAAAGCACTTTGAAAAGTTGAAGTAGAAGCCCTTTAGATTTTCAATGACACTTAGGGTCCTTCTAATTTACCGAAAGACCCACCTGGCAAAATACGCTACATTTTGGGGAGTGGTGCTGGGTTTTGCCTTGGTTTTGTTTTTTAACTTTTGCATCGCATCTTACAAGGAGATCTCCGTATTCTGAAATCTAGTCACACAAAAAGTACCTCGTTAGCTTAGAAGGCTCCATCCATCTTCCTTCTGCCCTTCCCCAATGCATTTCATGCTTGGGTTGCAGACGTCACATGCAGAGGAAAACAGCAGAGGCGGAGGGAGCACCTTACTATGCCCTGCTGGTGCTCCAGAGAGGGGAATTTGCGGTGCCCTTGGTGCAAAGGGGGCAAAGGCAAGGCAGACGCTCTAAGGCGCAGCACGGCTACCTCCTCCTCCGGGGCTGCGCCTCTCCAGGGCTGCAGCAAGGGCCGCGGAGCCCGCGGGCACTAACGCAGCGTGGCCACCCAACGCTCACTGCGGGCCCGTCGGAGAGCCGCACACCCGCAGGGCGGCACGGCGCTCCGCGGAAAGCAAAGCACTTGGGGCTCTAATTGCAAACCCCCAAGCTAAAAAAGCAATTGCAACAGTAGCGGTGAGGCCTGATTTTCAAGGCGCGGGCTCCGCAGGATGCTAGGCTGTGGCAGCAGGAGCTGCGAGCGACACGCCAGCCGGGAGGGCAAGCGGATTTTCCTACCGCTCCGGTCACAAAGGAGGCAAAGAACCGAGCTGCAGCCATCAGCGCGAAGCAGCACGAGCTCCTAGGGTATCAGCTTGCTGCTTAACGGCCTTCTCCGCCTCGAGGTCAGGTGCAGCCGCAGGTATTAGATGAACACGTCTCGACACACTCGCCCGCGTTTCAAGTCCCGGAGCCGCTAATTGCCGGGAGCTGGGAGGTTAGCAGGCGCTACGTGTTTTGCCTCTGACGCCGCGCGGCCGCCCGTGGAGAGAACTAAGTGCACGAACGCAGGTCACGCTCCCGTGTTCTCGGGGCTCGCAGAGATGCACCATTCACCTCGTTCTGGGAAGCAGAAAACTGATGCCCAAAGGAGAAGGGACGTGATCGCTGCCTCCCCGGATTCATTGTCGCAGGGAACCGCGACCCCTCGGAGCTACCTCAGGACAAAAGGCAGCTCATTTCCATTCAAGATTTAGGACAGGAAAAGGTACGTGCTTCCCCACAGCTCAGACAGAATAGCACCTAGCAAACTTGTGCACCTTATATGTACTTTGTCTTCACTGCGCGCGGAACCCTATCTGTGTGAAGGTCAGAAATGAAAGCGGTGGAGAAGGGATTTCTTTTGTCTTCCGCAGGAAAGCACAGAGAACTTGGCAGTTCCTAGAACACTGATCCTCCCCAGCACATGGGAAAAACAGCAGGATTTCAATGGAACCTCTAAAAGGGATGCGTAGGGCACTCTGAGCCCTTGCAAGCAAGTCCAAGAAAGCCTGCAAGATTTCAATTTCTCCGCATAATCAGAGACATTTTTTTTTTCCCCCGTTAAGTATTTGATCAAGCCTCACAAAGGTGCTAATGTATTATTAAAGCTAATGGAGCTCTACAAGAAATGTTAATGGGCATTAAGTTTGCATAAATGAATTACACATTAGCACAGTCACAAGAAATCCCGGATCTGCCAATTTGGGTAGTACCTGATCTTTTCTGTTTTCCTCATTACAGGAACATTACGCTAACTTCGGAGGTACGCGAATTCTAACCAGGACGTTCATAATGAGACTACATCATGAAGAAGCTGAACCCAAGTAATACACGCCCGCCGTCCCCCAAACGCGTCGTCGAGGCGGACGTGGCCAAGCAGGCCCTGCTGGGGCACGGAGCCCCGCAGGACGGCTGCTCCGTTGGGGAAGCCGCGTTCCCGCCGCGCGCGTGCTGCCGACGTCCGGCACGGCAGAGCGCGCTCCCAGCGGAAGGAGGCGCCTGGCGCTAACCCGAGCGGGCAGAAGCGCCCGGCCGCAAGCCGTGCCCCTACTGCCGACTGCACGTCATTAAAGGAAAAGGCAGCACCCTAGGCTCCGAAGGAAAGGCACGAAACGAGCGTTTCTTTTGCACCATTTCCACAGTTTTCACCGGTAAGCTTTCAAAGGTAGCCAGCTGCTTTTTGTACACTGCCAGTACAGCTCCATTTTGGCAAAAGATAAGGACACCGCTAAAAGAAAAGTACTTGGGATTTAATCTGTTCTGACAAGTACAAAAGCCAGCCAGGAACAAACCGGTATGAATTGTAGGTACACAAAATTATTCCTTAAGAGAAAAACAGCACGTATTTGCTGCGTTGCCAAAGGGCTGGGAAAAGTCACGGCTTAATCCACTGAACAGCACCCAAGGTTCTGATTTGCTTCTTAAATAACGGGATCTAAACTCTGTGTACGCTGCCTAGGAAATGTAATCATGTAATTAACGGTTCCCCAGGACTTCCAGCGCGTGACTTCCGACACAGCGAGAACTCTCATACTCACACATGACTTCCAGGTAGCGCTGCGTCTGCAAGTCTTTGACAGCGGGGTGGTCCACCAGACAGATGACAGGCACGCCGTCATCCTCGCGCCCCACTTTCAGCAGCAGCTGACTGGTCACCGTGTACATGTCGGACCACTGCTCCACTTCGGATTTGCCTGGCAGCGAGAGGGGAGGAGGAAGAGCAGAGTGAGCGGCGGAAGGCAGGTCTGCAGCTCCCGGGGACTTCCCGCGCCCGGGAACTGCCGTGTGCTGCTCCAACCTCCAACTCCCCCTTTCTACGGCCGCAAAAGGGTACGGGAGGCAAGGGCGCGCGGAAGCCACGCGCTCCCCTCCGCGAGGCTCCTTCCAATTAAACTCTACTCTACACCACCACCCTGATTAATAAACCCATTAGACCATCTCCAGATGCCCCTCCTCCTCCCCCCTCCAGCGAAGAGGTAGCCAGAAGGCGCCTGCGTCGCTCACGCGTGGCTGGAAGCGCTCCGGCCGGGCCGGCGCAGCGGAGCGCTCCTCCCGGCGCCACGGGCAGCCCCAGCCACCGGCTCC
Source organism: Nothocercus nigrocapillus (assembly GCA_013398345.1). Taxonomy (NCBI): domain Eukaryota; kingdom Metazoa; phylum Chordata; class Aves; order Tinamiformes; family Tinamidae; genus Nothocercus; species Nothocercus nigrocapillus. Next base: position 129,374 of record WBNA01000526.1, on the reverse strand, counting down.
CTGCCCAGCAGCGGCTGGGCACTTGCGGCCGCTGCCTCCCCTCTTGCTTGCTAACCTGCTCCCCTCTGGCTTTTTAGGCATTCAGATTGTACAGTCCAGTGCCACGAGTAACTCGAAACAGAGGTCTTTCACACAGGGAAGTATTTCCATGCAATACGTTAAGGGAAAACACGCGGGCAGCTGCAAAGGAAAGCCTCCCCTTACAAGTTAGAGGAAAGACTTTCCCATCAGAGGCTGCAGACCTATTCACAGCCCACACGACAGGAAGAAAACAACCAAGTATTTCAGCATCCCCACTGCTGTTAAAACACACAAACAAATCCAAAGGCTCAGCCAGGTGACCCGGTATTTCGCCCTGCTACCGCTCGGCTCAGCGGCCTTCAAAGATACAAGGAAGCGGGAATTCAATCGCCAGCGCAAGAAAACTCAATCAAGATGCCAGACAGGTCGAGTATGAGGGGTCAAATGCTACTGCCCCGCTGTCCTCCCGACTGGAAAAGGAAGCCGGGGAAGAGATCATTTGGAGATCTGCACAACACTTAGAGGACAACAGTTGCTGCAAGTCACAGGGTCACCGCTACCCGTGGCAGCACGTTTTGCACTCCATCTTTATCAGCATAAGCTCAGCACGTCTCCGTGAGATTGGAGGCCCAGAGATGCTAGATGCAAAAGCAGGATTTGATTTTGCCCTCGCAGGGGGTTAGGGTTGCAGGAATGAGTCCAACTTCTGTGTAAAGCCCTTTGCCATCCCTCACTGGGTAAAGCGAAAAATGCTGTCAACCAAGCTCACATCTACATGCAGACTTAAGCTAGCAGCACATCAAATGCAGTAAGTGCAACTTACGCATGTACAAGTCCTATGAGCTGGCAGAATTAAGAAAGTGAGGACGGCCCTTCTTGTAGGAATACTCAACTGGGCATGTAAAGAATGCCCTACAAGCAAAATATCTGCATCTAAAAGTGAACTGAAAATCTTTACAGCTACAAAGCAGATCTTGATCTTACTCAAAGCTAGGACAGGGCAGAGAGCTGCCTAAACTACCACAGGAAGAAATTCTCTGCACTACTTCAGGGCTCCTCCAGGTCACCTGCAACTAGAAAAAGCCCTCCAGAACCCCGCACTCGAGCGCGGCAGGCCAGGGCCAGGAGGACGTTTGGTCCTTCTTGGCCAAGGTGTCCCTTGGGGCTGCCGCCCCCTCCCGAGGCCCGAGCTGGGCTTTAAAGCCGCTCACGCTGCTGCTTTTTCAACTGGCAATGGGGGACAAACACACAGTATTGAACAAGTCATTCCGGGGGTCTGCAAAGACAGAGAGGATACATCTATACCAGTTAGCTCCTTGTTTCCTTTGAACCATCTGATGGTGGTGGCTGGTCTGCTGGCCATGGCTGTGCAGTTCAGCTCAATCTCTTCTCCCTCAACGGCAATTTCTTTCTGGATGTCAATCACCAGGTTGCGTGGCGGGACTGAAAGGAGAAAAGGTAACACAGCACACAGTAAAGCAATACAAAACAGAAGTCACCTTTTGAGCACTAAAGGAGGAGACGACCTTCTGGAAAGCCCCCAGCACACAGTACAGGAAACGCCGCATCTGTTTGATCTTTCACTTGATCAACGCCTTTAATGAGCAGTTCCACAACAACCCTAAGCACTCCCACCACCTACTCACAGCAGTAGTTTCACGAGCTATTACTTAGCAAACGGTTAACTCCGTCTGCTGTCCCGGGTAGGCACTATTCCAAGCACAAGTTTTACAAACCCATGCTAGTCGTGTGCTTATGTTGCTTTTTAAAAGCACACTTTGACTTCACGCACAGTCCCTGGCTCCCTTTGGCGCTGGGCAGCAGAGCAGAAGCTGCTGGTTCCCACTCCCACGGGCACAGGCTCTCCAAAGGCAGCTTCTCCTCCTGCCGTCCAGTTTGGAGTCTCAGCCCTGGGGAGCATTCCCGAGAACCACCAAGCTGAAGACTATCATCTTCCATGAAAATAACCCAATAATATGGAGAAAAGGCCTGCAGCCTCAGGGGGGAGAACTGCTATTTCAGTACGACCCAGAGACGTGATGAACAAGCACAAAACTGTGACAGAAACTAGAGCTTTTTCATATGATTTTACACGTGAAAACAACAGCAGTTCGTGAGGCAACAGGAGGGGGAAGGAAAGCAGACAGCGACTGCTTATGGAGCAGGCAGTTGCACTTGCAGGGAAAACCTAAAACTCAGAAAGGAAACTTAACTTTTTTCTTCTGATCAATATGATCAAGACCATATAGTTCAAATGTGACTAACGTGTTCTTTAGCTAATGAACAAATACGAACAAACAGCGTGCAGATGATCAAATGGCCTAATTAGTCAGTGGTGGCTTTTCTCTCAAAAGACGCGAACAGAGCACATACTTGAGATTTCCACATGTTCCAATTAAGGGTGCATAAATCTACACACAGTGTCACTGAAGACAGTGAAGCACGCAGGAAAGGAGGTGGGGAAAGGGAGCGCTAATTCAGACGCAAAGCCTTGCTAAACCCGAGCGGGCTTCGCGCAGCCTGCCCCGGCGCTGGCGCGGAGCGAGCGCGCGCGCCTCCAAGCCTGGCGCTGCCCTCCCCGGCGCCCGGCGCTAGGAGCCGGCGAGCAAACCCTCGCCGTCCCGCCGCTGCCAACAGAAAGCAGCCCGAGCAGCGACCGGGAGGCATCTGTGATGGACGAGGGGCTCCTCGCAGGACTGACGATATCCCGACGCTGGAGATGCCGCCCTCGCTCCCAGCGAGGCAGTGAGCGCTCTGGGAGACGAGGCAGGACACGCCACGTCCTCGCCGCCCTCTCGGCAGCCCGGGGCTCGGCACGCGCGCTGCGCAAGGCCGACGCTGCCCTCGCCGCGCTCCCGACAGCGCACCCAGCTCTGCTGCGCGCCCCGAGCCCACGCTGCGCTCGAGGACGCGCGGAAGCTCGGGGGAAAGCGCGCGCTCCTCTGCCAGCGCCCGGCTGCGCGGCTCCACACGGTTCTAACAAGGAACCCGAGCACAGAACCAGGAGACGGGCTTCTCCCCGAATTCTGAAATGCAACTGCTGCTGAAACAAAGCAAAAACACCTACAGCTGCATTAGTCTCCCACCTGGAAGACATGCAGCACTTGCTTATGGGCGAATAAAGCGCTGCACTTCAAACACACGGGTAGCAGTGAAATCAAACGCCGCCGAGGCTTGTCGTGCATGTGGGATTACAGCGAGATCGCTCGAAGAAAGGTTCACGTTCGTATGAAGACTCTAAAAGTCTCACGCTGTTGGTAAATGTAGCAGCTATACTAGAGCTGATTATAAACATTATTTAAACAGCGTATAAAAACCTAAGAAGCCAATCTCATTAAATAAAAGAAGAAAGAGATTTAAACTAATCAGCAAGCAAGATCTTACATTAAGTCATCCACTGTGATTCAGGTTCTGCTATTAATAGGGTCTTAAAAGGCCCTGCTAATCTGTAGAAATAGCTCTAATAGCATTAGCTCCTATGACTGGTAACCACCTCAGCCTTGCAGCTGCGCCCGCGCCAGGGCCTCGTGAGGCGCAAGCGAGTGGAGGAAGGCAACAGCTCGGTGGCCTCTCTGGGGAGCAGCTTGCTGCACGACGTGCCAAAGGGCGGCCTGGAAATCGCCTCTGAAAACGGCAGTTCCAAACAACCAACCAACAGATGCCGGGTGAACGGCCTTAAGTTCTTTGCACGTTAGAAAAACAGCTTTCAGTAAAATTAACGGGAAGCTATCGCTTTCAGTTAGTCTTACTCAGAATTTTGCTGAATACATGCCAGCGAGCAAACCCTCAAAAGCTCGCGCACCTTCACGGTGCCCGGAGAGTCACCAGCCAGGCATGCTTGCAATATTTATGCGTACGGAATATAAACAGACAGGCAGAAGAAGATGGATAAAGATGCTGTCATTCTTCATTATCATCTTTCAAAACTCCAAGCCTCAGAAGAAAATATTAAATGTATGATCACCATAGTCTGCTTAGTGAAAACAGAAAATTCCTACACCCAACAGTTCCACCCTGCTACAAAACATTAGTGCTGATTTTTCTTCCCCGTATCAGACACGTATGGAGAGGAATGCTCAGCTGCTGCGTTTTGCTGCTTGCTTTCCCTCCCCTCCCCGCTGAATGAGAAGGCACAAGCAGCTCCGGGGACGAAACCGTCCCTAGCCCGGCAGACCAGCAAGGTGCCCGGCTGAGGAAGGGGCGGCGTGCACAGTGCACACGCGGCTCCACAGCCACGGACCGCACAGGTTTCCGTTCCAAGGCGCTGGCACGCTCCCATTTGCCCTCAAAGCCAACTGATTCCTTCAGGGATTTTTACAGACGGCTCGACAGTGTGCTGCAATCGATCGCTGCGGTCCGGCCACGGGAGACAGCCGCTGTTCGAGCCCCCTTCCCCACGGCAGGGCAACGCGGCAGCATTGCAGCGCCTTAATCGAGAGAGAGGTTCGGAGGCGGAAAACACCTCCCTCCTACACCTCTGCTTGCTCCTTGAAGCGCACACGCCGCGAATGCAGCGGGCAAGCCCTAACAAGCACACCGTAAATAAAATCCAAGGTACAGAGAGAGGCTGGGCGCTTAATCAGAGAACCCGCAAGGTGCCCAGGGGCCGCGCGAGCCCCGCACTGCTCCCTCGCTATTTGCGGGCCCCTTGGGAGCCGGCGGACAAGCCCTGCACCAGCTCAGCGCTGCCCTCCCTCCCCTCTCCCCCACGACGCTGCCGAGCCACGGCCTTGTTGCGCAGCTCATGCTTATAAAACACCTCCCAAAGCGGAGCGTAGAGCCCACGCCGTGCCCCGAGTGATGGAGCAGCCCACAGCAAGCGCCCACGCGGTTCTTACCGAGCACGGTAATAGTGGTATAAATTTCCTGGGGAGGATCGGTGTAGAGCTGGCAGAAGTATCTTCCTTCATCGGAAATGGAGACGTTTGTGAGCGACACGCGCAGCTCGCTGTTGGAGAAGTTCACCAGCTGGAACCTGCTGTCCTTCAGCGCTGCGGATAAACGGGGCGTCAGGGCCGGAGCGCCGCGGCGCAGCAGCTCCGCACAGACAGCGAATCTGAGACCGCGCAAGCACTACTGGGACCCAGACCGCTTCTCCTTTCTCGCCTTTCAGTTTGGCTCTACAGAGACACTCGTGTTTGCGGATCATTAGAAAAGACTCAACCTAAGCAAATCCCCTCAGCGCAGGACCGACCCTTGCGGTGCGGTATTTCTTTGCAGAGGTTTCAGGGATGGTTGGGCAAACAGTTTATTTCCACGTTTTCATTTCTGACTGTCTACAGTCTACAGATTTGATAGGTGAGCAGACACAGAACGGCATGAAACACAGAGAGGAACCAACAAAAAGAAACCTGACGTTTATTTCCTGACTAGCGATGCCGGTCCGGGTTCTTTTGGGAGTTCTGAAAGCAAGCGTTGCAGCTCTCAGCAGCGGGACGCATTCCCGAAGCACCCGCCGAGCGTGGGTGTCCCTCTGAAGCAAACATCCGCGCTGAACGTGGCGCAGCAGTGAGCGCCAGCTCGATGGGAACGAGCCCCGGCGTCCTCGGGCCTTCCACGCTTCGGGGTGCTTAGGCCATAAAGCGTCGGGGAGAGAACACCATGTGTGGGTGCTCCCCTCACGCTGAGCACACGGGCGCAGCGACACAAACGACATCAACCGTGTCATTTCTCAGCTCTGTCACAGCCAGAAGCAACGGCAGCCGCATGCACTGGGCATCGCAGTGACAGATTCTGCTTTGGTTATAGAGAGGCACAGGTTGTGTCAAAAATTTCAGTCTTCAAACTAAACACATTACCTCTGAGAACACCGCACTCGCTCTGCTTTGCCCTGTTCAATTTGTTTGTGTCAGCTAAATATTTGGCATTCAATTGCAATTCACCCTGAATTACTACAATCAATTCCTATTGCAAAGTAAGACAGCCTGACTTTTAAAAGGGACCATCAAGGTTTCCATTAAGGAGAAGGATTATGATTGCCTGTCTCATCTACCCTCTAAAGAATTGACTAAACTTTAAGTGTCTAACATTAAATTAAAAGTAGAGATCTTGGCAGTTGCTTTACTCGGAGAGCGAGCAAGGTGTAGGAAAAGTTGCGACCAAATCACACCACGAAGATCAAACTTACGTCTGAAATCTCTGAAATAAATCGTCTGTCTGTTGGGGTTGAGGAGCTGAATCACCGAGTCATCGCTGTTCTTCACTCGACAGCTGATGGTGGCAACATCTCCTTCCACTACCGTCACGTCTTCCGTAACCAAATTCTGTCCATCACCTTAAGAAGCAAGCAAAGATAAAACATCAAAATCGTAAACGACAGTAAGTTGCATTCGGAACGTGCACACCGAACGCGCACGAAGGGAACAAACTTCCAGATGCTCCCACACAAGAAATGCAGAGCTGCCTCGGCTACGAAAATAAATGACTGAGAAGTGTTGGAGGCCCCTCTCTGTGCGCATCATTATCCCAACTCAACGGGGGTTTATAGCACCCATCCTTGTCCGCAGACACAGAGCAGAAAGGCACCAATTCGTGAGCTTTTTAACTGAGCAAACTCTTCCACCCAACACAGAAGTGAAAAAAAAATCCCCAAATGTATTAAACATCACGCTAGTTACGAAGCTGTATAGAAAAAACACAATTGCAATCTGTTAACAAGTTAATTACTTTTAAAGCTTCATGAAACATCTTTTATTGTTCTAATGTATGCAAGTAGTATACTACCAATATTCTACATTGGACTCTAATCGCTAAGAAATTAATCCCTGCAAGCAACCCTCCTCTTTCCGGTACCACCTCCCATGCCTGTGTGTCTTTCATCACGCCGTAGCACCAAAGCGCGAGGACTGCTAAGGAGCACACGAAAAAGCAGAAGTGCTCCCACGTCTACGAAGGATATGGGAAAGTGCTCCCTGACAACCGAGCCAGATGAGCTTTCAGGGAAAAAAATGGTACCATCTGAAAAGCTACACACCGCAAAAACAAGGAAAGCGTCAGCTAAAAATGTATTAGTTATTTTTCAAGTAAATGATAGACACGGACAGATTTTTCTTCCTTCCTTTGAAAAGAAAATGGCTTAATTTTGAAAGCATCAAGTTGTGCTGGGGGAGGAGATAAGTCAGTCTCCCGTTTGTTTTTTCCCGAGGAAAAGTATCAGTTGGTACAGAAAGCTCAAGGCCATGCGGCTTCACTCTGATACAGAGGAGGAAGTTCCCAGAACACGGTGGGTCCCGTAGGAGAGCCCGGCGTCCCGCGCAGCGCCAACGGGAATCACGTGCGTGCGGCACAGCAACAGTTTTCCACGAGCTCAAGCAGCAGCTCAAGCCCCAAAGCCAGGCACAGAACTCACGATGGTTTGAAGCGCTTCTCACACCAGCTCCTCTCCATGAAAATACTGCCCTTAAACAGGAAGGAGGGCAGCAAGAAGGGGAGCACAGGGCACTGCAGCGAAGCTTCCTGTCGCATGCATCGCGGCCACGAGACAGCAGGCACGCTGCTCCCGCACACGGCCACACTGCGGAGCTCCCCCGGGCTGCGCGCGCAGCGCCCGGCTGGCGCGGTCCTGGATCCTCCTCAAGTTAGGCTTCCTACTAGCGACCTGTAAACAGAGCCCGTAATGCTGAACTACTCTCACTTAGTAGTGCACTGGGGGAAGCTGGGTGGGCCGGCGGCAGGGCCCTCCTTTTGGCTGGAACTAGCCTGGGCTTCTTTCTGCAGCGCGTTTCTCATCGCGAGGCCGTTCTGGGAGCCGGGGCCCGTTCTGCGATGCTGCGGCCCGCGGCGCTTCCCGGCGGGCCCAGAAGCAGCGGCGCCGGCGCCTCTCGGGGCTTGGACACCCCTCGCCGTTCACCACCGCCACCCGGCCCGGCCGCTTCTGCCCTTCTCTCCAAAGAAGGGGAGCAAAGGCTAAAGCCCGAGCAGCAGCTGAGGACAACGGGCCCCGGCCTGGGGAGGGTTTCCAGCCTCCAGAGCCGTCCTTCGAGGCCACGGCTCCATCCCCGCTGCTTTCCCACCGCACAAGCGCTGCGGACCAGGGCGCAACCCTAAAGAAGCCTCACTCGCACGTGGCACGAGCAGCAAGAGCAAGCAGGAGAAACCCTCAGCCTGTCAGTTATCAAAAGACTGTCACGAGCATCTGATGAAGGGCTCTGAAATGAGTGGAACTGAAGCGAAGGGGACACGGGACGGGCCAGCGCAGCCACAGTGACTGAGGCCCATTGCTAGTGACCACGGGGGAAAGAAAAATGATGACACCAAATGAAACCCCAAACATCACGCAGGACAGGGATGGGCAATTAAAGAGCAGGGTCTGCATTTTGGACACCACCGTGAAGAGAAGTCTGCAAACAATAAATACGTTCTAGTTTCTCTCTCTTCTCAAAAAGCAAACAAACAAACGGATTCTGCTCATTATTACTTAGGTTCCCAGAAAAAGCAAAGTGTTTGGCAAAGGAAATCTGGATTGCTTGGAAAGAAAAGGCATGACAGACTGCCAGGTACCTTTGAGCGTCTGCTCAAAGTCTGCGCCCAGTTTTCTACCCTACTGGCCTAAGTGTTATTTCTCTAGATCGAAGAGCATTAAGAAACGGGGAAGACATTAGCATCCAAATAGAGTTGGGTTTGGAGCAGAGCCCCCAGAGCTGGCGGCAGGACTGCAAGAGCGCGCTGCAGCGTGCGAAGCCGGAGAGGAGCGTCCAGCTCTGCCATCAGCGCCCGCAGGGCAGCTTTCCTGACCATTTCCAACCACTATATTGCGCTAGTTCCTCATGTATTGTAATTTACCTAATCAAAGTCGGGGAAACGCAACTCCCTTCATTGCTTATAGAGTAAAACAAATGAACAAATTACTCCACTGTCCCCATTAAGTCTTTACACCCCATAAAGCGGGTTTCAGAGTGCCTAATCTAATCGTGGGCAGGACAACCCATTCAAACAGGGCCATATGTTGCCGCTGTCCTCAGCGGCGCGACCGAGCGCTGTGTCTTTGGCCGAGCGAAGAGCGCTCGGCGTCCCTGACGTGCGAACGCTGCCGCTTCGGCCTCGGGA
>WBNA01000526.1:105272-115941 GCA_013398345.1 Nothocercus nigrocapillus | reverse complement strand
GGCGGCGCCAGCGAGGCAGCCCGGCAGCTCCCTGCCGGCGCTCCCTGCACACCGCTGCCTCCGCTCAGGATGTTTAAATAACGCTCAATTAGGATCAACACTCATTTATTATTAATGCTGTTCCAATACAGAATTTCTTATCTGCATTTTATCTTCCAGCTACATCGCCATCAAGGACACACGCAGCACACATCTGAGGAAGGAGACCTTGATTAATCTGTACTTTGAAATACTCCCGGTATTTCCTCTGTCTGCCACGACTTGTTCTATTAGTAACTTAAGTCTGATTTACAGCAGGCTGCTGCAGGTAGCAGGAGGGAGCCGCGCTGAGAGACTCAGTTTGCCCAGACAGTAAGCGCGTGCCGTACACTTACATTATTAAAGCATTATCCAGCAGCCCGCTCTGCCTCGCGTTCATTCGTGCCTCTGCCGCGGCGGGCGGAAGCTGCGGCAGCCTCTGCGGAGGACAGAGCGCGCGGGAGGAGGAGGACGCGCTGCCCGCCCGGCTCGTGCGCCCGCACCGCAGCGCGGGAGCCGCCGAGCGCTGCGACGTCGCCTCTCGGGCGCCTCGGGACGCGCCAGGGACGAGGGGCTGCCCGAACCGCACTTCGAGAAAACCTCGAGCAGCGCTGCAGGCGCCCGCACATCACACATCCGTGCTCACAAAAGCTCCCTTGATGGAGGGCAACTGAGGACAGACCCACGGCCCCGAGCGCAGCGGTCCACACGCGCCTTCACAAACTGCAGAATCCCCCGGCACTGACCGTGTTCCTCTCTCCGCAGGATGTGCAGATTCTTCCAAACCAGTTATGCAACGTGTCCTATCCCCTCTCCCCTCAGAAAAGCTCCCCACCTCCCCCCTAAAATTTTTTACACGTCCTCCCTGTATCCGCGGCCAGGCTTTGGGAGGGGCGACGGGGAGGACGCGACCTCCTCGTGCGATTACAGGGCCTGCCCGACTGCAAGGAGGGGGAGAACGGGCAGGGCGCACGGCCCCGAACACGTTCCCGCCGCCTGGCACCGCTTTGCTCGCTCGGAGCTCGCATCCAGGGTTTATTTTTATAGAGGCAGCTCGCTTGATATATGTTCTTCACAAGTTATTTTTAATTAGAGGAGCTGTGGGCATTTCCTGGCTAACAGGGGAAGGTTGAAGTTGGAAAAAAAAGGGAAAAAAACCTGACCTGCACACCAAATTAAACTGATTTTATAAACTGTATTAGTCTTATCTCCTTACTGCATCTGGGCTTCACTGCATCACAGCAGTGGAATCATAATACACATGTAAATAATGAGAAAGAAAAGAGTACCGAAGGTGGCCAGTACCCCACGTCGCTCCAGTGAGCAGCCAGACTTGTGCCCAAGAGCCCTCTAACGCTTGACGCACCCGAGTGCAGATAAACGGCGTTCCGCACCTTGCCGCGCAAGAAATCCAAGGCTCAGGGAAAGCACACGGTGCCCACCGAAGCGTCGAGCCGCCCCCCAAAATGCCAGGCAGCAGCAGGCGCGCGGAGCGGGAAGCGCCCGCTTCCCAGGCGCGGCCAAGGGGAAGGGACCTGCAGGAGAGCCTCGCTCAGCACCGCCACGGAGCAGCGACACGGGGAGATGGGCAGTGACAAGGTCACTCCGAGCAGGGCAGGGGAACGGGGACCGTACCTAAAGATGAGCCCAACACTTCTGAATTCCAAGCATGCAATCTCTTACCAAGCACACTGCAGTTTTTATCAATATTTCATATAGAATTGCATTTGCCTTTTAAAAATATATTGTGTTTAGCTTTTCATTAAGTCTTCATCGTTGTGTAAAAAAAAAGCACGGGCCTTGAGGTTTCAATTGTCATTTTAAACAAAAGTAAAATGATAAATGCATTTACATGCAACACCATTAGGTATAATTAAGCAACGGGTAAAGCACGCATCATGCTATAAATGTCATTTAGTTTTACAGTTAGACTCATCAGCATTTATCAAAACAGTGCCTGGAGAACGGCGGCGACAGCTCCGGCGAGCGCCTGGCGCTCAGCGCTGCTGCGATGCGGCCGCGCACCCGAGCCCCGTCCTCGCCGGGACGCGCCGGGCCCTCGCGGGTTTCCGAGGGCAGCGCGCGGCCTCGGCGCGACGGCGAGGACAACGGGAAGCGCGGCGCAAGCACGAGAACGCGCACGCCTGCGCTACCTACGCTCCCAGCTGCTCTCCCTCGTCCTGGGAGGCGGTGAAACGCGCAGGCGGAACCCACTAGGAGCACTTTTTGGAACACGGCTCCTCCTCGATAGTCACAGGGTAAACACCAGCACGGTAAGATCCATTACTAGGGCAGGAGATCAGGCACCTCGTCGCCTGTAAGCTGTGTCAGGCTTCCCGACTCGGCAGCTGCAGGCAGACGGAAGGCGAGAGGCAGGGCCCAAATTGATGCGTTTCATCATTACCCATCATTAGAAAATTATGCTGTTGCACAATTTCAGGAGGAGCAGGGAGTGAATATTGAATGTTTTTGCAAGCATTTATTAATTTCCCATTTCTAGAGCTCTTTCCAGGAGCACTTTTACCCAGTGAGATGCTCCCGCGGGTCTCCGCGGTGCTTGGGCAAGGCCGGAGGCGGGCGGCGCTGCCCGGAGCGGCACCGAGCCCACCAAGTGGCACCGAGCCCACCGAGCGGCACCGCCATGCGCCCTGATGCACAGGGCGTGTAGGGAAGGAACCCGCGCACAGCCCTCGAGGGGCTTCGACTGCACCGAGCGCCAGGCGAGCGCCGTGCCGGTAAACTGCCGCAAGCCACCCGAGCGCGGGAACGGGGGGAAACAATTATTCGAGCCTTGGTACCTTTCTAGTCATTCACGCCGCATACCAAAACGGAGCCCATGGAAGAGCTGTGCGGAGACTACGATAACATTAACCAAAGCCACTCCTCCCGAGCACCCGCGCCCGCTGCGCTGGAGGAGAAACAGCGGCCGAAGCCGGCCTGTCCCTTCCGCAGCTGCCCTCATCGCAGCCTCGGCGCTTTCACCTGGGGCGCAGGATCTCGGAGATTAGTGACAGGAGTTCCTCAACGTGACTGCAAGAGCCACGTAAAGCTGCTGGTCTGATGCTGCCGATCGGGGCTTGCAAGCAGCGTCAGCTTCGGGTGCCGCCCTGCGGGGACACGGGGCCGCGACGCGGGCACCCGCAGGAGCGGCGGGGCTGCCGCGGCCTTGCCAAGGGACGCGCTCGCGCTGCCCCCGGCTAGCCGCGAGCCAGAGCTCTCAGCGCTGCTGGTAGCGAACTGCACGAGGCACTGCGCCTTGCAGCTAGAAACAGTCAGCACGATTCGTTGCGGGCATCTTCCTAATAGGTCACTGAAATTACAGCCAGGCTCCAAGTGGCTTTTAAAAGCCGCCTGCAAAGTTGAAAATAGCTTTTACCGAAACGTCACTTGGGAAGCTGCCCAAGCGTGGGGGCGGTGGCGTTTGCTTGGGAAGCTCTCGGTGCTGCCTACGCGGCTGAAGGAGAACCCGCACTGCACTGGCAGAGGATGGAAAACCGCCTTGGAAACATCGCTTCCGGAAAATGCCAAGCCACAGCTGCAGCGCGGTGGCTGGGTCAGCGGCCCCTTAGCCTGCGAGCGAGGCGCTCCCAGGATTCCCACCCACCAAGGCACATTCCGAACTTTCCACGTCTGAGAAAGAGCCTCCTCCCTGCAAGAGCCCAGAACTCACCTCGGAACTCCTTACGCTGCAAGAAAGACCCCGCGAACGGGATCCATGCAGCTCGGCTGATAAGATGAAACACGCGGGTTTGGTGGAAAAACCCTTGGACGTAGGGGCCGTAAGCTTAGCGCAGAAAACGAGCCAGGTCCCTCCTACCAGGGAAATCTCCTTCTCTGCTGCATATATTTCACTTGGTAGCAGCTCGTCGCACTGTCACAACCCCGAAAACGAGATCGGAACAGTGTGCCTGGAGAGGGATGGCCGGACGAGCGCTCTGACTCAGCCTGGGAGGAATCGCCCTCGCACGCGAGACGCAGACCGCCCCAGCAGCCTCTGCAGCTTTCACGAAGGGCTTCTTAGTTTAGGTTGCGTTACGAGAACAAAGCAAACCATCATGAATCATAGGATTTTTAGGGGCGTGCTGTTTCTTGTAATTAATATAAATAAATAAAGGCATTCTGCTCCTCAGGAAACGTCGCTGCCTATCGCGGCTGCGTATTCTGAGGACGCGCGGGGAGCCGACGACACGCAGGCGGCGCGCGGGACCGTGCCCAGCACGCCGAGCAAAATGCAACTTCAACGCGCCCGGCGAAACGGCAGCGTAATCAATCAGGGGCGGGCAAAGGGAAGAGAAAGGAGTCGAGCTGCGCGCTCTCCGTTTCATTCTGAAACGCGATATAATGAATTGAACTTGTCAGTCCAACTGTAAACTGCCAGCAGCCTCTTACTCTAACCGAGCTGCAGGCGGGGACAGCAGCCTCGTGCGGGGCTGCTGCCGGCTGCGGCCCCGCTCAACCAAGCAGGCCTCTCTGCGCCGCAATTTCATGAAAGCAGGGTTCAGTGCCCGGGACATCTATAAGTGCTGGCTTGCAAGACGGGAAATATTGATCCCTCCTCAGAGCAGGGCCAGAAGAGGACAGTGTCATCGCACTTGCCGGCGCGTTTCCTTAGAACTGCAGCTTTGCCTGGGAGCGCGGGGAAGCGCGCGCCTCGGTGCCCTTGCAGCGAGCGCGGGAAGAGCTGCAGTCCTGCACTTCCGTGCCGAGAATTTGCATTCAACTACGCAGGCGGCTCTACGGCCAGGCGAGCTAGCAGGACACGCAGCAGCGTTAAGGGCAGAGCAGTGCCGCTCTGCTTTGCCCGGCTGCGCAGCACGTGCCGTACCGGTCACGCTGCCCAGGCTCCTTGAAGGCTGAACCCGGCGTGTGAGCCCAGAGGGTGCCATCCTCCGCTCTCCAGGGAACGCGAGCAGAATTTACGCAGCACCGCGAGACAGAGGGACAGACAAACACGCCCTGTCTCCGCACAGAGCCAGCCACAATTAACCGAAGACGACAAAGCGATTGCTAGTCAAACCTGACTTTCTGTTTGGTACCTGCCAAACCCCAAAGAAAATGTTCAGGAGCAGCAAGCTTTAAAAAGCTGAAACAGCACTCGCTACGTTTTCCGCGGGTATGTGCAAAGTCTTCATTTACTCAGAAAGTCTACATTTTAGTATGCCCCTTTCTGTGTCTAAAAAATATTCTGCTGCTGCGTCTTGCACACGGGATGACGTGAACTTCTCATTTCTGCTTGGGATGACGTGCAAATGGGAGTCCAAATGCAGTCAGCTGCAGATCCGGCCCTTCTCCAGGCGGCCTTGCTACCGCAAAGGGCGAGCGCGCCCCCAAAGCAGCCCCAGCGCCGGGGCCCGCTGCTTGGCCCCGGACTGCATGCAGCAGGGTCATCCGAGGCCGCGCGCCCAGGCAAGGTTCGCTGGCTTGCGTTCGCTCCAAGTTGGGTTTTTGTCTTGCCGACAGCCCTTCCCAAAGCAGGAACTCACTATTGATGCAGACGAGCTTTATAATTGCCTGGGAACGTGTCTCTTAACACAATGCCCCGGAGAGGCCGTTTCCTCCAGTTTTCTAATACTACCGAGGAGCGCAATCAAGCCCCAGACGCAGACGCCTGGCTGCAGAGCAGGAACCTCGGCCGGCCCGGTGCAGCGTGCACCAAGAGGAACGGTGTGAACGCAAGAGAAAACGCGGGAGGCAGCAGCTCACCCTCGGCACGTCACTCCCACGGATCAGACCTCGGCAGGCCTCGGCCCCCGTGCCGGGGAAGACGACCTCCCTTGGGACGGCGGAGCTGCTGGCAGGGCCAGCCCGCAGCCCGGGCGTGCAGGAGCTGCCGCAGCGGCGCCTCGGGGCTGCCCCCGCACCGCAGCCCCCGCCGCGCGCGGCTCCCGCAAGCACCGGCTGCTGACCCACGCACGACGGGCGGCCCCGGCCCATTAATCCCATCCGGCCTTCCGGACCGCGGGGAATTTGCCGTTTTATTGATCTGAAGCAAATACTTGTACCTCAGATAAGATACCATCACGGCATTCCTTTCCGTAGAGCCTTTACAGAAAGGCATGTTTTGTGGATGTAATATCCATGGTGTTTGAAAGATAGTCTTTTTATAGGAAAGAAATTTTGGATTGGGTTACGAAAAGCATCAGCCTGCTTATCAATCTAAGAGCAGCATCTTTAAAGGTCACAAGTGAGGGAAAATCAGATACTCATTCTAACTCCTAGCAAACAGGAGCTCATTTTTCACGAGCCACCCTGCAGTGCTCAGTAACCTGACCTTTCCCTTACAAAGAGAGCAGCCCATTTCCGTCCCTCACGCGCGCACCTGCCTCTTCTCAGGAATTAAATGCACTCCCGATACTGTCACAACATCCTTCTCCAAAGCCCCGCTCCAGCCGGGCAGTTTTGCCCGCACAGGGGCTGGCGAGGCCGTGGAAAACACAAGCGGACAGGAAGAACGCTCACGTACAGAGCCTGCCGCCAAATTCTGCCGGTTAACGCCAGAGCGATTGCTGAGCCTGGATAAAGAGCAAAGTGGTTTTATTGATGCAAGTTATTTCCTTCTTGGACTCGAAGCCCTCAAGAGCTACAAGATGATCCTAAATTTGCTAACACATTATCAGCATGACATGCCCTTAAAAGAGATGTTTTTTTAATTGGTACTGCTATTTATGAAGACAATAAAATAAGACCTGTCCTTTCAAGCTATCGCCTGCTTAACATCTCCTAAGGAGGCCAGCAGCCTCCGCGCAGCCCCGCTCGGCGCTGCCATTTCTGCTGCGTGACGCCCTGATAAACGCCGTGCCGAGCGCCGACGACCACAGCCGGCCTCTGCAGGGGTGAGACAACCTTCGTGCCGCGAGGAGGCCGCGGCGCCGTGCGGGCAGCACCGGGCCGCAGCGGCAAAGCACGCGGTCCAGGGGCTCTGATGAACGAGACTGAAAGGAACAACAAGTTTCCTGTAGTAAATGCAGCTGACCAATAAATGAATCATTTGCCGATTGGTAACGCACTTTAGCGTGACTTCCCATTACTGCCAGTCCGGCGTAAAGGGGGTGCGAACATTACGGAAGCGGCTTTCTGGGAGCTGAGTCGGGCCTTTTCCGCCACGGGAACTTTTCACACAGAACGAGCCGCCCTGGGGCCGGGGTGTTCCAGCCGGCCGCCCTCGCACCGCCTGCGTGCGGGAACTTCAGCTTTGCTCAGCCTGCTGCCTCCAGTTCGGCCACGTCCCCACCGCGAGAGCAGAGACGCTGCAGTACCAGCGGCGCGTGCACGCGCTACTGTTGCAAGCAGCACCTGCGTGCACGACGGGAACGTGCTGCGGCATTCCTCGCTCCCCACGGCAGCTCGGAGCTGCCCCAACGGGAGCAGAGGAAGGGGCTTCTCGCCAGAGCACCAGCGGCAGGGGCAGGAGACGGCCGCAGCGCCCCCGTGCCCACCTGCCCTCGAGGAGGGCGTGCAGCCCCCGAGCAGCGAGGCCGAAGGCAGAGCGGCCCAGGGCACCCACGGGCGCGCCGGCACCCCCGCGGCGGCCACGCTCAATGGGGCTGAAGCCGGCCAGCAAAAACCTGCTCTCTTTGCCCGAGGAAACAAGTTACCTCATCTTGAGAGCCAATTCGGCTCCGTATGGTCATGAATTATGGATCTCTGCCACCATCGCAATAAGCAGCAGGCAAAGCAGATCACAGCAACTCACACCTTACGACAAGGCAAAAGCAACGCGGAGCAGCTCAAAACAAGAACAAAAGATGTCTCCGTTTGCTCTAGGTATGCAATTCAACATCCCTCTTCGCGAGCATCGTCCCCATCGTGATCCTGTGCTAACTGCAGGCGCTCAGCCCCGCTCTGCCCAGAGAGCGCGTCCGCCGAGAGCCTGTGCTCAGCACCCACCCCGCGCGGCGGCGGCGGCGGCTGCTCCCAGGCAGCGTGTGTCAGAGCACGGAATGGCAGGTACCTGTCAGGCTCCGCGAGAGCAGCTATTTCGGGAGTGCATTTACATGAGCAGGGCTCAAAATCTCCATTTTCGAGAAAAAAAAAAAAATGATGTTACCAGAGCCCTGTCAGGCCAGGCTAGAGCAGAATGCTAACAGCGAGCGGACAGCGCCCGGGGCGCCTGCCAGCAGAGTTTGAAGGGGCTACCTACAACGCTCAGCTCGTCTCATTTCTTTGCGGATTTAATCACCTCGGAGAGCTTCAGTCTTAGCACGTGCAAAGTATTTTCTACCTGCAGCTCCAAACAAGGGCAGTAGTGCTACGCTCTCAGCCATTTCAGAGACGCTGCCCGGCCAAGAGGTTTTTCTGAAAAAGCTGCTTTGTGCTCGAGCCCGATGCTCTGCATCTGTTCCCTCCTTCAGCGCTCCAAGATGACACTCTGCCCTACAGAAGCCTTTTGGAGAAGCCTTTTGATCCAGCTTTGTGGACAGGGGCCTTGAAGGGCTACATGTTGCACAGAAAAAGCACTTACGCACGCCTGTTCAGAGAACACTGAAGAGTGAAAATTCATCACAAACACTGCTCAATTGACACCAAGATGCAGCCTCTTCCTGTTAGGAAATGCAAAAACCAAAACCCGCCAAGGTTCTGAAAAGGGCAAAGGCGAGCAAAGGAAGGCTCCGACAAGGCTCGCAGGCGGAGCGGCACGCGAGCAAGCAGCCTTTCCTTTACAACGCAGGCGCAGTCCAGCGCGCCCGGCCACCGGGCCCGGAGGCTCCGTTAATTTATAATTCAGCACTATATTCCCGCACTGCTGCCGCTTGACACACTTCTCTGGAGGTTGGACTGCATTATACGGTCTTATTGAGCAGAAGCAAGCGCGAGATGGCCTTGGAAGTCATCATAAACATTGTAATCAGTCTTCCTGATAGAGGTGATATTGAGCACTGCGCCGTGCCAGCCACCATTTTCCCCTCAAACCATGCTCGTTCTTAGGAGAAGGGAAGCAGGAACTCTGCCTCGAATTAGTAATGCTTTAAGAGCGGCCACAGCAGCATTTGTTTCCACAATACTTAGGCAAAGCGAGCAAAAGGGAACAGAATCGGCAAAAAGACACCAGTCTTTTTGACACTAGTTACACCAGTCTTTGCTTAGAAGCAGCCACAGTTTGTTCGACAGAAAGCCACAGGTGAAGATTTGCTCTTTTAAATGTCTGACAGCAGCAGATAAGCATTTTGTTTTTATCCAGCCTAACCCAGGCTGTAAACGGGGCTGCTAACATCTCAGTTGACCTGAGGAGAAAAGCCTCCCTTCCGCACCACGTGAGAAGTTCCGAAAAGGGGCTGCGTCCGCTCCCCGGACCCCGAGCAGGAGCAAACGCGCTCGTGGTAATACGCCTCCCTGGGCAAGCAGGTCTTTTCCTTGACTCGTTTTATACGTGATTTTTTCTCTTTCCATTAGACCTCCTCCCTCGGGACGCGTGAGTGGGTCGCCAGCCCAGGACGCCGGCCCAGGCAGGAGCGCTCACGAGGCACAGCCACACTGAGGGACCGCAGGAAAATCTTGGCCGGGTCCCCTTGGGCACGCGGAGGGGAACGAGCAGCTTAACGCCGGCACTATCGGAAGAGCATCTAGCGCTCAGGCGCGAGGAGTGTGGGGCAGGTACACCAGAACGGGGAACGGGAAGCTTATGGGCAGCCTGTAATTAAACAAACAAGCGAGACAGCAGAAATAAAACATCCTGCCCCTGCTAACCGTTAACACTTGCGGCTAAGCACGCTGCGGGGAAAGGAGATAAGTGGCAGAAGAGCAAAGACACAGCTCCTGGCATCGATTCCAGTGGCCTCCTTGCAAGAGGAGGAATAGCACGTCATGAATCGCAAAGCCAGCCCTATTTGAAAGCGTTCCCTGTGCACAGGGTGCTGTGCAGTCCTACCCTTGAAGGATGGAAAGGGGGAGAAAGGTGTTTCTCGCGCCCAGACTCGGTTTGGGGCTGGAGGGGCTCTAGTCGCGAAGAGGCCGCGCTGGCAGGGCCCTAAGCCCGAGCGCCGCAGGCAGAGGCGCACGGCTGCCCCGCGGCCATGCACGGCGCGACACCCGCTCTCAGTGCGAGAGTGCCCGCGCTGGCGCCCAACGGGAGCGCGGCCTCCCCGGCCCCTCCGTGTGCCCCTCCGTGTGCCCCTCCGCGCCGCTTCTTTTCTCAAGGAAGACTGAGGAGAAACGGGAGGGCCTTTCCAAAGCAACCCAAACCTGCCGGTGAGGACTCCGGACGGTGTTCAGAACCTCGAATCCAAATTAAGAGCACTAACACCAGAGATGGATCAGTCAAAAACTAACTGGGAGAGCCCTCCCTGCCCTTACAGAAAGGGGAAAGGATGCAGCAATCAAAACGGGAGAAGGCAATTCGCTTTATATATCCCTATAAAACTTAACTATGAAAATTACTGCTGTGCCTACAAGTGCTGTGCTCCCTATAATTACACAAAACGCTATCGCAACTGAAACGACGCAGAGCAATCCCGTGGCCCTGGCTCGAGCGCACGCGTTTGCCGCCTGCTCGCGCTTCCTCTGCGGGGGTTCTATGTCTCCGCACTCCTTCGGCTTCCAGCTTCCCGAGAAGAGCGCCAGGCGAGTGCAGGGGAGCGCACCGTGCGCAGCCCCCAGCACCAACGCGCGCGGCTTTGCAGCCACGGCAGGGACGGGGGATGCAGGAAGGGCCGCG
>WBNA01000526.1:77152-94151 GCA_013398345.1 Nothocercus nigrocapillus | reverse complement strand
GCAGCCGCAGGGCTGGAGCGGCGCGCGCCCCACGGACACCTCACCCGTCTCTCCCGCTAAATCGGCGCCGCGCAACGGGTGGACACGCAAAGGCACTTAGGAGTGCACGGCAGCCTAAAAAGAGCATAATCGAGGGGGGATCAAGTCATACACGTTAATGTTCAGGACACCAAGGCATATTGGACAGGCTGCTCCAACAAGTCTCTGAACCCCACGGTCACTTCATAGTTTTCTGGCTTGGTTGGGAAGAAAATTAAATTACACAAATATTTCACTAAATATCTTTTTAAGCCTATTAATATTAATATCAATTCCATCTCTGATGTGCCTGGCATTTAAAAAAGCATTTTAAGATCTCAACCTAATTTAAAATTTGCATCTAGAATACAAATTAGCGAGACTCTGCTCGTCGCTTCGCCTAGCACCTCTATACGTGCAGCCAGCCCTAGCTGTCGCTCGGCAGCCCTTCCCGGGGCTCTTGCCCGCCCTGGCATCGCTTCTCCCCGGCCACTGGAATTGCTTCAAGCTGCCATTGTGCTGAACAAACAGCCCCAGGAAGAGCAAAGCCGCCTGCAGTCTCCTCGTTTCCACATCACTGTGTAACGCGCAGGTTACAAATTAATATTTACAAAGCTGAACTCTCAGAAATTGGCAGCGTGCGCGCCCATGAGCCGCGCTTGCTTTTCTGTACCTATCATTGCAAATGTAATCTTTAATGGACACATTCAATAAAAGGCGGTTTCCGTGCTATGTAGCCTTTGCTTCTTTCCCTCCTCCACTACCAAAGTGCCTCCGAATTGCATGCATTTTTATTAGGAGCTGTGCTCTCTTGCAAGAGCTTTGAGACACACATCTGCTTTTTGTGATTGCAGCTCTTCATCCAGAAGCTTGAAAAAATGAAAGCCATCCGTATCTTTTATGAGGCCACTATCCAAGAGATGAAAGATGAACTGAGAGTTTATCTAGCTTAGGAACTGGTACATCAAGAACTACAAATGGAAGAGATTGCATTCATCCAGCCCGTCCATTTGCCTACCCAGAGCTGCTTGCTGCAGGACATACTCACCTTGCTTTGCCTACATCACAAGCCACAAGACATTAAACGCCCCTGGCTCTGCAGACACTACCGCAGCCCAGTGAATCCTTTAGCTGCACGTTCCTCGCCCAGTGCTTCAGCCTGCGGCGCCCGGCTCTCTGCTCCGCGGCACAGCCGGCGCCTCCCCGGCACTCGCGCGGGGCGCGTTCCCGCGCGGCTCCCGCGCTCCCTCACCTCGCGTGTTCATCAGCAAGCTCGTTCCGCAGCAAGCCCTGCGGCGCCGCGCACGGCTCCTCCTCCTCCTCCTCTGGGCATCATAAAACCACACGGACCATTAGGCTGCACTGTTTCCTAGGCCGCCGGCTAAGATCCCACCTTGAGCCAGTCGAAAGCGTCATGGGATGAAACGGCACCAAAGTTCACTCGAGTTCAGCAGACACGCGTTCCCTCACTCAGTACTACAAGACACTCAAATTTCAAAAGATTCAATTATTCATATACTGCTAAAAATACTCGCATGATATTTTCCCTATGTGCTTTATATAGCTGTAAAAACAAGACGCAGCAGAGACCTAAATGTGTCAGTGCCCTAAGTGCCCCAGCTGGCACCAGAGCCCGTCCCCGAAGGCCTCACCTGTCCCACGCACGGGCAGGAGAAGGGAGCTGCCATTCCCAACCCCGCTCCGACACCTTCCCTGCTGCGTGCCGACTCCTTTCCGGGCCGTTTTGGTGGCCGGAGCCCTCTGCTGCGCTGGCCGCTCCGCGCAGACCCGGCCGCTCGACTCCGACCCTATGGACACCAGCGCTCTCGCTACGCACACTCCGCGCCAGCAGCCCCGCTCGCAGACTCCTTGCTCCTTCCTGCATCTAAATTGCACGGCGACAAGAACCCGTCGTCCTAAGTTTCATCAGCTGAGCTTCGCTTTATTATACCAAGCAGACGAGAAAACATTTCTCTATCTTCTTGTCAAGTTAAACGTTTCAATATCTAATTCAATATTCCCCATCTAAAAATTTATGAATTTGCAGAGAAAGCCACAAAATATCTTCACTTTATATCCATCTAGTAGGGAAAGAAATTACACCAGCCATTTGTCACGACCGTCATTTGAAAGATAAGTAACAACCGAAGTAACTTCAACTTTCCTTCCGAGCTACAGCTACCGCTCAACGTATCTGCGCGCGCGGGTTCTGTCACGCCGTAACGGAAGAGCACTCTAATTTGATTCCTCAGAAATAACATAAACAGAGAACCTGAAAAACAGTCCCAATTTATCATGCTGAAGGGCCAGTGCCGTACCGCGCTCAGGAACACGTTATAACGGCTTGAGACAGGCAGATCGCATACCGTAGAAAGGAATCTACGGACGTCATGATTTTCTTCCAAACAGCAAGGCAGGGCAAGGCAGAGGTAGGCTGGCGCAATCCAGGGTTCCGTGCTGTAAACTGGAGCGTGCCATACCGCGCAATCCTTCCACAAGCAAGGAGCACAGGTAGTGTTAGAGAAGGCGGGAAGCTTCACGGCTGCTCGCTTGGAGCGCCGCTCATTTCCAGCGCACCCTTCGGCCGCGGCACCTTCATGGAAGGCTTCTGCTGAGCACTTTGCCTCAGCACCACCTTCCCAACGGGTGCCGGAGAACTCCCACCCCACGTCTCAGCAACATCCCCCCGCCGAGAGCGTTCCTAGAAACTCCTTTTCTCAGCTGAGGAATTCATTAGCAGCCTGCACGTGCTGACCTGAGAGGAGGGCTTGGGGCCAGCAGCGAGGGCTTTCTGAGCTGTGCTTTGCATTCCCAAAGGGAGAGGCAGCTAGCTGGATCGACACGGGTGCCTCTGGTCGCAGGAAACAGGCGCGCAAGGGGAAGGGAAGTAGAGCAGCATGTGCCACCTAAGCAGCGTTTCAGCAGTGACGAGAGCAGCGCTGCACAACGGCCGGGGGCTGCGCGGCCCCTGGATGTCCCCGCCAGCCCCGCCGCCCACGGCCCGGGCGGTGCCGCGGCTGAACCGCCCCCACGCTCCGAGCTGCGTCCGGGCCTGGCTCCCGGGCACGGCCCCGCTGCTGCTCTGCCTCTCCAAGGTCACCTCCGCCAGCGAGGGCGCAGCTTTCCCGTCCGCCCAAGGGAGAACGCCAAGGGCCACGTGAGCAGCGCAGCCCGCTCAGCCTGCTCCCAGGGACCTCGGGGACGCCATCGCCGAGCCCTTCCATCCACGCGCGGCCGCCAAGGCCACCCCGGCCAAGTTCAGCCCTCAGGCAGCAACGGGACACCCCAGTGCAGTTCTACGGAGCGCCGGCACGGCATACAAACACTAAGAAATCGGACGTCTTGTCGAAAGCGCTTTGCAGAACTTCCCAGCTGAAGCAGAAACCAAGGGCAAAACTAATCAAAGGAACTCAGGCAGCACAACTAGAGCGGGCAGTGTGGGAGGGGGAAGGAAGACGAGGGGACTTCTCTCACTGCTAAATTTAGTCTGATTTTCATCTGCCTTGAAAATGTCAGCACTCAGCAAGGAATAAAACAAGGTTAAAGAATGTGAAGTTGAAAGCGGGTGTCTTAGTGTTTATCTACAAAAGCAGCACAACTTCCAACAGCATCATCCCAAGCGAGCGCGTCTCAACCGCCCGCTCGCATAATAAGCGGGCACGTTCTCCTGGCGCCGCTCCGCGCCACGGACGGGGTCGCTCCTCGCCAGCCGCGAGCGCTCGTGCGGCGCGCGGCCCAGCCCGCCGTGGCAGCGACGCTGCCCCGCGACCTCGAGCAAAGCCCCGGGCAGCACCTGAGCGCTGCTCCCCGACCGAGCCCCTTCTTGGAAAGAAACCCTCTGGAGATGTGGAACTAGCAGGAACGCAGAGGCTAGCGAGCCCCGCAAGGCGCACGGTGCAGAACGGCACCGCACACCAACGAAAGGGACCCCAAAACCCTCGCGAGCTTCGGCGGGGAGACAGGAATGCGTGGACTAATCCTTCCTGGAAAAGTGATAGCGGCTCTAATAAAGTCAAGAGGCTTCCAGCGTTAGAGATGAGTTTTACAAGTTTGTTAATAAAAATTGCAAATTGCTGCAAATTGCCTGTCACTTGCTAGTCAAATTTAATACTCATTTTCTTCCTGCAGACACCAAACAAATGATCAATTTCTGTACACTGTAATGAGGTCAGAAGCAACCTCCAATTCCTCTACAGGTTACGTTTCTGCTCTTAAATCCGCAGCTCTCACACTGCTGTAATCCCGCACGACCCCTGGCGCGGGCCTGACACTTAAAACCGTGGGTCACGACCCTAAAGACCTGGCAACGTTAATTATAACTGTAGATTTTCATACCATTTACAGCAGCTTTTTCATAGATGCTCTGAAGAAATAACTCTGCTTGAATGTTTAAGCATCGTGCTATATATGTTTAACAGCTCAGAAAGCCTTCAGTTTCATCTTTTATTTCACCCTCTAGTGAACATCATTAATGCCTAAAAAAACCTTTGGAGCTGCTGATTTTGTAGCCGCAGAAATACCCATCGTAAGCAGATCTCCCTAAGCAGCTGGGCCGGAGCCAGTTATTTACGGCCGTTTCGGAGGGGGGAGGCGGCGGGTTTAGACTGTTACCCTGGAATATCTCCGGACTGCGGGATACGTGTGCGAATACGCTCCACCTGCAAGGTATTACGAAAAGGAACGACTTGAAAGGCAGCCCGAGCTCAGAAAAGCAATCGCATTTGTGCCGAGAGCAACACTGCCGGCCAAATGGCTCTGTGGTAAACAGCAAACAGCTTGAAGTATAGATTGCACATGCATAAACTTTTAATTAATAGCTGACTTGAGCCAAACACTCTAAAAGATTACCTAAAAGCACACAAATATGCCTCAACCTGCTCTGCCAGCTAGTTCATTGCTTTCTCCTACAGTCTCCATTTCCTAATTGAGATGGCAACAGGCATCACACCAAAAATCGACTCACGGCACCCGCAGACCTGAAAACAGTCCCATCCACTCGAAAACCAGAGCCAGCACCCAACCTTGTCACTGCTCCGAAGAGGGAAAAGGCCCTAAAATCATGTGGCGTTTCAAGGCTCTCCCACAAAGATGCTACAGGGCCTATACCCAGCCCCGTACAAACTCCGAAGGCACTTGCAGCAAAACGTCACAAGCTTTGCAAAATTCACAGTGCATTTCACGGCATATCAGAATGTAGTGCATTAATAATTAACAGTGCTTTTGTTCCCAATTCAATGAATTTGCACAGTCGCCCAACACCGTTTAGCCAAAGCAAAGGAA
Organism: Nothocercus nigrocapillus; assembly: GCA_013398345.1. Lineage (NCBI taxonomy): Eukaryota > Metazoa > Chordata > Aves > Tinamiformes > Tinamidae > Nothocercus > Nothocercus nigrocapillus. The sequence goes on along the minus strand of WBNA01000526.1, from coordinate 88,853 downwards.
ACAAACAGAGACGAAGCAGGAAAGCCACATTACCTCTTCCTATCCATACAAAAGGATCTGGATATTCACGTTCAAGTTTGCTATCATGGATTAGCTTAAGGCAATTACTTCACTCGCCAAATTCTTTAATTTAAAAAGATAATTCGAGCCTTCTCTAATAAGAAAAATGAAATCCCATTAGTTGCGTCTCCAATGTACATTAACATTCCTTTTGTTTAGAAAGGTTAATATCTCCCAAATACAGGAGCGCAGACTGCCCGTTAAAATAATTACATGATGACATTTCAGAAGGGTCGGCAGACAGACACGGTTTCGAGCAGAGAAACAAAGCAAGTAAGCAGGCGTGTGAAAAAACGAGCCGCGCGCGCCGCGGAACACGCGAGCCCTGGTGGCTCCAGAGGACGGGCCGGGCAGCGGCAGGGACGCTCCGCGGCGCCCACGCCGCGGCACCCACGCTGGCGGCGCCGACGGACGCAGGAGAACGTCAGCGACGGCTTTCAAGCTAACAGCTCTAAGCAGCAACGCTAGCCGCACGCGGACACCGGAACGCCGCCCTTGGCTCGTCTTTTAAAGAGCATCTTGAATGCAGAAGCGCCAGGGCAGAGCCTCGAGCCCCCCGCCGAGGCGGCCCTGCATTAGCACTGGAGACGGACAACACGGAAGACGGAGCTTGCGGCGCTCGCTGCGCCACACGCGGCAAGCGCCCGCGTCTCGGCCCCGGGGATTCACGGGGGACGGCCCCAGGCACAAGGCGGGAGGCAAAACGTGGAAATAACAAGCGACTTCAAAGCTTGCTTGAGCTCTTGGGATCCCTGCTCAAGGATCCAGCAGCTGCTAGGTTTGCAAAGGTACGTTTTGCTAACTGCAGTCACAACCTTATCTAGCAGCGCGGTTACAGGAGACTGCACCTTCAGCAAAACGTCCAGCAATGGCAGATCCTCAAAAAACATGCCAGCCCCCAAACACTCAGGTTCCCTTAAAAAATACCACACAGGGACGAAGCCAAGCAGCCTGCGCCCACTTACTAGAGAGGCTCATTTCCCCCCACCCCTCACCACACTTTGGCTGCAGGAGTTAAAGGATCAGTGATTAACAACCCATACATGAGTCAAACTCTGCAATTTGAGGGGTTTCAGCTGCAGAGCGCCGAGCTGCTAACGCTGCTGCTAACGGTGGCACGCGTTTCAGCTGCTCACACCAGCACAGAAACACAAAGCACTTGTCGCTGCTGCAGAGCATCGTGCAGCAGCCAGACCATGCGGGGAAATATCACCCTACATCATTTCACTTTAATTGGAGCTGCTGCTTGGGAATCTTCCCAACTTCTTGTGCAATAGAAATTCCTACAGGGAGCAGTGAACAAGCGCGACACCTGTTCAGTTTCATCGGGGATTCTGTACATTAACTGCAAGCAGTACGGACAGGGAGCCTTCCCCCTCCTTCTCCTCCTCCTCCCGCGCTGTCTTCTCAGGGAAGGAGGGAGATTTGGCTGCTGCTAAGCTCATGTTTGCTGAAACACATTTTGTTGATTCCTACAAAAATCTCTGCTCTCCAGTGTCACAGGAGAGGGATATATAGTGATGGGAGAACCAACTGGCCCACCGTCTCATTGGCTCTCATGGAATAAGCGCTACAGCGACCAGAGACAGACAGGTAGTCGTTAGCATCTGGCTGTAGGCTAACTTACGCCACCGAATTTTAAAAGTTACTTCAACAAATCTGCTAGCGATTGCAACGGTTAGCAACTGCTTGTAAGCAAACCTGTTTTTAAGACCTCAAGTCAAAGTTCAACTCCTACTCAGTGGCACCTCGGCTGAAAGCCATTTCAACAAGAAAAATCCACTCCTACACAGCAAGTGTTTTACGACAGCAGGGCTCTCCAACACGATGTGCTGCGACACAACCTTGTGCCTGCCAGGAGAGCTGGGATCCGCTCAGAGCTGCAGCTCCCGAGCCAAGCGCCAGCAAACGATGGCCGTGCAGCTTCCACACGGTGACCATCTTCCCGCGAGGACACCCAAGGAGCGCCAGCGAGCCAAGGAGGCAATCTGCCATCCACGGCAGGGCAGTAACGCTCCGCTGTCTTCCCGCAAGCACAAGGAGCTCTCCATGGGAAGTCGCACACCACAAAAGCGCAACGCGGGCAAACACGGCTTACGCCAGGCTCACCAGCTGCGAGGCTCCCGCGAGACCCTTCCCCGACACCGAGGGACGCAGAGCTCAGCAGGGGCTGCTTCCGCAGCGGGCCGGGGGCCGCACTCCCCCCTGCCCGCGGCACGGTTCGTCTTTGCACCGCCGGCTTCCCCACGCCGGCAAAAACTGTGTCCTGAGGGCAAACACCCATAACAGAGCATCAGCGGGGGCCTCATCGCTTGGCATTGGCGAGACACATCTGGCAGGCTCGTCGGAAGGCGGAGAAAGGTGAGGACACGGTGCTCCCCGGATGTCACTCACTTAAAAACACCCTTTCCACAAACGGTGACCATTTTCCAGCTCGCTGGGCACATACAGCACTCGAGGCGTGGGTTGCCAAGCGGGATTCAGTGCAGCTGGCAAGCTAGGCAACCTGTCTCTTGTCCTACTAAAACCTCTCTCTGCTAGGGTATTTTGTAAATGAGTGCAACAAAATGAAATCATCTCAGAATTTCAAAACCTACCTGAAGTTTATTCTAGAACTCATCTGATATAATAATCTATCTCAATATCCTTCTTGAAAGACACCTTTTCAAACAGATGGAACATTCTTGTGCTACCCATACTAATAAATTTGCTCTCGACGGAGAAGTAACATCGCAGACTGCAAAAGCTCACGATAAATTATTCATCTCAGTCAATTCTCATCCAGAATTCCAGGTTGTCATAATATAAAATCTAACTAAACAGTACAGCTACGTTTATTAAAAAACACTTATCTGGCAAAGATACTTAACATGGACAAAATTGCTGTTAGACTAGTACAGCAGGGGTTTATCAGGCAAGTCCAAGGCAAAAGCAGCAGCAAGAGGCCCACGCAGAAGGAAGTCTCCCAAGGCTTCCCAGGCCTCCCGGCTTGCACCTGCGGCGCCTCGGGCCGGCGGCGGCGGCTCCGCCGACCACGAGCAACCGCACGGCACCGTGCCAGAGGAGCGGCGGGCGCAGTGCGCTCGGGAGCTCCCGCGCGACGCCTCCTGCGGAGCAGAGCGCTGCGACGCACTCCAGCAGCCCGTAAGGAAAGGCAGCAGCAGCCAGGCAGAGCGCTGCACGTGCGGCTCTGCGCCGCGGCTGCTCCTGCCCGCCTTGCAGGAAACGGTGCGCCGATCCGCCCGCTACCTCGAGCGCGACGCGGCTGCCGCCGCATCAGGCATGCAAGAGGCACTTCTATAAACAAAAGCTGAAACACCAATTAACCTTTAATTCCAAAGGAATCATCTGCAAATCAGCTACCTGCAATAAAAACAGCTGTTCTCATGCACACTTACAGCAGAAGAAAACTGCAGATTTTGCACCGTGGCATATCATCTTTCAAAGCTGTATCCTAATAGGGACTGAGAAAAATAATCATGTTACAGTGCGAGGCAACAAATGCTACAGAGGTTAAGGCACACACAAAGCAGTTCCTGCCAAACTCTGCTAGAAGGGCCTGTGCAATTATTGACAGCAGAAAAGCTGAGCGTGAACAGCCTCAGACTGGCAAAAATAGGAACAATATCTTACGGAGAGAATTCTGTAAAATGAATACTGATATTCCATTGGCATCTAACTTAAAACTCTGCAGAGGATAAAAACACTTCAAAACCTCATACGTTTACTGTTGAAAATTCCTTACATTCCATGACTAAATCATAAACGCTACAGTGGTATTTCCATCTCCGATTGTGCTGATGTTCACAAACCGGGCTGCACTTGCGTGGTTCACACCGTCAGCAGAAGCCCTTGACGGAGCACCATGTCATTCGCAAGATGAAGTGTCCAGGAGGCAATTCCCTGCGTCTTAAGGAGGAGAGTGATGCCCTCAATCCCCGCAGAAAGGCCGTCTCCCTAAAATACCTCTGCAAGGGGAGAAAAAGGCATTCTGCGGGGCGTAGGGGTCGGGCACGAGGCGAACCCCGCTGCTCCTTGCGGCGCGTGCCTCTGCTTCCTTCAACAGCGCCACGAGCCAGAGGTTTGCCTCTCAACGGGGACGGAGCAGCGTGCACGCGACGCACGGCGCAGCGCCACGGCGCGCACGCCGCGGCCCTTGCTTGCCCCCGCGCACCCTCCGCGGCTCTGCGCTACCTCCCGAGCACAAAGCACTTGGCGACGGGCGGAGGGAGCACCGGCTGCCAACAAACGTTCAGGCAAGTTATCTGCAGCACGGGCCCCGAGGCAGCTGCACCTGAACGCAGGGAGTTCTGCTCCGCACCGTGCCTTGCCTTTTGCTTTCTGATCACTGCTTCAATTCACAAGCCCAAGAAACTGATGCTTGTGAGCAAGCTAACAAAAATCCTCTTCTAACCAAATAGGTTTAGTGGATGGAAACAGGCAGACATTTTTACCCTCTGCTGCTGTAAGATACACACCAAAAAAAGCTCACAGCAGTTCTTGCCCTCTATTCAATAACCTGAGTATTCCAGCAGTAAACCTAAGCTTTTTTTTTTTCCTTAGGAAGGAGTTGTGCACACCACGTAACGGAGAAGGAAAAGAAAAAGGAAACCTGCCTTTCCCTCCGCAGTTCACCTCAAAGGTTAATGGGCCCCCTCGCCCCAATCCGCCCCCTAACTCCTCAGCTCAACTCGCGCAGCCGCCCGAGCAGCTCAGGAGCAGCAGACTGGAAGGCACAGGCTGCAGCAACAGAAGCAAGAGCTGCAGCAAGTTCTTTATGAAGGTTAATGACAGCGACGCCACCAGAATCTCGATAGGATAGTCTGCTCTGCATCCTCGACTCCTGGACAGGGCCCTAGCAGCGAAGAAATGAAATGCCAGGAGACGGCCAAACCACGTTGCTTATCAGAGACCGTGCAACTCATTCAGTGCCTCAGAAACATCTAGAACAAATAGGAAAAACACGTCGTGCTTTGTGCAATGCTGTATATAGGTAAACAGAACCTAACGGCAAAGGAAACGAGGCTCCTAGCTCCTGCTGCCCTAGCAAGCGGTGCACGGGAAAGCCCTGGAATCCCAATTAGTCCTCACCCGCAGCAAGGGAGCTTCTCCTTTCTTCCTTGAGGGTGCAGGAAGCCCAGAGACATCAATGAGCCTCAAAAACATCTGAAAGTTTTGCAGTATCTACTGCGCCTGTCACAGAGCGGCGGTCTTTGCGGAGACAGATGGTCTGTGCTTCCATTAGCGATGAATAATGAGATGCGAGCGAAAGGTGCGAGATGCTATTTAACCTTGCTTCCCCCCAACATCGTACGTCTTGAACTGTACACCATTTGATATTTTTGTGGTTTTAAAACCCCAAGAAGAGCAGTACTCGCAAGTTAGCTATGCGCCAGTTATTTCGCTGTCTCCAAAATCAAAACTGTTCCTATTTTAACCTTCTTGCACAGCGAGCGACGAGCAGAGCCGCCCGCACTCCCTTCTGGAGCCTGCAGCACTAGGCAGACTCGCGACACGGCAGCACGGTGAGACTCCTCTCAAGCCCACCTAGCGTACGTAGGAACCAACACCTGCTAGCCTGCTACGCCTTATATCGGAGCCGCTACACTCCCTAAGATAACCTACACATATTTCACACACTGTTCAAATTAATGGGCCATTTTAGAGAAAGCGTGGTCCCTAAAGCCACGTGGATTTGCAAATGTGCTTTCACAACCGCTTTTAATGATTTGTAGACAAAAATTTGGCAACATGATATATTTACCCGGGGAACACACACTATGCCGTTACTTGGATAAACGTACACACTAGCTAAACCCCTTCTCTTTTCAGCAACTCTCCGCCTCGTTGAATTGCTTAACCACCATCGAGGTTCCTCACCTTCGACAGAAGGTCAAACCTGCCATGCAGAAAATGATGTTTCATCTCCAACGTGTTAAAAGGTTTTACCTAGTGCTTCTGGGATCACCACAGATGCTCCCGGGATCACACACATCCAAGCCTGGAAACAATCTAAGAGTTCCCGTCACAACTGGCGAGCAATGGTCCCCACAAGCAGCCCTCTGTCCTTGTCTATGAATTTTGATGACAGTAAACGTAACATCTCGTTTGTCCTTATTAGCGCGCAGTGGCTTAAGCAGCAATCCACAGTTTTATGGTAGCTCTTTTACTTCACTAGATCATGCCAGAACTTATGAGCAATCGGTGAGGGTTTGTGAGCCATTACTCAGGACAAGAACAGCAACTGAGGCCTAGTAACACATAAGGATGCGCAGCAAAAACATCAGAGCAGAACATTTAGGTCTCAAAGGTTTGTCAAACTGAATGGCTACAAGTGGCAAAAAATAAGAATATGGAAAGAAAACCTCCACACATGTCATAACTGTGTTATAGGTAGCAAGATACTCGCTTCCTTCTCAAAGCAGATTTCACGCCGATGGACCAAGTGGAAATCTACACTGCTAAGATCAGCAACAGGAGCCTGGAATTAGCCACGTCCCTCTAAGACAGCACCACAGCAGACTAGACACTCATCTCTAGCCATCTCCACTACCTTTGGAGGATCTGAAGGCACAACCTGCACTGGCAATAGCATGTTAAACATCAGCAAAGGAGAGCATCACGTGACTTTGCCTTTCCCAAATCCTTTAAATCCAACTTAAAAGCCCCTGGGAAACCTCAGACACTAAGAAGAAATAGTCGACTTCCCCAGACAGAGGTCTATGCTACCGCGAGCCGGGATGAGCAGCGAGGTCTAACGAGAGGCTGCACCCGCGGCCCGTGTTCCTCGCAAAGCGGAGTCACGGCGAGCGCGCACGCGACCTCCTGCGAGAGGCCGGCACCTCCGCCTCGCCAAGGAAAGCTCTGCCGAACACCCAGACCCGTTCCGAGTCGCAGGGCGGGAGCGCCGCAGCCCAGCCCCGCTGCAGCAGCCCCGGCGAGGGAGCACAGCTCCTGCGGCCTCGCTCATCCGCGGCGTTCCCAACGGGATGACCAACCGGAGCGGAGCTCGCAGACTCCCGCGCTCTCGCCAGCTGGACGTATAGGCACGTATAGGCGTGCACACACGCACACACTCACCGTAGCGGTGCAGGGCTCCTCTGCGTGTAACAAATCCTTTCTTCAGGGCAAAGAAAATACTCTTGCACAAGCAAGTTTTTAAATCCAATTTGTCACATCTAATAGAAAGGCATGAAATACACTATTACCCTTACACAGGCATTTACGTTCCTTACCATTAATTTGAAAAGGGAAATAACGCTTCTTTCTGGCAGATGAAATGGAGGTCTCACGAGCTGGAAATGTGTTGGAGGTAGCTGTGCTTTGTGTGAAATCTGCTTCGCAAGTCCTGCGGTCTGCAAGTGCTAGTGCTGGAAGCAGAAGTTAATCCGCTGGATTTCATCACTTCAGATTGGGTTAACACATTGCTGCAAACTCCTCAGAGTTCATCTAAAGACAATTAGTAAGCACCTTCCTCCCCGTCTGGAATTCCAGACTCTGCCAGAAGGGCAGATAAACAACCTGTTTTCTTCTATTGGATTCTTCGGTGAAGCTGCTGCAAAAATATTCCATTTCCAAGCAGCTTGACATTCAATACCGAGATGTTAAGATCTGACTTATCCTTTTCAAAGCAATCTCCTTGCTAATGCATCTCTTCCCACCAGCCTTCCCTGTGGCTGATCCCTTTCCTACAAAGTTACCCATGATTCAAGCAGATAATTTCTGTCTTTAATCTAGACTCCAGTGAAAACTAAATTAACTTCTCAGTGCCTCAAATGGAAAGCGGTGCATCAGAGAAGCCGTCTTGGAGGAGTTGAGCTTGTCAGCTTTACCAATATATTTTAACGAGATATTTAGAGAAGCGCTCAGATGCTCTCGGGGGAGGCCCGCGCGCAGCTCGGCACCGGCGGCGGGGAAGGGGCAACAAAGCCCAACTGCCGACCTGGAGGCTTCCCCTTCTGCCAAGCCGGTGCTTGACAATGGCTTTTTGTTCGTAAGACGTTTGTCATTAACAAACTTCAGACAAGGTTAATGAAAGTTCTGTCACTTTAATGTCTAGTCTGCTTTGAATTACAGATGTCATCTGCCATGACTAAAGAAAGGGCACTGTGCAATAATACCATAAACTATCATCTCCTGGGACACACAGGTAATTGCATAGCTCATTAAAAAACTGTTTTAATTATTAATTGACCGTGTCAGAGTTGTCCTTTGAAGTCAATTCTAATTTTGTTTCCTTGCGAGCATTGCGCTTCCAGGCTGACCTACACAACTTTGCCTGCCACCTCGAGGAGGCAGCGGGAAGGTCTGGGCGTCGTGGCGGCGGCGGCCACGTCTGCACAGCCCAACCGGGCCGCACGCGGCTCCTACTCACAGCAGCAGGAGAGAATTAAGCTACGAAGGGAGAAGGACTTAAAGCGCTCGCTGGCCACTGAAACGCTGCGCTGGATACGGCTCCGAGTTGGTCTCCATCGATTCACATAATGCCGACCAACACACGGGTGGAACACTGATGCTTAGAACCCAGGCCGGTCCTTTAAACGGAGGCTTTCACGCTGCCCACCCTTTCTCCTGCTGCCCGCAAGGAAAGCGGCTTCCACGCCGACGCGCGACATCCGTGCACCTGCGCGGGCACCCTCTGGTCTCAGGAGGAGCGCTTTTAGGGGCAGCGCGCGCGCGGCAGCCCCTCGGCAGCCGAAGGGGCCCGCGCCGTCCCGGGGCAGGCGAAGCCGCGCCTGCTCGCAGCTCGAGCACAGCCCGACCCAAAGCGCGGGCCAACTCGGGACGCTGCACTGAGCAGCGGAGCGGGTGAAGCGCTACACGGCCCAACCCCTCTGAACAAGCACCCATCTTCTGGCACCTCAAAGAACCAGGTTCATTTCAGCATCAGCACCCAAGCTAACTCGTCACTGCAGACGAGTGCGTGGCGCAGAGAGAGCAGCTCGCGAGAGCCGCGCTGGAGATGCGCGCGTCCCGCACAGCGCGCTTCGCCTTCGCGCCCCGCGGCGCTCCCAAAGGGCAGCGCTGGGGCCTCGCAGCCCAAGCTTCGCGTTTCTGCCAGACTACCCAAGACTTTACGGCTCACGCAGTTTCCTCACCCCCTTAACCAAAGCATCAGCTGCCAGCTGTAAAACATTCCTGAAATTGCTAGAGCCTGCCACCTAAACTGCACAGGGTTCTGAGACCCAAGGAGAGTTACGGGCAAGAGCGAAACCTCACATACTGAGAGGAGGGGTATTTGATGGATGCCAAACAAAACAAATGACTGACAATTTCCTGACAACCAACCAAAACTAATCAAAGAGAGGCATTTAGTTGTGTTATCGCCCCTAGAAAACAGAAACGGGAGTTCAATATAAAAATATCTTACTAATCTGGCCCCAAATATACTGCTAGGCTAAGAATGTGCTTGGGAAATTAAGCACCTTACCAGGATTCTTATTGCTTCAACACCACAATGGACACCCCTCGCTCTTTAGCGGATCGCGTTTGTTGGGTGCCTGCCCACTCGCGTCCTCCCTCCCGCCTCCAACGCACCCTCGCTGCGCCGGCAATTGGCGAGCTGCAGAAAATCGCAACGCGTCGCCAGGCTGACCTTAAGGCCATACTTTACGGGCTGAGGTGCAGCCGCGCTTGTTCAACACCACGTGCCGCTTTCTAATTTTCCTCAGCGCCGAGCGATGGGAGCGGGGCTCAGGGAGCAGCCGGCCGGGCGGCACGGCGCGCCGCAGCGGCAGCGGCGCACCTCTCCAAGCAGGAGCACGCACGGCGGCTGCGAGGCGCTGCCGGACACAGCGCGACGCACCACGCAAGGGCAAAGCCCCTCAATAACTAACTAAGCTCCTCTATTGCAGGCAAAAAGTAAAAACCTGCTCTCTATTATAGCCTCGCTTGGCAACGCTGACATTGATTCCGGCTCTCAGGGCACTGGTGATCCTCGCAGAAGCGCAGCGACTGCGCAGCTCCCCAGCGGCACGCTCCCCCACACCGACCACCCGCGCGGCTATTAGCTAACGGGCATGCGCAGTGCAGAGGGCAAACGGACCGGAATGAGGAGCACGAGCCCTTCTGCCAGCACTCGCTCCGGCTCTTCTCTACAGAACAGCACAAGAAAAGCGGGAGAGGTGAGGAGAGCGCTATAGGGAATTCAAGCTACCAAGCAGGGCTTCTGCCATTAAAATGACTTCATCTGTGGTGTCTCAAGTGGGTGCAGAGCTAGACAACTTCGAGCCCTGCTTGCCCATCCTCACAGTCTAGCTGGATTCCAGCATTTGGGAACACGGCTTGAGCGAAGTCTAAAGGTACGTGTTCATTAAACTGACCAACTACAGTCCCACGACTCTTCTAGAAGAGTCTTTAGGGATAGCAGTATGTGAATGGGAAGGTTAATGTTAATATTTTTCTCTTAAAACAACAGAAATCCACAACTGGCACTGCCCTGCCCGATGACCTTCGTTTACCCGGCTCTTGTTCAAGCTATTTGCTAATGTAATTGAATCCTCCTTTGAGAGTCCTTATATTTCATTTCGTTTTGGGGACAATGCTGTTGAAAGACACTTACCATCCATCTTTCTTAACACGCTTAATCTAAATAGAAGACCCAAATCCAAGATTGTGCTTTTGATGGATGCTCCCTCTCGTAACAGTGCAGCTTAAATACATCTTCTTATTGCTTGCAGCGAGCTGCCCTCGCCGCGACGCCGGCTGGCGCGCGAGCTCTCACCCGCGCTTCCCGCGGCACCGCTGCAAGCGGGTACGGCCAAAGGAGCTGCCCCGCAGAAGAGCGATACGCCAACAGCCTTCACAGACGCCCACGCGCCTCCCCGCGAGACCGGCACAAATTCCGGTCGCAGAACTAAAACGAGTCATGCAAGGCAGCACCAGCACCACTTCTCATTCCAACGCACGTCCTTCGGCAGGCTCCTAACACCAAGGGATTTTGGATTGGCTGATCCAATTTCCCAAATGGGCAAATACGAATGTACTTCCCCCAGCTGCCATATAACAAAATACAACACACCCAGCGCCAAAGCCCCAGACAATTCCTCATGCAAATGTAAGCAAGACGTTAAGGTAGAAAGAATGTCCTCTGTACACAGCTGCAGACTTTCAATAGTAGGAACCTTTGTAACCTGTATCATTAGTATAACTTGGGGCCCAAACCAGAGGAGCTCCAAGCACCACAGCACGCACTACAAACACAACTCAGCGCTTCCTTTCTTAGCTTGTGGTGGTATACAGACCCACTTCCATTCAGCTCGCAAAAACTGGTTTGTGTGTTATGCTGCATGCCCAAAAATGGCATCAAAATTGCTATTCCGAGAGGAAGAATGCTGCACGCTTCCGCAAGACACAGCCGGTGGCACTTCCCATGGCAGGGACTCCCTGGATAAGCATGGATAGCGGCAGCCCCGGCCTGGCTCGCAGAGCACTGGGGCCGCACGCGCAGACCGCGCCTGCGCCAGCCCTTCCTCTTCTCCCCTGAGCAGCTTCGAGGCTGACCCAGAAGGGCTGCAGCTTCTGTTAGATGAGCGCCCACCGGGTAAAGCCGAGAGCCTCAAACCAGGGACCTCCTGCGCGTGCTCTGCACGAGGCGGCGCAACGCCCCAACTCCACGCCAGGCATCTTCCAGGGGCGCCGC
>WBNA01000526.1:44832-58491 GCA_013398345.1 Nothocercus nigrocapillus | reverse complement strand
GCTCTCGCTCCGCGGGCGCCGCGCCAGAAACCGGCCTCATTCAAGGCAAGCGGAGCTGCGGGATGACACGGAGCGCGCGCAGAAGCTCCCCACGAGACCGACGGACCTGCTGGGATGAGCAGCCCGCTGCGGGAAAGGGGCCCGCGGCAGCACACGCGGCACACGTTCGAGCAGGGAGATTCCCCCGCGCAGCCCCGCGCTCCTGCCTGCCACAATCAGCCGCTTCTGAGCCTGCTGGGTCCGAGGGTGAAGCTAAGCCCAGAAAACACGAAGCGCGCTGGCACAGAGCACCCCGGGCAGGCACAGGAGAGCTGCGGCTGCAAGGGAATTTATTAATGAACGTACATTTCTGTGTATTCCCGCAAATCAAAGGAGCTTCATGTCCTGTTGGCGGTGAGCTATTTTAAAACACTCTTCACCCCCGGCTGCCAAAGCAAAGCTGGGCCCGTGGGCCGGCCCAAGCAGTTGTTCATTAGTTCATTGGTGGTGCTGACGGTGAGGACAGGGGGAAAGAATTCTAGTGTTTGAAGTACTCACATTTTCCCTTATCTCCCTAAAAGGGACCTACAAAAAAGGGAAGAGGGAGGAACTCATGCTTATTTCTTCCTGTTTACCACTATCAAAGACTATTTTAAGCTTTTCCAGGTCTCCTTCCTTGCTTTCTCTCTCTCTCTCTCTCTCTGTGTGTGTTTTCAAGGCAGGTCACGTCCGCAGCTGGAGATTATCAGGAGGCAAAGTGGAGCGGTATCATTGCTACAAGCACGGGGGCAACACTGATGTGCCAGGGGCTTCGCCAGCAGCTTCCCTCATCCTAGCTGTGCTGCAGCGGCTGTTTGGGGGCGCGCACCACGGAACGGGGAACAGGTCCGAGCTCCCTGGGAGCGCACACTGCCAGCCTGTTCCAAAACAGCAGCAGCGCAAGGAAACGTGCTAGGGGCTCGGCAACACGAGGCTCCAGGGAAGTGCACGGCGCACCTGGAAAACATCCCTGGCAGAACCAGGTCATGCCAGGGCTGCCATTCCTTGCATTCCAAAAACACACACTAGGGGAAAGCAAAAATCTCTCATCCAAGTGCCCATCCAATATAAACATGCAGCAAGGCCACAAATCCCTGCAAGGAAAAGGGCCAAAATTGGTCTTTCAAATGCCAGAGATGGTGCCCATCGCAGGGCTGCCCCGGGGGAAGCGCGGGGCACGGCCCGGGCCGCTCCACGTGCTTCGGAGGATGCTCCCGGCTGCCTCTCTTGCAGAAGGGAGGACGAGGGAATTCTTTAGCCCAAAAATGCTCCATTATTTTAATAGGATTACATTTTAGATTGACAATGTTTAGAGCAGTTCCTTGAATTTATTAGCCTGCCAGCACTCCAGATAAGTAATTTGAATGCAAAGATCTTTTAAGTTTAAGTAAGTAACTGGCAAAGAGTCAACTCCCCCCTCCGTTATTCCCTAGGCATAACAATAAGTGGTGGAAATGTGTTCCTCAGCCGAGCACTAAAATGCCTAACGCTGCCCTGCACGTCTAACCTTTCCTGCACGTGTCCTAGAAGGGTTTTGTAAATCTGTTGTTGTAGGAGAGGCACAAGGAGGAGGGCAGAACAGCCACGGGTTAACGTGCCCTGCTTAAGCAGGCTACGTCAGAAGCCCAGCCATAAATTAATGAAATGTACTCCACGTCCAAAACGCCACGGACTCGCTTAGCCATTTCTCTGCACAATAAATATTCCGCAGAACAGAACGGCAGGATTTCTAAACCTTGCGCGGGCACTTCCGAGGGACGCGGTCATTCCTGCAGAGTGACATCGGGGCTGGCGGGGAGGCGCGCGCGCAGCCAGCGCGCTGCGCCGCGCTCCGAGCCCGTGGCCGGTGCGCAACGGACTCCCGGGCGTTATTTGCGGGGGCGCCCCGGCCCGCGGCAGTCGCGCCGTGCGGCCGCGTGCCAGGCGGGCAGGCTGCTGCAGCGCCTGCTCCAGGCGGCGCCGCGCTCGCCGGCCCAGCGCGCTGCCTTTGCTGCGCCGCGCGCAAGCGCTGCCGGCTATTTACTCGCGCGTGCCAGGGGGTATTAATAGTCATATCAAGTATTTATATAGAGCTTGACATACTCAAAGCACTGTGTAAACATTAATCCTTACCAGCTCTCAGAGGCAGGTCAGGATCCTCTTTCCACATCAAAGAAATACCTGACAACTTCGGCAGCAGGGGCCGGGCCGAGCGCAGCTGCCGCTCCTCCACGGGCTCCCCCGCTTCATGGCAGCGCTGCCTGCGCCGTCACCCCCACCGCTTCTGCGCTTTCACCAACATAGCGACTACAGGGAAGACGATCTAGGGCATCTAGCAGGTCCAGGGTTCTAAAGTCCTGAAAACACCACTCAAGAAGTGCCCAAAGGCCCGACTCGGCCGGAGCACTCAGTGCTTGGCTCCCTCTCCGGAAGCCAGCCAGTTACCGCAGAGGAAGATCCTTCCCCTCTGCCCATTGGAATGCACGCATGTCACCTGTCCCTGGCTGCAGGACACACCTCCGCCACGGCCAAGCCTGCCAAAGGGCCAATTCGGCACGCGCTCTGTGCTCGGCCTGGGGGCAGGCAGCACAGCAAGAGGCTCCGACGAGCACTGCAATGCTGGCCAGCCCCCAGGAGGGTAATTAAAAACCTCCCCCGAACAGGTGGTCAACAAAAGCCACTATTAATGTCTTCCAACACCCAGCAAATGCCTTTTACCGCACTGCCTGTCACAGCAAGTCCCCGGGACTGGAGAGCATATTTCTGTTCTTTGACACCTGGCCCATAACAGAATTGCTATTGATCCAGCGCGAGCCCCAAGCGGGGCCTCCGAGCCAGCGCTGGAGCAGGAGCGGTGGCCGGGGCGGAGCGGGCGAGCGCTCGTGTCCCCGCGGTGCTCCCCTCGCCGGTTCCTTCACCGGGCCGCGGAGGCGGCTCCGAGCGCACGGGTTTTCGGCGCATTTCACCTGCTTAGGCGGCAGCGGATCAATAGGGCCTCACTAGCCCTGCAGCACGATGATGCTGGCGCAGAGCACGAGCGCGAGGTTCGCGGTAGTGCTGACTCCGTGAACTGACACAGAGAATTACATTCAGCAGATGATGCACTACACCAAAGTAGAGCAACGAAATGAATCTGATCAACAGCGTCGGCGCCGTTTGCCAGGACAAACGGAGCACCGGCCCGGAGTCAGGCTTTAACGAGTAGTAAGCAATAAGCAGTCTGATTTATGACGACGCAAGTGTCACTGAAAGACTTGAGCTTTTAACAAAAAGGTCTATTAAAGCATTGCTTTTACCATGCAAGTTAACTCAAGATACAATTTTTCTTCTTGAGGCCAGCAAACTATCCATGCAACTTCAGGCCTCTGTAGCAAACATCCTAAAATACAGACTTTTCCAGCAAATCACATGATCCTGAACGATGTTTGCTGAACACTTTTGCTTCTCTGGCTGAAGTCAATGGAAGGGAAATACTCCACATCCAGAGGACCTGTGATGTGCTCCAACCCTCAGCAATTTGTTGCACTTGCACTTACATCCTCTGAGCCACTTCACAGCAGAGGCCTCTTCTGCAAGAAAGACTTACACCTAGTGGCTGGAAAACTTAGAAAGGCAAAAGCTGCACGGAAAGCTGAGCATGTTGCAAGGCTACCAAGGAGCATCACAGGACCCTCGTAACTGGAGGATATTCAAAACTGAAGTTTTGATCCAGCGCATTTGATCTGAGCCAAACTAAGGCTACAGCCTCAAGATTCTGCATCCAAATATTCATCAGAGCTTGAAGTTGCCCCAAGTCAAAAAGCAATATCTGAAGACACCAGAAGTGTTATGCCTAAAAAGACCTTACAGAATTACCACTGCATTACTACACCTAATCATCTCCGCATGGTAACTTTGATACTGAAAGAGATCTGTACGCCTTTAAAGCGGCTCTTCAAGAGCAATTTCAGCAGCTTCGCCAATTCTAAATATAATTATCCTGAACCTTGAACTATGTGGAGTGACAGTGACACTGACAGACAGATTCAGGTGTGCGCTTTCTCACTGCAAAAATTTAAGTAACATCCTCTGCAATTAGATGCACTTTCTCACTCATTGCAGATAATCACATTACATATAGGCAAGTAACCTTCAAAAAGGGCATCAACTGCGTTCTTTGCGTCCAACTTGGATTTACAAAGAACAGTTTGAAGGCTGCAACTGAAACTTAACGCAGGCAAAGCACGGAGCCTAAGAGCTAAAGCTGACGCCCGCGACCCTTGGCGGCCGGCGCTGAGCGCGCGAGGCCCCGCGGAGCCGCTGCGCGCCCGGCCCCCCGAGCACACCCGCTCTTGCAGGCTCGCGTACCGGCGAGCTGAACTCGCCAGCCTTTAAAAGCGCTCACGACCAACGAGTTGCACGCGTCGAAACGCAGCTGCTCGCGACCTTCGGTCCGCACGCTCCCTCGCACAGATCTCCTGCGACAGGGCCCCTTATCTAAAAGGTGAAGTGCAGAGGATGGAACGAGGGTGAAGCTCGCACAAGAGCAGACTGTTCCCAAGGAAACCCAGCTCCCGGTATCTTTAGAAAGGCTGAATCACCCGCAACGCACCAGGACTCTCTCCTCTGGAAACCCAGCTAACAGGCTGGGAATCGTGCATCCTCGGATGAGACGGCACTCGCGTTCGCCATCGCCGAGGGCTGGCGACACTCGTAACGCGACTGCAAGCACTTGCATTTACTGGAGCACTCGGAAAGCCAGTCTATCCCTCTAGCTCTAATCTGGCAAGTAAAGCAAGCAAAGCAATATAATGTCACTCCCATTAAATCTTTATGACTCAGAACAGTTCGCCTTAGTCTGAGGCTGGAAATACTGTGGGTGAGAGTGTTAAACATAACTACCAATTAAGCACAAAATCCTGGAAACACGAGCACGGAGCCATTGTTTCATCCAAAACGGGGAGGTTGGCTCTTTACATCTTCCACAAACGGAGCTGACAAGCACAGAATTCAACAGTAGTCTTGCAGAAACCTTGTGAAAAATATCGATACAGAAGCGCACACACAGCAAGGCGACGGGCCCTGGGGTGGCCGCCAGAAACACGACGGAATACAGCACCGGGTACCTATTTCTCTTCAAGGGCAGCAACACTGCACCTTAAAATGTGGTCCCGGAGCCATATAAGTGGGGATAAAAATTAAGTGCCAGTTCCCACTTGCCACATGGAAAGCCAATCACTCACGAGTTGCAGAAAACCTTGAGGTCACCTACTCGAAAAGAGAGGCCGCAGTGCAGACTGTGCCCTGCTCCCCGCCTGACTCAAAGCGGCCGGAATAGAAACGTTCCCTAAACGCAGCTCAGCAGACTGAGGTTTGGCACCCGCTCTTTCACAACACTCGCACGTTGGAGTTACCGCTTCCTGTGTGACCATCAACCTTCGGAAAGGTGCTGAAAACGTTCAAAGACGCCCAAGGCTGGCACGGGCGGCGAGCGCTGGCGACGACACGCGGCACCCGCCAAAGCCGCTCGGGAGCTGCTCTGGCCGCAGGGCTCCTCGTGTTCTACGCGCTCAGCTTTACTACCACCTTAGAAAAGGAGCATTTCCAGAAGGCAAATGGACCGATGTCTCAAAACAGAGTGTTTACATTAACACTTGGCAAGCAAAGCCTCGCAAACGTAGATGAATGGAGATAAGCTATAAAAACGCCACGGACATTCGCGTGTTGCAGTAGTAGCCTGTAATCCGACTTCAGCTCATTCTGCCAAGTGCTACACACAGTGTCTTTGTGCTTCAAGATTTCAGCCCCGCTCCTCAACAAACAGCCGAAAAACACAAGGAAGTCACAGTTTGGAAGAGCAGACCTACTTAAGAGACCACTTAAGTGCAAAGCTACGATCCGAGTGCATCGAAACCCGCTGTCCTTCCATTTGTGCAAATATTCAAGTTGGGGAAAGGACAGTAAATGCTGCGCCAGCTGCAAGGGGAGACGCAGCAGCAGTCAGTGCGGAAGGGGCGCTGCATCTCTCTGTTCTCAGGGGAGAACACACGGCTCTCCATACAGCCGAAAGGCTCGCTAGAGCCTTCCACGTGCGTGGGCAACTAACCTTGCCTGCTTGTTTCATGCTAACACGCTGCAAAGTTGCACAAAATGAGGCAGTTAGACCAACAGGTGATTTTTAATACACACACAGACGGGTAAATAAGGAAGCCCTTAAAACGCCGACCGAACGTGGGGCAGGACGACAGGAAAGGCAAGGGTTTCGCAGAGGCGCGCGCCAGCCGGGCGCAGCGCAGCGGGACGCGCGGCAGGCGGGACGCGTTGCGCTCTCGAGGGCTCCCGGGCTCCTTAAAGGCAGCGAAAGCCGCCAGCGCCCGGCGCCGCTTGCAGAGCCGGCCCACGCGGCCTCGCTGCCCGTTCGCAGAGGCCTCTGCCGCCCATTGCAGAGGCGCCAAGGGCACTTCCGAGCAAGAGCCAAGGCCTTCTCGCACACCTGCGCAGCCCAGCAGGAGCCCCGCAAACCGACGGAACAGAAAGGCTCTAAAGGAACTTGGCGCAAAGCATCTGCTGAAAACCCACACCCTAAGCTACTGCCAGAGATTACTCCAAGCCGCACAAATAAATCTTCGTACAATTTCTATCGCCATTTATTCCTTGCCAACTTTTCCTTCATATGAGGCCTCGTCTGCAAACATGCTCAAAAACACTCTTCAAAGGCTACGCTTTACAAGTGAAGGCAAAGCGCGCATTCCTGCAAAAACACGCTGACCGTAGGAGCACGCCAAGGAAACGGAGTCCGTCACCAGAGGTATCTCCCGAAAGGTATCTCACTAAGCCCTCACCAGCGCAGCCTTCCACCCCTCCTCAGCAGCAGCCTTCATTAACGTTATATTAAGCCAGTCTTAGACAAGTCCTACGACACAAGCAGCGACTGGGAGAGCCCCTAAGAGCAGAGCACTTTCCCCTCGGGGGATCGACTGCGCCTCTCCACAGCGCACGGGCTGCTCCCGACGTCAGCCCCGCGGCCTGCGCCAGGCCGCCGGCGCGGCTGCCCCTCCGTCCCATCTCCACGGCCCCGAAGCCGCCCGCGTGACCCGCCGCACCAGGGCCTTGGGGCGCTTGTTTCATGTTTAAGTGTAGCAAGTTACACTTTTTAAACTTTCACTTAGTTCCATCTGACACAGAGGAAAAAAGCCTCTTCCCGTTTGATTTTAGTTTGACACAACATAGGAGAGATCCATAATTCAGTTAATCACTAATCATATAAACAAAGAAACCTCTTGAGAACCAGAGAGCAACTCGTACACGTATTTGCAATGCATAAAAAGCTACTTTTTTTTTAAATGGAAACAATGCAATCTATTCAGTGTGAAGAGAGTGTGAGGCCAATTAAATACTTCAGGTTCCATAATTATAATTGCAGTAATGAATGGAAAGGAGCATTACAGTTGGCACAATGCAGTTTTATTCAATTCAGTGATTCAGCTCTTGTCTGCCTTCAACTAACCTTTTGTGTCTCTTCATATCAGATCTTCTTGCAGATTACTTGCAAAACACAATGAAAATATCCCGAGCCCAGGTAATGTAATACATTAAGCATCCTTTGATTCTGCCTATATGTAATCTACTGAAGGAATTATTCACTCAATGGATAATGTTAAAATTTATTAGTTTTAGACATAAATGAAAATTCAGAGTGGCTCAAGCCACCATTTGAGCGCTCTGGCTTGCCCAAAATGAGACACAGATGAGAGCCGACCGACTGTTCTTGGAGGTTTACGTTTAAAACGCTGTTCAAGATCCTGCCTTCCCACGGAACACGCTGCTTGGAGCGAGGGGCTCGCGCAGTCCATGCGGTCCCTGTCAGCCTAGCGGTGGCTTTTAGCTGTCGTTCCCATGGAGAGAGCAACTTCAGGAAACTAAGGGCTTACTCCTGCCAAAGAAGTTGATCCCAGACCACCTAGTTTCAACTTGCAGAAATCAAAAGAATTTCTTTCCTTTTCTTCTCCCTCTCTCCGAGAGTTCAGGCAGGATGATTCCTCGCAACTGTCGTTTCTCATTAACCTTCCCAACAATTTCTCCTAGTCGAGAGGCAGGATATTTGGGATACGAGCATCTGCACACCCCCTGATGCTACTCTGAGATTCTTCCACAAGGGTTGGCCCACAGGCACATGCCAAGAGGGAACGAAGCATCCCAGAAGGACCACAGAAAAAGGTTAAAGTTAAGTTAAGAAAAAGCAACTCCATCCCATGAAAAAATCTGTTCCTCTATTCCTCTAACTTTGGCAGGGAGTCTCGCCAGCATTTATGCCTCCGTAGAGCCAGGTGAGTTTTAAAGCGCCTTCGGTTGCCCACACACCTCCTTGTGGCTGGCGCCGAGCCCCACGCTAAGCACTGGCCCTTCCCGTGCAGGAAGGCCAGGATCCTAAGCTAATTTAAGGGCAAGCCCTTGAACTGAGGGGGTGCCGTGAAGGGGGGCTCCAGGCAGCTGCTACCCCGCCAGTCCCGCGCAAGCACGGCAGCCCGAGAGCGCCCAGCGGCTGACACGGGGAGGGCCGAGAGGGGAACCCTCGGAGGCGACTCCAGCGCCCACTGAAGCCCGTTCTCACGGCACTGCCCTCCCGCTCGCTAGGAAAACGCAGCCCATCGTTTACCCTACTTCATAGCGACAAGACAACTCCTGTGTTAAAATCCCTCAGCGTACATTGATTTTTTTTAACCTGGAAGTCACCTATTTTCACGAGCAATTTCATGAATGAGAAAGGAAACGCTGCGTGACTTCTGCATTGTGCAAACCAGTCACTGTCAGAGCTAATTACACCGTCGGGCTCTGGTGGGAAGCGGCGAATGGGTGCACTTCACACACCTCACCGTGCTCAGGTGAGCGGGATTTGAGGCAAACTTTCCCACATTGTGTACTAGTCAAAAAACTCTTCCGGAAGCTTCCTGTGTTGAGGGCATCCTAGGGAGAAGGTAGCACACAGCACCTGAGGCAAGAGGCAGGCAACAGTGAATATTGCACAAAAATCTCCTGCTAGCATTAAAAAGGAGTAACTTGAGAAGATGGACAGCTGGGCCCACTCAGGCAACACTCCTCGTACCAGCTATTGCTCGCAGAGCTTCGGAAACCTTGGGGCAACCACAGCTCTGTGCTCAGTGGCCGCCTGCAACTTCCCCAGCAGTGGGCACGCCGGAGGCAAGCAGGCTGCACGCACCACGCAGGACTACTTCCCCTTTCACAGCTTTAACCAGCTACAACAGAACGGGCAGCTGCGCGGACACGTCACGCGCAGGGACTCTCTCACTTCGGAAGGGCGCTCGCTCCGTGGCCTCCTCCTCGTCTCCAGGCCCGAGCAGGGTCCCGCTCCCGCTGCCTCCGGGGCTCGTCCCTGCGCCCACCTACGCGCAACGCGGCCGCCTCCTTCGCGCCCAGTGAGCCGGCCCCTCTCCCACACTCTGCTCTTACTGCGGCCGACGCCACTTCCCCAAAGCCAGGCAGACAGCTAGAGCTGACAGCAGACATGGAACAGAGGCTTAACGATGTCGAAAAAGGAAAGATTTTGGTTTTTGGTGAAAAATACCTTCACCTAGTCACAATTTACTAAAAAAGGACTTCTTCCTTCCTC
Source organism: Nothocercus nigrocapillus (assembly GCA_013398345.1). Classification (NCBI taxonomy): domain Eukaryota; kingdom Metazoa; phylum Chordata; class Aves; order Tinamiformes; family Tinamidae; genus Nothocercus; species Nothocercus nigrocapillus. The sequence continues at coordinate 48,887 of WBNA01000526.1, read as the reverse complement.
CCCACAACAGGCCACAAATCGCTTCAGAGAGAACATCAAATTACATCCATAATAGGGTTATGCAACACAGCAAGCATTTGCTATGTTCGTCATGTCTCTAAAGCATTTTTGCTTTCATTTCCTCAGCTTCCGAGCAGCTCATTTCCCCTAAAAGAGAGAAGGGTTAATGCTGGACGAGCGAGCTGTACGGGCATTAATCCCCCCGTTTGTCTCGATGCGGTAACCCCAGAGATTTCAGTGAATTCGGTTTGATGAACGCAGACCTTTCCGAGCCATTTGCAAGACAACAAAGCAACACCCCTACGCACGCTCCGAAGCCCCGACAGCCATCCCGAAGCAACAGGCTGCCTGCAGAAAGCAGCTTTTAATTCTTTCCTCGCGTTAAAGAAAAAGCACCTTGGTGCCCCTGCCGAAGGCCTTAGCGGACACAGGTGCCCGGCGTGACAAGCCGCCCACGTCCTTGTGGCAGGAGAGCCCCCAGGGCTACCGCCCGCAGCGACGTGCTGCTGGAGTTGGGCGGCATGGAGGCTGCTCCCGCAGCCAGGGACAAACCGCCCACGGCACACAACGTGGGCACAAGGCTTGTTTTGGCACCAGCAAACTCCTCTACAACGGTCCCCTATAGCCTAGATTCATATGGAGAAAAAGGGAACCTTCTGTTGACAGAGAAGGCTCGCGAGGAACAGCCTAACGTGCCTGAGGGGGGAAAGCATCCTTGCCTCCATCTACAAGAAATGGTACCTTGAACGCAGCGACGCTCAAGTGATAGATGAAACACCCGAGGAGACAGCACAATCTCCTTGTTGAGGATTAAAAATTTGGGACTGTTACCGCTCATCAGATTCCAGTCCAAATCTCTCACCACCTCTGCCAAAGTCCCGTGCAATTTAGCAAATTGGGAACGGAATCTTACGGGTTTACAGGACTTCTTCCTTCTCCTACAGCCACACACATATTACACAGATAAAGCAGCGCAGGTAGTAGGTTGAAAGGCAGCTGCGACTGTGGGCTGGAGGGTGTCACTCCAAGTGCTGCCAGGGTCGCGTTAGGCAGTCACGGCCCACTCAGCTCTCATTTCCCTAGGACTCAGATAGGCTCCCCGGGAAACTTGCTGAAGCCACTGGCTGCCTTTACCCGAGCTCACGTCCGAGCAGCCTGACCGCACCTCCCACCTGCCTCCACTTAACACTGTTCCCATTCACCCACGAGATTTTTCAGAACCAGACTGATTAAAGGAAGTCTCCCTTCACTCCCCTTGCTCAGGACAGTTCATAACAGGCCAAGAGCAACTCTAACGTACTTAGGTACTCAGCTTTGACACTTAGCACCTTCCAAAGAATGCACTTGTTAGAACTTATCAGCCCGAGTTTAACAAGAGTTATCGATAGCTCCGTGCAACATTTGTATTTGCCTGCAATGCAAACCAGCACGAATTCCAACGCTGCACAACGTGGTCCGGGAGAGCAAGCACGGATGCATTAGTTGACATTTCCTGTTGACTGAATTAGAGCATCTTTTAATGAGTCTCACTTCAAAATCATTTTAAATCCATTTGCTCATGTCAACATCAATGTATTCAGCATTATCTACCAATTAGTAAACCAGAAAGTATTCTTTAGATAATCTAAAATCTCAGTAAAATATTCAACATGCCATTCATTTACTACAAACAGCCCTATAAAAACAAATTACTGGAACCAGCTGTCAAAATGCAACAAGCACCTACAGCTAGAGCGCTTTTTCCACCCTTGGCTTTGTGGGATGTACCTAAGCTATAAGCAAACAGCAATGCCACGTCTCTCAGGCAGAAAAGTGGCCGCTTTGAGCGCTGCCCATGCCTCAATGCAGAGGGCAAGGCAACTGCAAGTTCTAATGCTACAAGTAGATAAGCGCCGATAGCTCACCCCGGGAGTGCGGCAGCACAGGTGCGCTCTGGGCAGATACAAGCGCCGGGACTGCTTTTCAGCGCTCCGCCTTTCCGTCATCACCAAGGATCTCACCTGTGGGCTTTGAGCTTCTCTGGAGCAGCACGGCTGAAGGCTGCGCAGCGTCAAGGACGGCCGTGCGATCCACACCCCGCCTCTCCTGCGGCGGCCGCGGGCTGGGCCCGGCTTGCCTCTGCACGCTCGCTGTCTGCCGCTCTAAGGGAGAGCAGAGGTATTTTCCACTAGACCAGGCTGGCAGGTGTCTTGGATAGTTCTCCACTTTGAAGCCAAATTACAGCGAAACCATTCCAGGACTGCAGCTCAGGTAGGGCGCTTTGCCAGTGCTAAACCAGCCAAGTCAACCACTGATCGAGAAGGGTTTCTAACTCGACAACTCCTCAACAAGCAGGAGAGGCGCCGCGGCTGCGGCCCCCGGGATTCCGCAGCGCCTGCCCAGAGCGCGGGCGCTGCGGCGCAGCAAGCGCTTCCGCCCGAAGCGGCGCACGCTTGGGCACCAGAACCGCCTCTAAGCTGCCCAAGGGCCTGGGAGCATCCAGGGCCATAAGCCTCACAGAAACTGGGAATCCTCATACCTCTAGAGAAAACGGGCAAAGCCAGCACTGCACCTTCAAGAAAAGAAGCCTCCTCCCGCACCAGCACTGTGCGAGGGAGAGGAGGCTGCATCGTGCGCCCGAAGGCACCAGCTTGGGGGAATCGCCTGGGTCTCAAGGGAGACTCCCAGGCCCCGAACCCTCCACCAACATGATTCACCAACACAGAACCTTCCCTGATCCCGGACTGCTTTGACCTCAGCTACACCATCAACTCCTCCTCAACCTTCCGTCGGTCACAAGGCCTACCCGTTTCTCCAACGCCTATTAGGCGGCGAGAGCAAACGCTCAAGCGGCAGGAACTACGCCAGGGCAAGGCACCCTTCGCAAGCCATGGGCTTCATCCTGCAGCGCTGCACTGTGCTCTTCACCTCTACTGCCTTCCGGGGTGACTCGTCCCTGCTGCCGCGCGACCAGACGCGACGCAGGACACGCGACTGGGGGCTACGCACAGCCCTGCTGCTCTTGCACATCCCTGCCCCAAGCCGTCATCACTGCAGGAAGATACAGGTGTTTCCGTAAGAACGGCAGCCCAAGAGCCTGCATCCCTTCTGTCCCAATTAGCAAGCTGGCATCAGGTAGAGATTAAGATCCCAGCGTGAAGGCTGAATGGCTCTTAAAGGGAAGGAATCTTGTGACAAGGGTCACACCTCAATGAAGGCTCGAGTGGCTGCCGCAGATTCAGGCTGATTAAAGCAGCCACAGCGAATTAATGACACAACAGCCAAGAATTACGTAATATCCCAAGGAAGACCATTTACACGGCCTTGAAACACTTTTCTGGAGATGCAAAGAACACTGTCCCTTCCAATCATATTAAATTCACGTGATCCATTAGAATCTCAAGTTCTCGCATGCAAATTTTGCTAATCTAAAAGCATTTATAAAATTCAAGTAAAGTAGTTCGTGAATATTGAAGAATGCTCAAGTATAACGTTAAATGACAATTTGTAAAACACACTAAGGAAATCTGATCGTAACAAACCGGTCCCGTGAAATACCATATCTATCATCAACTTTTTAATTACCAATTGATCAACACAGAGACAGTGTAATAGCTTTCAGCTTTTAATTACTGAACTATCAAAATTCCAACCAAAAAAGGAACCTCCAGAGATGAAACTGTAATGCTTGATTATTCACTGCTACATAATGAATGATTTGTTTTTAAACAAGATGTCAAGTTCCTCATGTAATCCATCTGCATGTGTGACTCTGCAAAGCTCATCCTGCCCATACTAAGTGCTCGAGAGTCCCATCCTCCCTTTCTCCCGACCCCACAAGTGAAGATTTCCGCCCAAAGGCAAAGCACTCAGGAATCGCGGTGCTGAGGGGCAAACAAATTGTCACAGCGTGCTACAAACCCACACAAGCTACTCCATCTCCCGCTAAGCAGATTTGCTTTGCGGTTGCCATTTACCCCTCCGAGAGAAAACAGATATTCTTTCCAACTCGCCTGCGCTTCCAACCGACCGGCTCCAAGGCCAAACGCGAACGGGCGGCGCAGCCCGCCTGGGAG
>WBNA01000526.1:0-34439 GCA_013398345.1 Nothocercus nigrocapillus | reverse complement strand
TGTATGTGTGGCAAATGACTCATTCCGTTCTGCTTAACAAATGCCAGGTACACTCAATTCCAGGTTAGTGGTTACGCAACAGTCAGATTTATCCCCCAGTTTGTAAGGGAGCACTCATCTTAATCTAGGACACTAAAATCCTCTTCTCCTCCAGAAGGGCTTTAGTGCCAGCAAAGAGCTCGTTTGAGAGACTCTGCACAGGAGCTACCGTTGCCTCTGTATGACTGGCACCCCACCAACATCTTTGTTTATTTTTAATTACTTATTTTATTCCCTTTTCTACAGTATTGTACATTGTGACCCATGGCTGCTGAAACATCAAATTGAAAGACAACCCATATTAAGCAAAAAGGTTTATAATAATTTAAGTATTCATGGGGTGCAGAACAATAAGGTGTAGGAAACACCATTTGCATAATAAATACCAGTATCACAACAGCTAAAACAAACCGTGACAAATTATCTGCCACTAAATGACCAGGAGATTACAGAATGCAAATTGCAATTCCTGAACTCTAGGAAATGACTTCCTTAACCTATTAGGTTTCATTCAGCACACTAAAAGGGAGTCAAGATGAACTAAACCTGGCTGTGTTCCTGCTGGAAACGTCTTTCTGCATTCCATTATGCATCAACTTCAATTTCCAGAGGAAAGCCATTTCCTCTGTCCTGGAAGCTTAGCCTCAGATTATTTGTCATCGTGTGTTTCACAGGGGCAATACTGATGCGCGAGCAGCGCTGGCAGCGCCTGAAAGCTGCACTAGATCAGCACGGGCTTGTGCTGCACGCTGCCACAGACAGCAGCCACCGCGTAGGCGAGGGCAGCGGGACAAGGCAGGGCTCCGGAAGGCTGACGCGAGTCGGGACTGCCACCCCGGCCGTCACTGGTGCCACGGGACACGCTTGCTCGCGGAGCGACACAGCCCCTGCACAGGCTGCTGCTCCAGCCTCTGAAATGCGCTACTACCTGTCTGCAGTGGGAACAGCCAGGAGACTTGGGAACATGGCAAAAAATGATTCAATGCCCGAAGCAGATCTGGAAACAGGTTAAGGCCCTTCGGAGGCCCCGGCTTTTCCAGCACGGCATCGGGGAGAACTCAAAGAGGAAACATAGCCTAGAAAACCTTGCTGTGCCACGCTAGAAAGTGGAGATAATCCACAGTAACTGCAAAAGTTAAATGCACAGTGCAACTTCTCATACAGCTCTTGGAATCTCCGAGAGACACCCAAAAGATTTTTATACAAATTGTGGTTTGTTCATTCTACGGATTCTGTCAAGAGAAATGAAACAGTTGTCGATCTTGTGAAAAGCACCAGCTCTGAAATTTTCAAAGAACTGTATGGCATTTTAGCCACACCATTCACATTAAAGTCAGCATAGGGCTAAATCCCTTGTACCTCTTTGAAAATTTAGGGTTTGTTGGAAGGAATGCAGAAAGGGAATAATCGAGTTATAGCATTTCAGATTTAGCAACTGGTCTGAAAGACACTTGAGTGACTGCAGGATGTGCTGTGTTTCAGCCAGCAGGGCTCCCCAGTGGAACCTCCTGAGTATCTCCCTTTACCTGTCTGCATGCGGAAGAACTGCTTAAAGATCAGGTAAGGCTGCAAGCGCTTAATTTCCATTCTTTCCTGTGCTGTGACAAAGTTGTCATTTGTTATGCTCCCCTTCTATCCATTGAGTACTTTAGTTACAGTACACAGCTCCTGGTATATTGTATCTTCTGCTATGTCATACAACAAACTTGGTCAAGACTTCAGAGGCAGGGCAGAACTAGTGATTGCCACTGCCACTAAGAACACAGGGACCATCCCACAGCGCTGCCTCATCAGCGCTCACGAGCTCGGAGAGGTCGGTATCAGGTGGGAAAGCACGAGTGCCCAGAGGCGCAGGACGCCCGCACCGCAGCAGCGCGCGGAGCCGCGGGGAGGCTCCGCAGAGCACGAGCTCTCTGCAGGGGCGCCTGCAGCGCGGGCGCAACGGCACCGGGGCACACACCTGTGCAAGGAGCGAGCCCTGCTTTCCCTTCACGCCTCACACTACTCGCCTGGGCTCGCCAGGAGCCAAGCGGCAGCCCAAGGCAGGCGCCGTATGAGGGCCGGGAACGAACGGCGCCGGGCGCGCAAAGCCAGCTCCTCGGCAGTGGCAAGTGCTGCCAGCAGCACCGTGCACGTGGGAAAGCGAGTTACAGAAGTGAGCTCACCTGCCAGGATCACTCAGCAGAGCCCTGGCGCCGGAGCTGGCAACAGAGCACAGCCTCTCAGATGCTTAAGGATTTCAAGTAAGAGTACATTTGAACCCTCCCTTCCCGCATGCCAAGAAACGGCTGCCACGTTTCAGCGCAGCCTTGGCAGCTCTTCGGGAGTAGCTGCGACGGCATCAAGCAGAGCTCGCTGGCAGCGTGCAAAGCTGCCTCTTACTGCCACAGAGGAGGCTGTCGCTGCAACTGAGCCAGCAATGGGCAAGCACCAGCCTAGCTTGGGGGCTGCGTACAGCCCGAGCACTTCTGTGCAGCCTACATGCAGCCATTCCCAGATCTTCTGGAGCAGGATTTACATTGAAAAGATACTACATTCCAAACAACTTCAAAAGCTGTTGGTGCTGAATTAGGAAGACAGCACCATATTTACACAAGCAGCATATGATGGGTCACTCAACTCCCTCCTAACGTATGTAAGCCCTGCAGGCGCACACGATGACCCAGCCCTGCCGGGCGCCATGGAAGAGTCCACACATGCACGTATGCTCAGTGTCCACTGCAGACAGGAAATTTTCATTTACAATTTACAAAATTTGCTTCAACACCCAGTTGATACTTGCCTTTGCTTTGTCTTTTGCCTCTTTGTGTGTGTGTGCGTGTGTGTATAGGAGGTCATTTTTAAATTTTAATTTTGGGGCCCTAAAAGATTAAATTTAGTATTTAAGCTACAAGTGTGACAATAAAACAAAAAAGCCTTTTGATTTTGAAGAAATCCTATTGAGGATCTGAAGGGTTGTCATCAGTGCAGCATCAGTCTTCATTATCTGATTCTTTATTCCATTGGCAGAGCTTTACAGAGAACACCGCTCTTTCAACAAAATGATAAAGGGGTATTTGAAATAAACAGAGTCCCCAGCCAGTGAGTACCGTAGATTGCTGTGGACCGTGCCTTAATGCTAACTCTTATGAACTCTGGCTTTTTATCTTTAAATAAAAAAAAACTTTAAAGAGGGATTTTTTTGCTTGGCTAAAACCTTTGTTACAAAACAAAACCAAACAAAAAGCCCGAAGGAACAACACATGGAAAAATAGGGGAGCTCTCTCCCAGCAGAGAATCGAAGTCTCTTGCACACATTTGTTGGGGCCTTGCCCCGCAAAGGGAAGAGGGCGTTTCGTGCCAGCCACGCTCCCTCCGCAGACCTGGCACCCAGTCACCCTGCCGCCCGCGCCGCCCCGTGCGCGGGGCGCCCTGCGCTGGCCCTAGCACGTTCCCACGGGCCGCCAGCCCTCCGAGCCCTTGCTGCTTCCGAAGGGCACGCAGCAAGATCATCATCAAGGAAACAGCTCCCTGAGCCACCTCAAAGGCCCATTTTGTCCACTTCTGGATTTTTTTTTAAATTGCTTTGGCCCACCACAGACAGTCTCACACCAGTAGAAGGATGCACTGTGGCTTTCATTAAGGGAACATCTCTTCCCCGCTGCACCACAGTGGCGTTTGTGGATAAAAGCCGGAGATTTATGAGCAGCCTAGGACTGCGGGGACAACTACTGCTCCCACGCACTGTTGTTGGCTCAGCGGCTCTGGGCAGGTGTGAAGAGCAGCACGGACGGCTGCGCCCGCGCGCTCACCCCGACAGCCAAATGGCGCACAGAACCCTCCTGTGGGCACGGGGCAGCTGCCGCCCAAAACCCTGCAGTCCTAGTGTCTCTTGAAGCCCAGGAGCCACTTCAGCAAAGCACAAGTTTACATGTCAGGGAAGTGAAAGTCCAAGCTGTTATATCCCATTTTTCCTGCATTTGGGCAGCAGTGACAGCAAGACACCTCAATGCCAGTCCTTTCACCAGGAGATCATTAGATCCTGGCCCAGCCTTCTGCTGTTCCCCGTGCAACTTGTGCTTTTGTTCATGGAGCAAGTCTGGCTGTAAGGGAGGGCATGACAGAAAAATGGTCACACAAAGAACACAGGAAAATGCAGAGCGCAGATGGGAGAACAACCGTGAAAAAGGCAAGCACTTACCACGGCCACGTGAGCACCCAATGCACGAAGGGCTCAGTCGCGCGCAGCTGCGAGGCCGGGGCCTACCCGTGTCTGCCCATGGGCTGTTCACACGCCCATGTCTCTACAAAGCTGTGCAAGACGGCTGTGAAACGGCTCAGAGAGCCCCCAGCAGCACTGGGAACACAAGCGGCAGCAGGGACGTCTTGCAGGCCCCAGCAAAGGTGCCGCCCTGCACTGTGCGGGCAGCAACGCAAAGAGGAAACACTGCTGCTCCTTTCCCGCAAGGGCCCGTTGGTGCAGGCCCTAGGCCGTGCCCAGGTCCGTGCCACAGCCGCAGTGCTGCGCAGCAGCTATGCGCAGCAGCCGGTGCAGCCGCAGGACGCAGTGCGGGTAAAATACACGCACAAGTACCCCTTGGGTGGCTGGCGCTCCCAGTAAGCGTGTGCTCAGACAAAGCAGATGCTCTCAGATGCTTTCTAAGAAACCGCACGATTCCCTAGGGTTGCGACAGAAGTGAGGGAGCGGAGCCAGGCTGACTCCGCTGCCCATCTCACCCTGTTACTGCTGCATAAGGAGCACGACTTTTCCTTTTTTTTGCGGTAGAGTTTAAAGAGAGCCTGCTGAGAAGGGAGGGGGCAGATCATTCTGTAGTCTTGCGTCACCATCTTTTCCGCCGACGAGCGGGGCGCACCCCTGCCATCAAGCGCAGGAGCTGTGCCCTCTGCGTGTTGTTGTGACAACTCTCAGATGAAGAGGGTGCTTCACTGGGATTTATGGCAATGGGAAGACAAGAAATTGTAATCTTTATGAGCCAATGACACAGAGCCTTATAATAAGAGAATGAAGTATCATTTTAAATGTAAAGCAAATTAGATTACCAGGGTCAAATCCTTCTGCAGAGACATCATGTCTTCAGAGTGTCTCTTGCATTTGACATCCTCTTTTCAGGTTTCACATTAGCATTTAAGTGTTTTTTAAATATGTTTAATATTCTTATAGGAGAAAAGTGCCTGTAAAAGTCAAAACAGGGAGATCACGGGCAGGGAGGAGGAGGAGAGCTACTCAAATAGGTGCCAGGGAGGCGGCAGTCTTGGCGGGAGGCGAGCTGAACGGGCCAGCTTTGCTGCTCTGGCCGCTGCCTGCTCGGCCGGGCACGCTTGGGCTCCCATGACTGTGCACCTAGGGCTGTTTTCCCACGGATGGGGGGCTTTCACAAAGGCTCGAGCGCGCTGCACCGGCCAGGACGCGTGTGGCGCCCAGGGCTGCTGCTCACTGCGAGCCGAGGGCCCTGCGCCGGGTCCGCACAAACACAGCTCTGGGCTGCCGGGGAGGAGGAGAGTGCCTCCCTCGACCGCAGAGGCCGCGTCCTCGCCGTCGAGGCTGCCCCTCAACTCGCTACCCTAAGGCGCAGTCCTGGCTGAAGCCACAGGGCTGCGAGCCCTTGAGTACCGCGTAGCCATGCTGCGCACAACCCTCAGGGGACAGACAGTGGCACGTGTCTGCAGCACGAGCAGCACACGAGCCTTCCTAAAGGTAGCCTCTTGCCCCACAAAACAGACACTACAAGCTTAGCATTGCAGAAGCTGTAAAACAGCAAGTGCAGTAAGACCACACAATAGAAACACAAATACTGCTCCCAGTAAGGGACATGGCTGCTGTCTGCCTCACGGCTTCTTGCTCCCTTCCGCATTCATTTGCTAGGGGCACCCAAGGATACCAGAGGCGGGAGCTCCCAAGCCTCAGAGTCAGCCTGCAGTGATTAAAACACTGCACGTAGCACCTGAGCATGCAGTACTCCACTTTGTTCCTCTGCTCAGCAGACTGCATGTGTTAATCGTGAGCCAGCAGCACCGGTAAGCAGCGCGGGTGCCCAGGAAAGCACAAGCCGTACTCAGCCCCGCGGGCACATCACACGAGGAGCACCGCAACCTGAGCCTCCCGCTGGCCGTGCGGAGGTTGGCGCGGCCTCACGTGGCAGCGGCAGGGCCCTCCTCTCCTGCGAAGGCTGCAGCAGCGGCTCCTCCTGCAGCTGGCCTCCGTGGCTCCGGCATGCATTCATGCTGCAGGAGCGCTGCAGAGCCGCAGGCAGGGCCCCAGCTGCAGGCCATGTCATACAAACAGCAGTTTGCCACTTGCCCCCTGCAAAAGTGCGCCCATCACGAGATCAAACAAGAAGAGACACCTGAATGCAGATGGGGCAGCAAAACAAACGGCGTCAGGGAGCAGGAGAGGCCTCAGGCTGTCTCACTCTTGTCACGGTTTTGACAGCCCCGGAGTGGCGCAGTTTGAAGCACTCGCAGCACTGACCGAGGAGGGGTCAGTGCCCTAGGGGTTTGCTCGCCCACCTACCACCTAAGGATCACACTAAAAAGCCCCCTCGCTCCCTCAGAGCAGACCCGCGCAGTCCTTGAGCAGTGCTCAGCATACTGAGCTTTCCGACTGCCCCTTCCTCAGCAGTCAGCGGCAGGGCAAGCTCTTCGTGCTGCAAAGCAGCAGCCTTGCCCGCCGCACACAGATCGGGACGGAACGGTTCTTCTGAAATGTAACACTTTCCCCATCACCAAGGTCTACAAGCTGCGTGCCATGGGCTTGGAAGACTGATATCACTTGGTCATGGAGCACAAGAAGGCCCGAAAGCCATTCTGTGCGGAGAAGGCACTCAGGGCTGCCCATTCGGAAAGGCTCACGCCCTCGCTGTTCATATCCAGCATACAGAACTCAACAGTACCCGGTGCAGTGCTGCAACTGCTTCCCGGTATCCCCCATCTCCAAGTCCCTGCCCTCTCCCATGGCCACCAAGGGCTGGGAGGAGATCCCAGTGCCAGGCACCTGCTTCCCAGCGCCCTCGCATTTTGCCCTCTCAGCTGCTTCAGGCCGAAGAAGCACCTACACGTACACTGCATGCGCTTGGTCACACAGGTACCGAGCAGATATGCGCATACGCCACATTTTGCAGCTTCCTCGGAGCCCAGTAATTAGCAGGGAAGGGAGGAGACAAGGGAGGCTGCTCAAGTTTGTCTCAACTTGCCAATAACAGAGCAAAACATAATTCGTTACTTCTCTGCAGGTTCTGAGGAACAAAGCCGTAACTCCCATACTATTATATTTTATCTGAGAGCAAGGTGAAATCATTAGGTATTAGCGAGGTACAGTGGCATAAAAATGATGTGTTAGCGGGGGTTCATTACATTGTATTTCCCGAGCCGGGAAGATCAATGTGTTCATGCATCATGAATTAGTGGGACGGTGGCGTCTCCCCCGCGCTCCGGAAGCCCTCCGTGATCTATGGGCAGCCATACATCACTGCTGCAGCACTGCACCTCAGCGGCAAAGCTGCCGGGCCCGCTTGTCATGCTGACCAGCTGCATTTTTCTGCACAAAGGGAAAAAAAAAAAAAAAAATCCCCAGGAGGAGAAAGAGGGTCATTTCTGGGCCAGATCTCGCAGTAAATTTCAGCCGTCATTTTTCTTTAGAGCCATCACTTTCATAATGTGTGCCTTAACTCCCTCTCACCGCTTGCACCCAAAGCTTGGAAGAGCCCGGGGCAATTAGAAGAATGAATTCATTGAGTGATTCTGCTGAGCCCCTTTCTGCCAGCACAACATCTTCCTTCCTGGATATATCCCATTCATTGAGGGCTATCTAGCTTTGTGCCATCATATTTAACTGGGAAAGACTGTTCGGCTCCCCCCCGTTCAGGGCGAGGACAGCCTTCCTCCACCGCACCTAGTACTGAATCACCTCCGTGCTTTAATTACGCCCCCCGCACGTATTCAGGTTGGGACACGCAGCCTCTCCCTGCCGCCTTCCCACTAAATGCTCCTTTGCTCACTGCTCGGCAAAGGAGAATTCAGCTTCTTTCATCTAATGCGATTCTGAGTCCTGCAGTCCACGTGGGAGCTTCTTCCCTTTCTGCTCTCAGCCACTGCACTGTCAGGCACAGCAGATGCTGGAAGGTGCTAGACTCTGCCCATCTGTTGCGCTGCAGCCTGGCTGCGGGTCAGAGCAGCGTGGCCCTCGTGGGCTCACACACTGTTCTCCACACAGCTGCTGCTCTTCAGCTCCCGCGCAAGCACCGGGAGCCTGATTAACAGCCCTTTGTTCCCAGGAGCCCGTGGAACAGAGGCACCATGCCCTGGGGAAAGGAGAGCCCACTCCCCGAGGCCGTCTGGACTCTTGAACAGGCCTCTTGTTACTGCCGTTCTGCCCCTGCAGACGAAGGCACATGGACCGCAGTTTATATGCTGACGGGAGCGCCTCATGGCGGCTCCATGTTCCCTCTGGCCTTTGTACACGCAGGCAATGCGGCCACCCAGCAACGAGCATGAGGGAATGCCTGAAACTGCCAACATTTTGTCCTCTCTAAGCAGGAAAAAATGGAACTTCTGAGGTCGTGGCAGTTCTTTTAAAGGCTTAAGTCAAAAATGCATAGGTAACTACCTTCAACAGTACCTCGCTCCTTTTCCAGGGTCTCAGAGCTATAGCTAGGCAGCTCATCATCACTGTGTTCTAAAATCAATGCACACACACAAAAAGGGTAAAGAACACACTAATATGGTAGTATCTGGATTCAGGCTGGAGCAGAAGTGCTTGTTCTGCCACGGTAAGCGTTCTGCTCCGATCTCCAAGCAGGAAATCCCTTCGCTGCTCCGCGCAGGGTGCTCCGGCTCCGTGCCGGAGGAGACCCAGCCTTTTGCTGAAAGCGAAGGATTTGCTCACTTTGTCATACACAGCTTCAATGAGCAACTTGCTAATTATTTATCTGATCATTTAGGCTTGTAATATCTACAAGCAGGCTTCTCTTTTCTCAGATTTCCTCATTATTGGGAATTATTCAGAAGTCACTGTGTCACTATAAAGAAATCAATGGTTTTGATCATACTCCTTTGCCGGCGTTCAATGTTTACTATTTAAGCTGTATTCAATTACAGTGAGCTTCAAAGGTTGAGCTCTTATCTCGGCTTATTTGCTCGGAGAATGGAGGAGGGGCACATTTAAAGCAAGACTTGCCTGACCTGTTGCAGCCAGCTACCCGGCGGGAGGAAGAAGTTTTTGCTCGGCAGGGTAGCTAGCTTGCAAGCAACGGAGCTGGGCGGTGACAGCGGGAGCAGGCAGAAAACAGGGTGAGGGACACGCTGCAGCGCGAGCCCAGGTGCCATGAGCAGCTCCTCTGCTGGGGAATATTCTTCCTACATCTCCCTTTGCTCTGGAAAACTTTCTCACAAAAGAAGGTCTCACTCCAGCATCTGCTCACGGTGAGACTTCGTGGTCCTAGCTCAAACCCTGCGCACAAAACTCATGCCGAGTTTCCCCACAAAGCATCAAACTTTGAGAAAGAATTCTCTTCAGAGCAGCAGAGAAAGCGGCTGATTGAAATAGTATTTACTCGGTCGCACACTCCTTCCTTTGGTGCGTTAACCCCGTGGCGCTCGCTGTAGCTGCCTGCCCCGCAATACACAAAACCTTCAACCTTGAATTCTTTGGGAGAATGAAAGGACGAACCTTCCCTGCACCGAGGGGGTGGCACTTCATGAAATCCGACCTATTTCAGTGTGTCGCGAAGCCGCTATTTTTACCCGCTCCAAGCAGCCTTCCCTCACTGCCCCGCTCACGGAAGAGCCATCTCAGGTCTGCGCTGCGGGCCGGGCTCACCCCGCACACGGGCGCCCGCCAGGCACCGCAGCAGCGCCCCACAGGAGGGCTGCAACCGGTGCGGGGCTTCTGGTCTCTTCCAAAGCCCCAGGGCACACTGGCTGCAGGACAAGGGACTGTAGAGCTCCATAAATACATAATATTTATGCCAAAAAGAGGCAGCACTTTAGCCAGGGCCTGGCTCGCATAGAGACTCCAAGCTCATCCTCTTTGGAGCGGGCGCAGATTCTAGCCACCCGGCCTATTTGTAACTAACACACCAGGCACTGCTGCCTGCAGCGCTTTTGTGGCGAAATGGCGCCCATGTTTGCTTTGCACAAGAGCAAGCGCCGCTTTGGGCAGTGAGGCTGGAAGAAATAAGCGCCTTCTTCCCAGCCCTCTGTTAAAAATACCCTCTGCTCCACAAGGAGAAGCTTCTCGTCCTTGCTCGCATCCTTCTCTTAGGCCCTTAGCGCTGACAGTTAAAAGGAACAAAAGTGCCAGTATAAATTGAAGGGACGCTGCTGCAAGTGAGCTAAATATAAGCGCCCCAAGTGCGGCGTTGCCCAGTTCCGTTGTTTGCTGCTGCCTTTCTCCTCCCCCCGAACAAAAGATCTCTTTCAAAGGCTCCCGAGAAGTTCCAGGGAGCGCTCGGAGCATCTGGTCAAAGGGGACACAAGATGAGGACTGGCACATAGGATTTCTTTTCTTCTAAGGGCCGAAAATAAGCCGCATTGTACTGGCCGTGCCTCGAGAATGCCGCTACACAGCCCTAACGAGGCTTCACAGCAGACGAGGTGGATGGGCCGCCAACTCACGCGCGGCGAGCACACGAGGCACGATGTCCCCCCGGCCACAGTCCCGGCTCCAGGGGTCCCGGGCGCTTCTGAGGGGCCACCTGGGCACACACGGGAGATCCACTACGCTCATCAGGCAAAGCTGGGCGCCAAGGAAGAGTCAAGCAGCGCCCGGGGACGCTTCCCGTAATCGGATTTGCTTCCCAGCACTGGGGTTTCAGAGCTCGCCAGCTGTCCTGCCTCGCGAGCAAACAGCCCTTCCCAGCGCAGACAGGCCCCCGCTCTAACTTCATTCCAGACAAGGCCAGGGCCGCTGGCGCTCGCCCAGCCACGCTGCGGCGCGCCTGGGGGCACCGTTAATGCTGTAATGGAAAAGCAGGTCGTGGGCGCTGCTGCGCGGCGCGTCCCTCCTCCCGCCCGCCCTGCCCTGCACGCTCTGGCACGCTCCCGGCCTCGCGTTGCGCGGGGAGGCTGCGGCAGCCCGCGGCGCGGCGACGCTCCTCGTCGCGTAGCCGGGAGCTGCCCCGCGGGGCAGAGCGCGCCGCTCCCAGGGAGCTGCTTCCCCGGCGCTGCCGGGCAGGTAGCCGGCTGCGGACGAGCTCACGGCCTCAAATCTGTAAGCCTTGCGCTCAGACGCACCTTGCTGATTTCTCCTTCCCCTCTCCTGGAAGAAAAGCATGCTAGAAAATAGCATTTACGAAACACACGTATCTGTGTGCGGGGCTGTCACAGGCGCCAGGGTGGCCGCATCGCCGAGGGGGCTCTTCGGACAGGACAGGGGAGCAGTGCCCGCCGGTGCTCTGCTCTGGGTGCTCCAGGTGCTGCTGCTGCAGCAGCGCCCGCAGCAGCCCTGGGACGAGCAGCACCGACACAGTGCAGCAGGGGAGCCACCAGGCCAGCCCTGCTGCTGCTGCCGCACTAAAGTACATAAGCCCTTATTTTTCTTAATTATTCCTGATATTTCACCTGTCATGTTGTCAGCTTCCTCCAAGAGCAACGATAAATAGTGCTTCTCATCTCCCATCCTTAGGGAAAGCTTGCTATTTATTCCTGTGATGGGCAAGACATCATGACTAATTAGGAAAAATGGTTGCCAGCTTGCACCCAAACAGGAGAGGAGTCATCACTTTCCTAGGGGCCCTCTTTGTGCGCAGACGGCCACTCGCCAGGCGCGCCAGGGCCACGCCGGCTGCAGCCCGGAGCCTGGACGCGCATGCGAGCCGTGCGGAGCGCAGAACAGCGGCTCGGCGGGCAGGGGCCCCTCCGCTCTGCCCTGGTGGCGCAGCCCTCGCACGCTGCAGAGCGGTGCCGCTGCTCGAGGCCGCTCCTCGGGGCTGCACCAGAGCTGCCAGTCTCTGCTGCGGGAAGCTAGCAAGGACAAAACTCCTATTGTCGCTGGCACGCCACAGAGCAGCGTCCCCAACTTCTGCAACCTGTTGCATGCGCACGGTCACGCCGGCTGAGAGTTATTTGTGTGCAAATCATGCCCCTGGGCACCAGCCCCTTCTAAATAAGCTGTCAGCTTTAACCGAGGCAGCCAGCAAAACAGGAGGGGTGTGTGAGGGGGGAACCTCCTAGTAAACGGATGCAAAATGAGCAGTCAGCTGGCAAGGCACGTAACAGCAGCCAGCGACGTGCTGGCGGGCGCGACAGCCTGGTGGCCATTCCCCATTATGGGGCTTGGCTGCCTTATCCGCATAGAACACGGCTCTGCGCGTGCAACCTCCACACGAGCCTTTGTCAACCACGCTAGGCAGTACCCCCGTTCTGGAGCAGCAGCGACAGCCGCAGCAACCCTGCCCGAGCCGGGAGAGGAAACACTGCAGCGCTGCCTTCTGCACCGAAGAGTGACGGGGAGCAGGACAAGGTGCTCCCCAGCGCCGTCATCGCGCGCCTGGGCCAGCAGCTGCGTGCTCCTCCCTGCACCGTCACAGCCCTACCTCGCCTTTCTCACGGCTACGGCCAGAGCTGGTCTCGCCAAGCGGCCTCAGAGCATCCTGCAGACAGCAGCTCTTGCAGCTTCACAAAAGCACTGCGCTGGAGGGAAACAGATTCTGCCAGAGTAAAAGGAAAAGTCAGAACAATCTCGCTTTTCAATCCAGCCTCCACAGACTCTTCACTGTGGAAGAGGCTGACTGAATTCCTGTTTATAGATAGAGCTCTTACAGTAGGCTGGTAAATTAAATCAGAGCTATTTACTCCGTATTTACAGGCTTACATTTAAATCATTTGCAAAGAAAGCAAGCGTTTCTTTAAAAGAAGAAAAAGGCCATATTTTTTTCCACAAAGAGGCAGAGGGAAGAGGGGAGAAAGAAGCATTTGCTGGACCAAATATCATAAAACAAGAGCACAGACCTTCTCATGATTACTTATTAGTTGAGGGAAAAGGGGGCTGAAATGGGTATGGTTGGAATAATGCTACAAGGAGCAGTGGAATGCAGCATTTCTTTCTCATTTGCAGGTAACAAGAAAGAAAAAAGCAAAACACTCTCTTCTATGTAAGGAAAGAGCTCTCCTGAGTGTGTGTCTCTAGCCCATATTTGCACTGCTACCTTCATTTTAACTGAGTGCTATGGGTCAATGGGAACCCTTTCAAGTTGTAACTGCATGATCTGCCCGGTGTATAATGGGAAGTCAGTGGGTTTTGTTTGATTTTTTTTTGTTTAAGTGGCTGATTGAGTTCTTTTTGTTTTGTTTGGTGTGTGTTGTACAATGTAGCAAGGTGCATTAGGAAGGAAAATCAATAACGGTTTCAAATGTGAAATTTACAGGCAAAGCTGAGGGCTGAGATAAGAGAGGCGGCAACGGCGGAGCCTCCAAGGAGCAGGCTGCAGAGAGGCAGGAGCTGCGGCGGCGACGGCCTTTCCGCTGCAGCCAGAGGTGAGTGCTGTGCGCGGAGCGCCACGGGAGCGCCATGCGGCACCCGCTCCGTGAGCGGGGCCCAGCCGTCCCTCCTGCGCCCGGGGCACTGCAGCACGGGCACCGCCGTGTCCGGTGCAGGAGCCCACACGCGCGCCCCTAGCCACGACGGCCGCGTGTTGAAACACCATGAGCACAGCGAGCGCCTTCCAGGCAACAGGGCACACTGTGCAATCACTCACAACACGACGGGGGTTGTCTAGCGTGTTTGAGACCAAGCCGCTCCTAGGGCCTCTCTGAAGGCGCTTCTCCCTGCGGGAAACGCTGAGGGTTTCACCCCCACGTTACTACACGGGTCTGTCCTTCAGCAGGGGCAGGCAGGGAAGCGGCACCAACGCCTGGTCGGCCAGGGCACGTGCCCAGCACACAGTAAGGAGCTTCACAGCGCACCCTTCGGCGCCGCCTGTAAATGATGCGCGCGGGCCTCCGGCAGCTCGCGCCTTGTGGGGACACGTTAACCAGCGCGCGCTCGGCCTCGCTGCCGCCCCAGCCTGCCTTCCTCTCACATTCCTGTGCTTCCCAGGAGCGCGCAGACCAAAGCGGCACCAGCGGCTGCACAAAGCCCCTGTTTTCCAGCCCCTGCTCACGTGCCCTTCACCTGCAGCGCAGGAAGGCAGGTGACCCTGGAGTCACCGAGCAAGCTGGGGTCCCCAGCTGCGAGCTCTTGGTGCCAGGCCTCTTTGCACAGCCTGCTTCCTTGTGAACCTTCCTCCTCGCCTCCAGGGAGCCCTTGCTCATCTACACCAATACTGTGGCTGCCCTTGGGCACTGCTGCACTGCAGCTCCTGTGCTGCCACACCACCCGGCCAGGGTGCGTGCAGCAACATGCCGCTGCGTGCTGCAGGCGGTACCGGCGAGAGGGTGGAGGCTGCTCGGGTCTCCGCCACCTCCGCACGCCCTGCTGTCCTCACACAGCAGCGCCTGCGCGAGGACACTGTGGGCCAGCAGCTACCACGGCAGCAAAGCAGCAGCGACGAGGGAAGCTCTGTCTTGAGGCTAAAGCCAAAGCTGTAGCACTGTGGGGCTGCCCGCGGTGCTGCTTCTTCGGCCTTTCCCCAAATGCAGGTAGGGAGCACAGGGAGCAGACTGGCAGCATTAAGTCAGTGAAAAACAACCAGGTACCCCCAGCATCCCCGCAGGAGCTCAGCATATCAGGCAGCATTAAAAGACTCATTAAGCAATCCCAAGCATCCGATGGCCATCCTGCAGAGCCTTGCTCAGGCAGCAGCGCGCAGAGAGGAGCGCTGGAGGCTTGGCCAGGAGAGGCAGCCGCAGCATCTGCCCAGCTCACCCTGGTGCACGCACAGCGCGCTGCCCACAGCACCACGTGTCCTACTAAGCTCGTCTGACAAAAGGGCTGGAGTCTAAGCTTAAAGACAAGCAACTGCTGACGAAACAGCAGATGGGAAGCAGCAAAAGGGGCCATATTTCTCTCCCTTTCTTCCTTTCCCCCCGCCGCTTTCTTTTATATATATATATATATATATATATATATAATATATATAATTCCCCTTTCAGAGAAAGAAGGCAGAGGAAGAGAAGGGAAAAACCCCAAACACAAAAGCAGAGAAGTATGTTCATTTGCACAGATGTTTGGGAATAGATCATTTCCGACAAAGTGCAAAGCCTTCTGGAAAAGCACTGAGCCAAAACAAAACGCTTCCCACCTCTTCCCGAACGCGGAGAGAGGCCAGAGGTCCCTCCTGCGGCAGCAGCTCTCCCAGCGCGAGCTAACGTGCACAGCAACGTTCTGCCCAAGGAGCCCACCTGCTCCTGTCCTTGTGTCCACAGTAAAGACTTGCCCTGCCCACGTAGTACAGAAAACTTGTCTTGTCTTCAGATCTATTGCTGGATAGAAAATATTAGCCCTTAGGATCAGAAACTCTAGAAGAGGAAAAAAAATCCTTAAAATGGAAGTTGGGTGCTGCTCTTCCTGCCACCTCCGCTCCTTAGCTAGAATAAGGAAGTTTTCCTCTTTTCTTCAGTCTGCACAAGAAAGGGGGGAGTAAAGTCAGCATTAATTTTAGTTCTGTTTTCTCCCCTTTCGCCAAAAAGTATTCCCTTCTTGTAAGGGCCTCCTGAGAAAATGGAGCACTGTAATAGAGTATGCAAGACAAAGGCTTCCCTTTGGAAATAGGAGATTAAAGTACAAGCATCACACAAGCCCGCATGGAAAGCAAGTCTAGTGCCTCTTCCCCAATTATTGTGCACTCGCTGCTCGATTTTGTTGACCTCGCACATTTCAATCAGGTTTCAGCACATTCTGCCTTCACCTGCTATGAATCAAAACGTGGCGGGCTCAGATCTCCCTGCACACAGAGGCTTTGATAAGCTTGTTACGGATGCTAGCCAGCCCGGCTTCGGGAGGGCGCCTCTTGCAGAGCAGCACCTCCAATTTGTGCCGGCGCCCGCTCCGGCCGCAGCAGCGCGGGCCGCTGACGCTCCCCTTCGTTTGCCCGCACAACAGGAGTGCGGCCAGCGGCGCTTCCCACCAGCAACGGGGCCCCAGAGAACAGGCACTCCAGTCTGATCTGGAAGGCCAAACGTGGCGAAATTGGGGCACTGTCTGGAGGCTGAAGCCAGAAGCGCATGGGATTTCTACCAAATTGGGCTTGTCGAGCAGCCAAGGAGCTTTCCTTCCGCTGCTTGCTTTTAAAGTCTTAAAAACCCAGTCACCCATAGGGAGGGCATTCACATGTTCAGCACGGAGTGTGCCTCAAAGGGCAGCAGCTTGGAAGGCAGGCAAGGGGACACGCAGAGCCCCTCATCTGCGTGCAATTCCAACGTGTCCAAAACACGCAGGCACTGAACGTAGCTCCAAACACCCGTTCACCTTCCTCGCTTTTCAGGCTGAGCCTCAATATTCCATTCACATCAGCTACCCTAGCAGGGAATGATTCTTGGAGGCACACGACCATTCCAGGGTTCGGGGGCCCCATCCTGCAGGCTGCTACCTTTGTGGGAGGGCTGCTGGCAGCACATTTCTTCGGCGAAGCCGGCCCCGAGGCAGCAGCTCTCCTGCTCCGGGCAGGAGAACGCCGCCACGCGGGCGGTGCCACTGCGGGCGTAGGCTCCTGTCACAGCGCCGCTCGCTGGGATTTACCTCCAACAGCCACCCTGTCCTCGCTGCCGCGGCCTCTGCGCTTGGAAACATGGAGCGTGCTCCGAAAGCGGGAGTGCTGCCCAATTACACAAGTCTGTGGGTTTCAAAGAGCTTCGATAAGCTGCATCCCACAGCTGGGCTGCTCTGCTTTCAATGTGCGAATGGACTCTCCCTGCCCTTCCCTCCGACACGCGCAGCACAGGTGAAGCCCTCTGTTTGAAACATGCATGAGGGAACGTAACCTCCAGGCTCAACGTGATTGCTGCTGTACAAAAACCTGGCATGAAAATGAGGCAGAAAAGCAGCAAGCCTGCACATGGAAGGGAAAGAGGGAGCTTGAAAAAATTATGCTTTCCAGAACTCCAATAAGCAAAAGTATCTGGTAGGAGACAGAAAAATGTTTTTCCAGCTTCATGAGCAGGCAGGGCAGATGCAGGGAGGTAGAGCGATGTTGCTTTAGGCTATTCTCCGCTCTGCCCCTGTCCCACTAAGCTGCTAGGACGGCACTTGGCCCATCAGCACCTTAGTTCTCCCTGAGCACCGCTGCAATTCGTGCCTCCTGCTGCCGAGCGCTCGCAGCCGCACAGGAACCCCACTTTGACCCAGCGCCCATCGGAGAGCCGAGATACACGTTAGGGCCTCTCACTGTGGGGCAGGTTGGGATGCCAGCCAGTTCCGAGCAGGGCCTGCGCGGAGCATCGTTGCAGCTGCTCCCGTGAGTGCTGTCGCCCGCAGACACAGCTCCCCGCGCAGCGGCCGCCGCCTCCGTGCCGGGCCGCCCCTCTCCCAGCGGGAGCCTCGCGCCGCACTGCCCGCTGCGCCCCGAATGCCTCAGCACGCTCGCGCCGTGCCCGCCGCGGCCCTGGGCAGCCCAGCCGCACGCCCTTGGCCCCATCCCTGCCGCTCGCGGCTGCAGAACGCCGCTCGTTTCTGCCAGGAGAGGCACGGCAGGGCTTGTGTTTTTACACGGACGCAAACGTCTGCTGCCAGACGTTACCCGCAGCAGTGAGGAAAGGCAGACCCTGCGGCGCGGAGGGAAATAACGCAGTGCCTGCAAACGCCGTGCAGTAATTGGAAACATTTGTTAGTGCAGCGCCGCGCGGGCACCCGGAATGCTTGCTTTCTGCAAGCTTCCTTTCATGGGGCTCCGGAACTCACGGCTGCAAGAATCTAGCAGAGTTCATGACCCTGAAGGCCAAGCAAACAGCAGCGGGGCAGGAATTTTTGCAGGCTGAATCAGTGTTTACCTGACACGATTTGCACTTTTCAGCCCTCTGCGCAAAGGCCCCTCAGCTACATTCTTTGTTTAGCTGAAACTAAACTTGCCCAGTCAAAACAATAACTTCTCGAATTGGCTCTCACGAGGAATAAACACAAGGACCAGGTACATAACCAAATGCTTTGTGTACAGCTGCTTCAGGTCACCTGCTACATTCAGAGAGAGCAGGGGAAAAAACTAAGTGGTTTATTCTTACACTAGATTTACCCCCCACTTCTGACCTGGCCATTTTCAAAGGCTGCTATTTCATACTAGTAATTCCAGTATTAAAGACAGATCAAATGGGAGCAAACAGCCTCCAAAACGCAGGGCAATGAGACTGAAGTAGCAAGCCCTGCCCTGTGACACAAGGGCTCCTCTCCGAGCGCCGCGTCCCCTCCGCCCCCGCAGCCAGGTCTGGGCCTCCCGCCACGATCTGCGATCGTGGGGTGCGCGCCTCGCCGCAGCTCGGGACTGCGCCGGGTGTTAGTGCGGCCGGGCTCGTGGAGGGCACGAAATGGACTCGTCCGCCACGAGGCTGCGTGCAGCCCGCTGCCTTGCCTGGGTGCTGCTGCTCACCAGTACCCACGGAGTCTTGTCCTCACACCCACAGTTACACACTAATTTGCATCCTGGGTTCTTAAGTAGAAAAAAAAGGCAGGAAAGTCATGGACCCCTCTACCTCCTTGCTCTATACTCTGCAACAAATAGCACTTGTGTAAGGTGGATAGTTTAGCTGAGGCTTCCCCTCTTGCCTCTCTGCTGCGCAGGCAGGACCAGACTACAGAAACAGTTACCAAACCTCGAGAGACACCAAGTCATTCTTTCAAGCTGCACAGCAACTTTGCTTCTGCCGCAAACGTTCGTGCCAAACGCAGTCGTGCTGAATTTCAAACTGGCACATGGCCTCTTGTGAAAGACCTCTAAAAGCTTCCAAAGCCTTCCCGTTCCTTCTGACCAGAACCATACTGCCACCCAGAGAAGTAGCCATAGCAAAGGGAGGCCCCAGGGAATGCAACGAAGAGCGCTCCCATCGGCTGCGGTGCCTTCAAAGTCCTTGCTCAACCTTTGGAATATCTGAGCAAAGCAATCAAAGGCGATACAATCTAGCACAGGCTGCATCGCCCTCCTGTCCCAAGGATGGAGGTTTATTAGGCTGTGGCCCACAGAGTTATTGTGCTGTGTTAAATTTATTGGTACTATCTCACCTCATTAAATACTTAAATAGACCTGACAAGACAGAAAAATGGGACTTTAAAAAAAAAAACGCAAGGAAGCCAGTGCTCACATGCTGGGAGTCACCTTTAATGCAGCAGCCTGCACTTGAGGGAAGGACGGGGCACAGGACAAAGGCAAGGAGGTTTTACAGCTCCGCCGCCCTGAACTCTGTGCGCCCCAGCCCTTTCCCTGCTGCTGGAGGCCTCGCTTCCCCGCGCGGCACGAGCTGTTGGAGCAGAAAGCCGGGCACAAGGGAGGAGGGAAAGGAGGAGCAGACGGGCCGCCCGCCACCCTGCCACGCCGCCGTGCCAGGCGCCAGGCGAGCTCCGCCGGCAGCAGAGCCTGCAACCCGGCCCCGAGCAGCGCGCAGGCTGCCGCTCCGGCACAGCGCTTCCGTGGCTTTCGGGAACATCATTCGAAGCTTCCCTTTCTTCTCGACTCTTCAGCTGCGGCTGCCCCTGCACGCGTTGTCAAAGCCTCTTCTCTGCTTTGCCCACATAAAAGCACCTCGCCGAAGGGTGGGCGAGGGCCCGCAGCGCAGAGCCAGCCAGCACAACACCTCGTTTGCAGTGCTCCACACCGACACCGCACTTAGCTTTGATTTAGGGGGACAGCTACAGTATAATGGCTGCAGCAGACCATTATCCTGTGACAGCGCTCTGTTCCGCTGGTGTTGCTTCATTAATTAAGTACCAACTGCCTATTAATTGCAGGAGATATTTATGATGGGGCAGAAGCCGTTACCAAGCAGTTAAAGGTCAGTGTGGGGCTTAACTCATCAGCTGGCACTTACATAGGCGCCCTGTGCGCAGGCTGCTCCGAGAGGAGCCTCTCCGAGCCGCTCGAGCTCTGCCCACAGGTGACAGGGTCGTGCTCTGGCCGCCTCCTTCTCTGGGCCTCTCTGGGAAAGCGTAGCAGGCCGATCACCTCCTCACGCCTCAGTATTTCCCAGTCTTCCTCGCGCCTCTTCCCGGAGCGCCCCTATGTCACTGGAGAGCACGGCAGCTACCCCACACCCGAGGGACTGCGGCACGGGCACAAGAAGCAACTCGCCCAAATCATGCAGACGTGCAGCTGGAGAGGGGAATGAATTCAGAGTTGTGCCTCCCCAGATAGTACTCGGCCCACCGGAGCCTCTTAGGAGACAGAGATGCGCCTGAAATCTCGAACGGAATTGTCACAGAACTATCTTTATTTGCCTTCCGAGAGCCGTCACTCACTCGTGCACAGACACTTGAGTAGTATCCTTCCCAGCTCCAGAAGGAGCCTGGCATTTTCCACAGGCCGGAGCCGAGCAAAGCGTCTGCAACGACTGCAGACAGCCTCGTCACAGACAAAGCAGCTCTGCAGTTACGTTAACAAGCTATGCAAATTGCCATTAATTAATGCTAGGACAAATACTCCTTAGGTCGCTCTCGGCCTTTAAAACGTACCTTAAAGCAACTTGAGGCTAATGCGTTGCAGACCTGAAAGGAGATTCACTTAAGACTGGGCTGCTTTCTCTACAGAAGAGCTCGACTGTTCAAATGACTGCGAGATTATCTGAGGAGACCTTCGCTCTCATTTAACAAATTAAATGAGTAGATTTTCAGGAGTTCAGCATCTAAAGTACTACCGGGTTTTTGATAATCGGGCTGTAAATGTCATCATGCTGGGCCCTTTACAAAGCCTGACTGCAGTAATGGCTGGGAACATTTGAAACCCGGATCCCGGGAGCTGTTCAAGCACTGACCCTAAATCAGGTCTATTCAGAACCAGACACCCATCTCTGGGTTTGAAATGCACTGTCTACCTTCATTCCTGTTTTAAGTGAAACCATTAGAGAAGAAGAAAAATAATCAAAGGGCTGAGCATCCCTTTCCTCTTCATTCGTGCTCCGGCAGCACCAAATCAACTGCAGCCCCAGGTGCAGCTTCCCTACCCAGCCCCCTGGTCCTGCTCAGCCCAAGCCACCGTGCATCTTCTCCAGGACAGCCATAACACAGGGGAACCCACAGCTCTAATATGTGGTTGATCCCATGCTGGTCGGAGGCAGCCGCTCCTATTACCGTCAGGGTTACACCAATACCAGCAGTGGAAAGCTCAGAGCCTTGTCCTGGATCTGCACTTGGATGCCAAGCTCGACTTGCACGAGCTGAGCTCTTCCCTCAGAAGCGGCGCCAAGCATCACTTTGGGAGCCGAGAGCTGGGAGGCCAGTGAAAACCCACAGCTGCCGCGGGCACAGCGAGGTGGCCTTCCCAAGGGCTGGCTGCAAATGGCAGCAGAACCCCACAGACCTGCGCAAAGCAGAGCCGCAGCACGACCGCAGCCTCCTCCCGGCACGAATTCAGCACACCAGCTGCTGAGATCGGCTTGACGGACATCAGGCTGAGTTCTGATCCCTGCTGCAAGTTTCAGAGGCGCTTGCCACCACGACTAAGATCCTTGGCCAGAATCAAGCTTCTAATCACACGTGCATGATGTCCAGCGCAGCGAGGTGCTGTGTGAGGCCTCGAGCCTCCGAGTCCTCTACGTTAGCACCACACATTTGAACGTCTTCCTGCCCCTGCCACGTCCTCTTCTAGCCCCCTCTGGCTCCACTGCAGCTTGGATGTGATTGTGGGCAGGAAGGGCCCTTGCCGTGGCCTTTGCTCACCTCTTCCATAAAGCCAACGCATCTTTGCGGACGAGAAGCACCACCGCAGAGTATCAGTCCTGCCTCTGCATGACAGCCCGAAAGGGACCCTGGCCCTTCCGCGCTTTGGCGGCCTACGAGACTGGAGCGCGTGGGCACCGCGAGGAGGGGACGGCAGCAGTTACCGCGAGGAAGGTCAGCGGAGGCAAACGCCGCGGTCCGCCAGGCCAGCCTTCCCCCAGCACCACCACCACCGCCGTGGCGGCACCGCGAGCTACGCTCCCGCCCTCGGCAGCTTTCCCAGCCCGGCGCCGCCGCACCCTCGCGCGCAAAGCCCGCTAACACGTGCGGACCTTAATATGCACAGAGTGAAGTCTTGAAAAAGGGCTGCGAAAAGCCACTACATACTGCAGGAAAAAAGGGAGTTTCATCTATCGAACAATAATAGCAAGATATTATCAATGTAGGGCTGTGATTGTGGCATATAAAAAATAAAATACACACTGCTTAATCAAAGAACTACAGACACTTTTAAGTAATCCCAACTCTGGCTTTGCATAACTCCATATACTGCCAGCAGCACTCCTGTCAACCACAAGAGACCATCATATACATCAAAAATTCTCCTTTAAATTTATTTTCTGTAAAGATTGGTCTTTTGAACTGCAGTGGTGGAAGCTTAAGGGTACAAAAATCTGCCTTTTTTGTCTCTCCCTCTTGCGGAGCATGCTGATCTGTGGGGAAAGTGCTGCCACAAGCCTGTGTCTTGTCAAGATACCCATCCTTTCCAGGGATCGCTTCTCTTATCAGCCACTTGATTAAGACGTTAAAAGGCAGAAGGTGAAGGAAGGTTGTGCGGCAGGCAGAGGTGCCGGAAGACGGTCTCCTGCCTGAAGTCTGTGTGGGAACAGCCCGAAGCGGCCAGGAGGAGCCAGCAGAGGCGGAAAACATGCCAAATTGGGCACCCGGCAGCGGAGGGCAGAGTGCAGCGAGGCGCTCCTGGGCACGGACACTCACGCTGCTTGGTCAAGGCGGCGTGATCACTGATGGCTACGTCTCCCCACGCACATCGATTTCTTGTCACTGCCTCACCAGGCACAAAATTCCCGCCAAGCTCTCCGCGTGCTCCGTGGCCAGCAGAGGCGGAGGGGCAGCCGCAGCGGCGAGCGCGGAGCAGAGCACTCTCCCGGGAGCGGCACCTGGACGGCGCCCGCGGCAGCGCCTTCCGAGGGTGCCAGGCCCCGCTAGCAGCCCACCTCATCTCTGCAGCCCAGCTGCCTCGCGCATGCAGCGTTAATGCAGAGTTAGCAGTGATAAACCAAGTCACTATTGTCACCCTGTTAAAGGGCAGGGGGTTACGGCTGCACGGGCTAAAAATAGCCACAAATGTCCAAAGTAGTTATGGCCTCAAGGAAGCCACGTGGTTGGCTGGGCGCCCTGGGGTTCGGAGGGTGTGCGCTCCAATGTGTGAATTCGTATCAGAGATCGGTCAAACGGTGCCGCCGCAGCATCCCAAAACTGTCCTTCATACCCAGTACTCCTTACGTTGCCAGAGGGCTTCATGCAAGGGCAGGCCCGCGCGAGCCCGCAAGGCGCTACGCGGCACACGGGCAGCGCTGAGCCGAGCGCAGCGGCGCTTCGGAGCGCGCGCCAGCACGCGGCCCTCGGCAGCGCCCGTGCGCGGGGCTGCCGCGTACCCTGCGAGCTCCCGCGCGCGTTGCCAAGGCGCTCAGAGAAGCCTTCGGGGCGCTCGGCGTGCACAGCGCGCAGCAGCAGCAGCCTTCTCTCACAGGGGCGCGAGGCAAAGGAAAACACCCCGGAAACATCCAGCCTCGGCCGGCTCCGCGGCACCCGAGGACCAGCCCCGCAACACGGCGGCAGGGACGGGAACAGAGTTCTGTGGGCAAACGCTGCTGAAAAATTAACGGGCAGAGCCAAGATGGACGTTTCAGGTCCAAGGACAAGGCTTCCATTAGGCAATTTGCAGCAGCAACACCCAAAACAAACTGCTACTGTCCAATCAGGAATTAAGCAACAGGAAGCACTAAGTCTGTAACTCTGCTGTGGTTTTTGGCTCCTAACGGAAAATGCAAGGAAAAGATTAAGAAGTTGGCTCAGTTTATGAAAATCTAAAAATCCAATTCCCAGTAGATGACCCAGACTCCCTAGTGTAACAAGTGCATTAAGGGAAAGAAAAAGCGCATCCTGCCCAACGTGTTTAGCGCCGTTAATAATTCATACTCGCATATGCAGCCCCAGATAGAGTGCAGTTCCTGGGAAATCAAAAGCCTTTCTGCTGGCACTGGTTCACCTAGTGTCTTCGTAAAAGGTTCTCAGCCAAGTCTGCCATCAGCAGCAGCCAGTCCGGAGAAATGAAACGCTCCAGCTGGGAGTCACTGAGAAGTCCCTTACTATTTCACAATGCAAGGAGCCACGTTTAATGGGACACATTGTTTTTCTCTAAGCAGTTGGAAACCCCCTTGACATCATATTACTAATGTCAGATTTTATTGGCGCTCTCTCTTGAAATGATATTAAACTTTTCAGACTGTCTCGACTGAAGTATAAAGCTGTTAAGATGTGGACAGTTTGGCTAACTGGAAAAGTAATCAGTCTTGTCAGACACTTCAAGTTCCGGGCCTGCAGGGGAATGACAAAACTAAAGGAACAGAGAATCCATCCTCTCCCTACGGAGCGCGGCAGCACACGTTGCGAAGGCGCATCCCGGCTCGGCATGGCCGATGCCACGGCAAGGCGGCCCCAGCCCCCCGGTAGCAGTTACAACACGCACGGCCTTGCCCGTGTCCCGGGAAACACGTGGCTTGCGAGCAGTGCAGCAGGCGCAAGGCACGCGCTGGAGCAGACGCAGTTGCAGCCTCGCAGCGCGCCCGCCCGAGCGAGAGCATTTCCTTGCTCTCCTCCGACACGCATGTGCTCCGTTGCTGCACAGTTCTCAGGCACCCCATTTGCTTGTGATTTCTTACACAATCTCAGTCCCTAACATGCACTTACACTGAGTTACTTTCTGCGCTAAGTAGCTCTATGTGGGAAAAATGTAAAGTCAATTAAATGCATGAAAAACTAGAAGTCTTTCATGTATTATTTTCATACACTTTCTCAGCTTGTCTGCTGTCAAATGAGTCCTCACTACCAGTTTATTCTGGCCCATTGGCTTACAGAAATCCAGTTTTGACAACCCAGTACTGCTCAATGCTCCTACCGGATGGTATTTTAAATTGCACCTTCTCTTTCGTATGGCATGAAATGGCCATACTGCAATTCCCTTTATCATCTGGGGCTTGAAGCAAGCCCCTCACCAGCTGCAGTCGTGTCTTCCAGAGCGGATGGAATGTCTTTTGCTTCATTAAGACAGTGCGTAACCTGCTGCTGCAGCACGTTAAGCAGAAAGCAAGCAGAGCCACTCTCCTCCGAAGAGCAGCTCCGAACGCAGGCTGTGCCCCCCAAGCTCATTCAAGGCATCGCTCCGCCTTTTATCATCCAGTGAAGACTGATCTTCGAAGAACAAATGTTCCGAACCTTTCATTAAGGATGGGGAAAACAAAAGCAGTTTCTCCATGAAGACCAAGCGCTCTCAAGATTTCGCTTGTGTTTGGCTGCCTCTCTGCTTGGAGAAGGTTGGCATTTAGCAATTGTAGTATTTGCCACAACTGTGTTCTAAATAATCACCTCGTGATCATGCTTTTCCGCTTTAGCGGGTGAACAGAGCGATTCTGTCCCCATGCGCGCGGGCACGCCGCGCAGCCACGCTCAGCGCACGCCACGCAGCCTGGGGCGCGCTGCGAGAGTTCAACTGAGTCGCCCACTCGGGAGGTTGAGCCCCATCCCCCGTACGCCACGAGCATGGCTTCTTCCCCGCGGGATCCGAAGGGGAGGACAACGCGGGAGCATCTCAGCTCCCGGTGCGCACCGAGGTGCGGAGCATCTG
This sequence comes from Nothocercus nigrocapillus, assembly GCA_013398345.1. Lineage (NCBI taxonomy): Eukaryota > Metazoa > Chordata > Aves > Tinamiformes > Tinamidae > Nothocercus > Nothocercus nigrocapillus. Next base: position 8,751 of record WBNA01000526.1, on the reverse strand, counting down.
CAGAGGAACGGGGCTGCTCAAAGCGGCAGCAGAGCGGAGCTGCACTCCTGGAGGCCCGGCCTCACTCCCGCTGGCGCCGGCCCCAGGCTGCCACACAGCCAAGGTGCGTCCCACTGGACCAGCACGCGGGCATAAGTTCTTAGCAGGTTGCAGTGCTAGTACGAGAGCGATGGCGAGGACCTTGCCAAGCAGCCTTCACCCCCGAGGCAAAGCCCTTGCCGCACAGCCTTGCCGAAGGCAGCGCCGCGCAAGCGCCTTGGGAAGGCCGAGCCTCCTTCACACCGCCCCGCTGCGCACAGCAACCACGATGCCTGCAGGGCTCCTCACGCTGCCCTCTGCACGGCGCCGCTCAGCCCCAGCTCCGCGCTGCCCATACCGGCGTGCTGGGCCCTTCCCTGCCCTCCCTTCAGAGCAGTGTTAAAGTCTTAGCTGTGTGAGCTTTCGTGCTGTTGAGCAGGCACTGGTACCAAGCTATGCATGCAAAATGCTGAAGCCCATTACTGGAAGCATCCTCTGAAATTAAACCAAGTGCAAATGAAGAGAATTTTGCAAGTGCTCCAAGTGCATGAAAATGTAACAGGGCCTAGGGCTGTTTGGCTTAAGAACTGAATAAAAATGCTCGTCTTTCCGAAGCGTGCTATGAGCACACAGGGACCATGCCACACCTCCCTTGGAAGATCTTGCTGGAGCCGCTGCTTTTCCTCAGCAACATGAGCGAGTACGGCTCATTGTGAGCCTCATGCGGCGGCCTTGCTGCGGAGCCGCGGGCCGGAACCAGGAGCGGAACAGCGCACTGCGTGCCATTCCCGTCACCCGGAGGAGCCGCGCAGGCAGCCGGGCCCAGAGAGCCCCTCCACAAACGGCTCGCGCTGTGGCTCTTCCCCCGCGCAACTGCTGGCCCGGCCTCCCAAAGGCTGCTGCTTCTCCATCGCGAGCCTCCCCGCTCCACCGCTTTGCCAGCAGCAGCCCTTCCTAGTCCCCGTATGTGAATTAGCAGCTGAACTGCAAGCTCTCCAGGGCAGCGACTCTGCCGTCAAGAGCCTGGCCAGACGCGCCATGCTCAGGAAGCGCAGAAATCCGTCCCCTGGCAGCGCAGTGAGGTGGCCCCGCAGTGTCCCCAGCGCTGTCCCTGCAGCACAGCCCGCACTGCTCTCCCACACACACTCTGCTGGGACCCAGTGGCAGCATCAGTTTCAAGAGCCCCCGACCTTTAATAATCGTTTCTTATGTTATCAGAACACTTCCTAATTCATCCCCTTCTGTCCCCGAAAATCTAAATCCTATTTAAGTTAATGCCCTTCATTTTCATTTATAAAGACAGATACAAAATAATTATTTCCTATCTCTGCTGTTTCCTTATCTTCTGTCCTAATAATTCCTCACTGTCGCTCTTTCATCATCTGTCTTCAGTACAAGAAACTTTTCTGTTAGTTAAAATATTCCGTGTGTTCATTCTCTTCCTCTTTCATATCTCTACTGCTGCGTTCTCCTTACCTGCCCTCCCTCCCTCCCACTCCTAGGCCTGCCAGTGCTTTTCATGCTCACCCTTCACGCTGATCTTTCCATCTCTCTGCTGTTTGTGTTTCACTTTGCAATTTTATATGCAAATTGCAGCAGGCCACCTCTTCAGCGTGCGCCTTTGATATCCGAGCAGCCGTGCCTGGCTCAAGTGCTTTGCATGAGCAGAGCCCTGCTCAAAAGCGCTACTCCCTCCTCACCCCCGATGCAAGCAGCAAAACAAGCAGCAGCAGACGCATCTCCCGGTGACAGCTTGATTAAAAGAGAAGAAAGGCACTTTGCACGGGAGAGCCACCCCGCCAGCTCCGCAGGACAGAGGCGCCCCGCGACAGCGGCCAGCGTCACCGACGGGCTCGCAAGGTCACCAGCGTCTGCCCAGGGAGCTCGCCGCCCGATTTTAATGTATGGTACATAACCACAGCATTCACCTTGCTCAACACCATTTTGCTTTCCAACACATTGGTTTCGAAGTGAAGATGTTCCCAGATTGACTGTAATTATAAATATTAACTGTGCCGAAGGCAAGCCACAAGTACTACGCTTCTAGTCATTTTAAGTCTGCAAATTGATTTTGAAAAATACTTCAGAGCTCGCTTTTGGTATACATATTATGAACAACCTTTAAAGCGTTGCACTGGTCACGTGCTACCCATTGCTGACATAAGTAAAAGCCTACCGTGTATGCATGTCCATATATTTTGGAATCTTTCTGCACTATATTCATTGTCAGGCCTTTGTATAGTCTGTCTGTCCTTCTCTGTGCGTAGCGAGTTACTCTTACGCTAGGCAAAGAGTGCATGTGTTTGTAACCAAAAGAAATAATTTCAAAATTTGGCAGCAAAGCTCAAAGCATCTGAGATTTTCTTTGAATGCAATCCCCTGAATACATTTCTTGAGAACAGCTAAGCTTTGCTTACTTCTCCAGACCAGAGAACACTCCATTCTGCGTGCAGCCTCCTGCAGATGTCTTCTAGCTTCCACAAAGATATGAAAAAACAACTGGATGGAAAAATCATTCCACGCAGGCGAAACTTTAAACCCCTCAGTTCACAATAACTGCGTGGTTCTAGTAAGAAAAGAATGAGCTCCGTCTTTCACTGTCTAGTAAAGAATCATCACATCTGATAAATAATTTTTACTAGTGACTCATCAGCAGCATATGCAGGAAGTATATATTTAAACCTGCAGTGCTTAAACGATTGTATAAGATGTCAGTTTGTCATGCAGACAGTTCTCATTGAAAGAAGGAAGAAAAATATCATTTTTTAAATTAATGAGAGCAGACCTTATCTCAGTTGCTTGTACTGCACAGTATTTTGGCAAACATCCTTTTATTGTTCACAATTCCTTCTCTTTGTTGGACCCACACGGCAACAGCCACATTTCAAAAGACTCTTATAAACATTAACCAACAAAACCTCAATGCTGGCAGTGGCGGAAGGGGAAAATACAGAAAGATTAATTCACTCGCCCTAAGCTATACTAAATCAAGGCAGACTTGGAAACAGCAGCCAGGTATTAACTGCCCTGTTGTGAGCCCAAGCAGCTCACATCCTGCCGCCCCGGTGTTAGCAGCCCCGCATAACTCGGCTTTCCCTCTCTCGGAGGCGTGCACAGGCACAGGGCCACGGAAACACTGCTCCCGACGGCTCGAGAGCGCGGGCGTCTCCCGAGAACGCGCTGCAGCAGTACCACGTGCAGTGTGCCCAGCAACTAGGTTTTCTTTTACTACTGCAATCAGATGGAGGGGCAGAAAGGGAAGTCTCCCTCCTCCAGACTCCCTGAATCTCCCAGGCCGTTACAAGGAGCTTCTTTCCAATCCATGTGCACTCGCGATTCGCAGTGGGTGGCGATTATAGGCTTCAATGTGTTTTATTATCGTTTCAGAAAGCGGCGAGAACAGCAGGACCATGCAGACAGGACAGCTGCTGGGCTGCGCCAGCTTCAGGGAGGATGGCAGGAAGCTCACACATCAGAAGATGCTCAGGTAAGAGAGCAACTCTCCAAGTGAGGGCTGTCAGCACAGGGAGCCATTTCGGGGGGAGGGAAGAGTCAGCTCTTCCAGTGTGTGCAGCTTGAAATAAATCCTAGAGCTCAGCCATGGCACTCACCAATGTCACAGGCACCTCTGTGGAAACCCTTGCTCAGCAGCAAAGGATAGCAAAACTCCTGACTGGGATGGCATCAAACACAGAGCATACAAAAAAAAAAAACAAAAAAAACAAACAAACAAAAAAAAAACAATAAACCAGCTATGAAAAGTAGATGGGAATTTCTCCACTGCCTCTCAAGGCAAGAAAACCAGGCTTTTGCTAAGTTAGACAGCAGGAAATTCCAAGCAGATAAAAAGAAATACTTTTCCCCGCACTGTAATTAAGTTGGGGAACTTCCTGTCACTGGAAATAAGAGGAAAGCTTTGCAAGGCTCCAGGAGGGATTGCAAGCTTGCACAGATACCATGAACATCCAGGCTCATTGTAACAAATGGCAAAATGTCTCAGAGAAGTGTATGAAACTGTGTCCTTCATGCTCAAGACCACTTTGAACTCCTTAAAAAAAGGCTTTTCTGTGGGGCAGATAATTGCTTTCAGTGTTTATTAGCTTGTCCCCAGAAGGGAAGTTTAATGACAAAATCATAACACAGACCATGACAGCAGCACAAAACACAGCAAAAACTCCACATGTCCATCTCCTGCATAAGGAGAAAGCCTGGAAAAAATGGTCCAGCGCAGACTTCCAGCAGGGAATGAGAGAAGCAAAGCAGGCCCCAGACGCCCTCCTCCTGCCTTGGCACCATGCATCAAGCGACAGGAGAAGGGGCAAGTTCCTTGCCTTTCTTCCCACCCCGTCCAGCCAGCAGCTAAAATTATGTCCTAATGGATTAGCTAGCATGAAAGTGGCTGCTGATGAAAACCCATGAAGCAGCGTGCATTTAAAGGGATAAGAGAACTCTTCAGCCAAGTCCCTGCTGTGCTCATTTCATGAGAGGTCCTTTAAACTTGACATTATTCCCAGGCCATTGCACTGACTTAAGCATTAACATGCTTTTCAGGGTACAGACACCTCCCCAAAGCAGAGCCCAACTATGTCAAAGGAGGCATGAAATGACACAAGTAGGAGCAGAGTCTTTCGGAAAAGGGAGCAGGTAGCTATCGGTTCCCGTGTGGTCCCTGTGTCTGCCAGGGAGCCCCTGCTGCTGCTCTGTCCTCGCAGACAGCTCACAGGAATGCAAAACAAAACAAGGACGGCTGTCAGCTTGCAACCAGCGCAGCCACCTTTCCTAAACGCAACACCTCTAAAGAAAAGCCTGAGGAAACCACAGGCTGAGCAACACAGCCGTGTCCACGAGGCTTTCGCTTCGCCCAAGGCTCCCTGTGCCCTGTTTGCCATGGCACACACTGACAGCCATGCTGTTCCCCTGGGCCTACGAGCAGCCAACTCCCAGCCCTCAGGTCCCAGCTCCCACAGACCCTTGCATTCAGAAGGATCCTTTATTTTGCCAAGCAGGAAAGAGGAGCTCTACAGAGCCAAGGATGGCTAGGTACAGGCACTCTAGTTTAGCGAACCTGCAAGGCCTAGCGAGGAGCTGTCCTTGCCATGAGAGCCGGGCCGTTTTACAAGGTGCACGTGCTGGCCTCCTGCAAGGCAACAGTGAAGTAGCACGGCTCAAGCAGCACCAGCCTTGCTTGGAGCTGCACTCCCATCAGCGGAGCGGGGAGGCTGCGCTACAGCCTCCAACGTCCCCACGCGCTGCGCCTGGTGCCATCTCCGTCCCGCTCCCCCGCTCTGTAACAAGGCTCTTTATGTAACATCCATTCACGTCACTAAAATCCACGAGGGCCGCAAGCAGGCAATCCATTACACTTGAAAGTTCCGCGATTTTTAAATACTACAAAGCCTCATCCGCAGAATTCCCAGGTCTCTTATAACCTGGCTTTTATTTTTAACAATAAAGAGCTTCCCCCAGAAGCTTCCCAATATAAACAGACCTCATAAAGGAGACAGATGTGGATTCTGCAGCACTAACGAGGAATATCAGTACTACTCGGAGTGGCTGGGCCACAGAGGTGAGGGCTTATTACTCCAGCGAGAGGCGGCGGAGGGGGTACAAAGTCGCTGCTTTTGGCACTGAGGTTATTCAGGCCTGGCTCACAAGCTCTGTCGAGTGCTTCAGCCTGGCCCCTGTTTGCGCCTAATGAACATTACGCAGCAAGAGGGAGGAGGCAAAGGCCGGAGGGAAATGGAGCAGAAACACAAGGCTGCCATCTCAGATATCATCTGCCGTACTCGCGGCTGGCTCGCGCGGGAACGAAGCGCTGCACCGCAGCCTCAGCTGCAAGAGGGCAAAGCGAGAGCCGGCAGGCCGCGCATCCCAGAGGGGGGCTGCAGGCTCCACTGCAAGCCTTGCAGCTTCTGGATGCGGGCGGAGGCTGCAAGGGCAGCAGTCGGGGCGCATGCCACAGCTCACGCAGAGCCTCGCACACGCACGAGCGCTGATGCTCGGCAAAGGGCCGCTGGAAGCAGGGCCCGGGAGCCGCTGCGTGCAGGAAGGGAAGGTCGCGGAGCAGCCCGCTCGCACCACGGCGTGCGCCGCAGCACCCTCCTACCCGGCGCGGCGCACCGCAGCAGCGAGGCACACTCTGCCCGGCATACTTTACAATATCAGGCAATGACTTTTACTGCTGAGGTGCCGCAGGTGAAGGAGATTAAGCGATCAGCTCAGGATTGCACAGGGAGTATATAAACTCATCCTGTCCAGTCAACTCCAGTGCTTTATCTGCAAGATCACCCTTGGGCTCTGCCCTGAGGCAGCCACCCCGCCAGCAGCATTCCCAGGGCCTGCTGCAGTTCCGTGCTGTGCGGCTGGCTTTCCGACAAGCAATCACATCTTAGAGGCTCTGGCATTTTCTTAGAACACCTCAAATTGCTTTTTTTACACCTCACTGCTCAGTGCCAACCCCAATTCATGTTATTTGTGCATTTGCTTAGAGAACATTATCTGATCAGTCACCCTGTAAGAGGCTGGGGGAAGCGCCCTCAGCTTCTCACCGTCACTGAAGCAGGTCAGGCACAACGGCAGTGGAGCAGCTATTTTGGTGAAAATCTGCCTCGCTGCGCCCCAGCTGCTGGGGGCGCAAGGGAGGCCTGCCCAGGGCCCTGGAAACCAACAGCCAGGGGCCCGAGGCAGCGCCCAGCTGCTGAGACATACGTGGGCAGTCCTGCCCAAGCGCCCACCCTGCCGCCTGCTCTCACGTGCAGCTACCGCATTCTACCAGGAAGCCACAAACAGGGGAGAAAAGAAAAAATATCGGGCACATTGACATATATTCCCTCTGCTGGCAGAAGCAGGAAAAGGCAAAACCCACATGTTTCTCCTCATGAAGATGTTAGGACCCCTAAGATATACCTAAACCACATATATTCATCTGTGTGGATATATATACATACACACACACACACACATTCAGGTATACAGCACATGGCACACGACATAGCTGGCCATCATATAGCTGCTCTGCGGTAGCTGTCCATTCATTCCTTGCCAGCCCTAGCAAGCAGAAAGCCCCTCGGTTCACCCTCAGCCCAAGGAGGGTGCGTTCAGCTGAGCGCATGCCCAGGCCATGGGCCTCTGCATCACGGAGCAACCCCGCTGCAGGCCCGGACCCTGCGCAGCGGCCAGATGCGCTCACAACTGCCACCCCTGCCGCCAAGTGCCCCGACTGATAAAAAATACAAACGGAGCTGCAAAAAACTGCTACAATTAATAATTTTATATTAGCCCATCCCTCCAAGCTGTTCTTTCCTAACCATCTGCATGTCCTGAAATGGGAGGTTTTAGTCATAAATGCCAGGCATCATTTTGGAAATTTATAAGCTGTTTTGCTTCCATTACCCGAACAGCTCCCAGACACTATATGTAGGCATTTCAATACTCTGAATTCCACCATGAAATGGCATGATAAGCTTCATAATACATAATTTCTATGCCACCAAAGGATCCATAGTTCCAAAGAATTTCCTTCTTCCTTTGACAGAAGCCAGGTACCCAATACCTCCAAAAAGGGAGTCCATCTGCTTAAGAATACAAGGGCATAGACTCTTTTAACAGTACCATATTAGAAGCTGTGCTTAAGGTGACATATTTCAACTCCCATATTGCAGCCACAACCCCGATGCACTATCAATTAAGAGCAGCAATAATTACAAATGGAAAACTGCAGACCTCCGAGCAGATAATGTGTTTCCATTAGATTAAGTAGTCATAGAAATCAAAAATAAAACCCATACTTCGCCTAATTAAGCCCACTCACCATCTGATGAAGATGTGTTGTGATACCATGCAAAAGTACCAAAGAGCTATTGTAAGTAAACCAACACAACTGGGTATTAATATTATATCCCTTGTCAGAAGGGATAATTGATCTGCCTAGAGGTTAACCCAGATAATTATGGAGAGTTGACAGTGCTATCAGTGTGAAACCTCTTCCTCTCTGCAGCAGCATCGTGAACAGACAGGGAGTTAAAAAACCTAACCCAGACATAATCCTCTACCCTCCACTTTGTAACAGGTCACTTGAGACAACCACCACGCTTTCTCCAAAGCTAGAGTTGAAATACAGTCAACACTGCTTCTTCATAGAAGTCACCACTCTCCCCAGCAGAAATTTTAGCCATTCAAAATTAGTTATAACTCCCTACCCTTTTCCTTTCTAGTTCTGCGAGTGCTTTGTAGTATGGAAGAATATCCTCAAGATAGAACCACAGCCCTGAGCAGCAGCCGCTACCTAAAGCCATGAGCACAACTGTACGCATCATGAACAGTAACCACAAACACAGCTGCGCACACCAGGAGCTGAAGTGACAAGCACACCCGCACACGCCACGAGCTAAAAAAGCCGCCAAGAGGGAGTCAAAAACCGGGAGGTGAATCCACCACCTTGCATAACACCAGTCCTGAAATCACAAGCACACCCACAGGAATCAGAAGCTGAAATCAAGAGCTGCACCCACAGGCAGACCCACACAGATATTAAGCTGAAATCACGAGCACACCCGCACACACCATGAGCTGAAATCACAAGCACACTCGCACACACCAGGAGCTGAAACAGCCACCAAGAGGCAGCCAGCAGCTGGGAGCTGCATGGACAACCTTGCATAACACCGGTCCTGAAATCACGAGCACACCCGCACGCACCACAAGCTGAAATCACGAGCACACCCGCACGCACCA
>WBNA01000525.1:266745-285745 GCA_013398345.1 Nothocercus nigrocapillus | reverse complement strand
CACGGGAAGCTCCCTGTCCTGCCCCGAGGATGCAGCGCAGCCCTCGCTCCCCCACACCTCGGCAGCAGTACCTGGCTCCTGGGCAGGGGCTCCAAGGGGGCTCTCACAGCTCCGGGCAGCCGCTGCGGAGCAGCAGAAGCTCCTGGCTGCCAGCACAAGCTCTGCGCTTTTGCTTTCCTTTTCCTGGAAAAGGAAGCTTTTCCTGGAGTTTCAAAGTTCAGCCCAGTTTGACATTCAGCCCAGAGCGCTGGGTTTGCCTTTAAGGAGGCTCGTGACAAACCGTCCGTTTTGCCCTCCCCAGGGCTCAGACAGTCCCTGGCCAATCCCTCATGTGACAATGGCTGAGTCCTCATGTTCTAGGACTTGTAACAATGATGGCACTAGATCATCCTTAACAGGAGTGCGCAGGTGCAGCAAACACCTGAGGTCCCATGAAGGAAACACGGTTCCTCCCAGGCTGGGTAGCCTCTGCGCAACACTCCGAGTCTCTGACCAATGTCTGGGAGGGTGTATTTCTACAAGGGCACAGTTCCCATCCTAGAAAACAAATAGATCCAGCATTACCATCTGTCTTAGCATGATATTTTTCAAAGATTTCTTTTATATGCTTTGCACCCACCTTTTACTGGAGCCAAGTTAGTCTTTTACTGGAGCCAAGTTAGTCATACACTGCACTGTACAAAAGCAGCACCCAGGCTGGCGTGATGTAGTCCTAGAAAGCACCACCATGCTTACTGCATTCCCAGAAAACTCAAACACTCAAGCCATGCCTGGCCTGGCCTGCAGCAAAGAGAAAAATCTCGCATGAGGCACCAAGCTTGTGTAGCGCTCAGGAACATGACTTTGAACTTTGGCATTGCGGTTAGTTTGAATCTGAACAGCCTGTCCTTGTGATCTTCCTGAGGTCTTTGTGGGTACCTATGTTGTTCGCAGCAAGCAGGTCAGATGCCTGCACGGTTTCACAAGCTATTCTGCTTCAACAGGTTGATGAAGGGACTTTTTTTGGTAGTGCTTCCTGTAGACATCAGTGCAAATGTGCTCAATGCCTTTTGATAGGCACATGAACACGAGCTTGTTTGGAACTGTGCACTCCAACAAGAAAGAGGTGAGCATTTCCTGCTGCCCGAATTGCACTTGTATGCTGCAGGTATGACATATACTGCAACGGCAATGCCAAGACTGTGGAGATTTCAGGGATTTTGCTCTGCAATACAACCTTCCACTGGTCTGGCTCCTTTTCCAGAACCAAGCTCCTGGGCCAGGCTGTCTGAAGGAGATCCTCTTCCATTGCAATTCTTCACGATTATTCCACAGCAATCTCCAAGTCCTTCTCATTGCGCCAGATACTGCTACGTTCATCACCTCCACATCTGTCACATCTGTTTCATGAGCAACCTTTTTTTTTTTTTTCTCTTCAAGCACACCTCACTAGAGAACACAGTAGATAAGGAGAGAGGAGTTTTCAAGGTAAAAATTAGTCACCATTTCGCAAAGTCCGTTTATATAAGGCATAGGAAACACCATATACACAATCTCAGCCTACCTTTATGTGGAAGACTAACTGTCAACAAATCCCCCATCACCAGCGTGGAGTCTGGATCACCATCCACCCCCATTTCCGCTTGCAGTAGGTCTGGGGCTACTGCTCAGCAGCCAAGTCCAGCTCAGCATCAAGGCCAAGCTATTTGTTCAGTGGGACAGGCTGTTCAATGAGGCCGGACACGTGGGCTTTACCCAAAACAAAGCCAAGTTTTTGAATTATATCTCATTCCCCTAGCTTCTACCTCCTTCCCCGCTGATGTTCCTCTGACATCCATGGAGGTCTAGAGCCAACCAATGGGAGTCATTAGCCAGGGGGACCTGCCTCAAAGCTACCTTATCATAGGGCACAAATGACCTTCTCAGACCTCCACAAAACCTCCAGGGACTCTCTGCTAGTGTGGAGAAGCAACCAGACTTTTACCCAGGGGGGAAAAGGGCCATCCACCAAAAGTAGCAATCCCAAGTAGTCCCAAGGTTTCCAATGGACTCTACCTTCCAATACCATAGGGAGGCACTAGATACCATCCTTGTTGATAGACAGGAAATTCCAGATAAACTGAGTGGCTTTCCCAAAGTCACAAAGCAAATTTCCTATTTTAATGGGCTTCCTTCCTATTTATGTACTTTTCTCTAGAGTCTGTTTTTTTTTTTTTCTTTGAAGTACCTTTTTGCTTTTTTTGTTTGTTCTTGACTTACACCCTTCACTTTGCAAAGTGTCCCGCAGCACGTCAGTGCCGACTGCGTTGCAGTAGGCAAGCAAAAATATCCCCAGAACGGTACAATATTCCACCAGGAAAGCAACCATAAAGCCTCGAGATGCCGATTCTCCGAGTGGCATCTGTTCCAAGTCTGTGCCCTCTGTTTGCCTTGACAGTGAGAGTCCTGCTCTGCTCACCTGCTGTATTACCAAGCAATCCATCCTTCAGAAAAGAAGAGGGCTGGTTTTTGTGTGGTTTTGTGTGTCTGTACACAGAAATGAAGCAGCTAAAGATCTCTCTTATGCTCCCCTATCTCATGGTGTAAAACGAGAGGACTGCGCAGTGTGTCAAATTTCCAGCACATGCTGCCAGGGAAAATCCTTTCTGCTTCCAGAAAAGCAAGGGCATTTTTGCAGCACCGTGGCAGTGAATTGCTCAAACAGATACTGCAAAGGTCTTGAAAAATATTTGATTTGCTTGGCAAAGTCAGTGCTGGCCTCCATGGGTCTGGCAGGAGGGATGGAAACTAGGATGCTGCTGCATGCCACGCATGCCCAAATTGGCATGGAAGAAGCTTCACTCCAGCACTATCACATAGACACTGCAAACACCTAATGGCCTGTTCTTAAAATATACCCTGCACAAACACAGAGCCAGCTTCTCTGCAGCATGTCCTTTTATTTATTTACTTTTTTCCATGGGGTTTTGGTCCCACAGATGCCATCAGCATAGGAAAAACTCCAAGGGATTCAGAAATCCAAGGAGTAACCAACATTTTGCATCTTAAGCACGCTCTGTACTGACCATGTCCAAAGGCAATAGGTGAACCCAGGGATAGCCAAGGCAACAGGGTGGTTCAGAAGCAGCCCCAGCTCATCCTGCCTGTTTAAATGCAGAATTTGCACAGCTGAATCCTTTGGTCTCTAGGTGGAGCAGTTTTCTGGCAAAATTGAGATAGTCTTGGGGGTCTAGCATTAAACGAAAATTTAAATGCTCAAAAATTGGAATTTCCAGCAATCCACAGAGTCACTTAATCTCATGGAAAAAAAAATAATAACAACAAAAAAAAAAATCCTGGTTTTAACAAGCTGTTAAAGAGTTGCAACATGCAGAAATATCAGCCTTCATCTATTTTTAGAACTGAGATTTATTTTTCGATGCCCGTAAAACTAAGTATTCTGAGGCGTTCATCTCTGCAGGGGAAAACCTTATTTCTCCTACCCCGATGCACCTGGCAACCCAAAGGGGCTCTTATCTTGGTGCCTCGCGCGCTCGCCAGGGCAATGCTCAAGCAAACACCAAGCCTAAATTCTTTTTCCACCTGCACGCAAACCCTAGGGGCCGAAGGGCTCCGTGGCGCCGGCCCTGACGCACGCAAACCCTCTGCTGCCCGTGCTGCGGATGCCCCCGTTTCCGTGGCCCCGCTCTATTTTTATTTGGCCGTTGGTGCTGTGGTCCCGCCGCGTATAAAGAGGAGCCCGCGCGGTCCTTTCTGCCGCCGTCGGAGGACAGCGGAGAAGCCCGTGGCTCCATGCGCTGGGCGAACCTGCTCGTCCTTTGCCCCGTGGCCTCGTACCAGCTGGCGGCTCTCCCCTTCGCCGCGCTCTTCCACCACCTCTCTGCATCACGGCGCCTCTCTCCAAGTGCCCGGTACGTGGTCGCTGCCCCTGCGGCTGCGTTGGTTGCTCGTGGCTTTTGGGGGACGTGGATGGAGATGCAGCAGGACGCGTGGGGCCCCACAACAGCCTCGTCCGCCCCTCCTATGCCGTCGGGGGGGCATCGCCGTGAGCAGGAGAATAAGGCAGAGAATGGGACCCGTAGCCACAACAGCCCCAGTGGCCTCTCGGCCCCATGGATGGCCAAGGGATGAGCCCTGGGGCGCCAGGGAGGCTGCTGGGCACGGGCGGAGCAGGACGTTCAAGGCCCGTTTCTCGGAAGAGGCAGCCGAAGGGCATCCCGTCCCGCGCAGGTACGTCTCCCTGCTCGCTGGGGGATGCCTCCTCGCCACCGCGTGCGCGGGCGGCTACGCCGCGCTGCTCTTCGTCCCCGCCGCCGCCGCTGTGCTCGTCCTCCTCCTCGTCAGCCCGGCGCGTGTGCACAGCTGGGCCTTCAGCCTCCAGATGTCCTGGCAGACGCTCTGCCACCTGGGCCTGCGGAGCCAGGGGCCGGACCCGCAAGATGCCAGGTATGTCCGTCCTTTCCCCCGCTGCCCTCGGAGCGCTTGGAGCCTTCCCAGGTGTCTCAGGAGGGTGCAGAGCCCCCGAGCTTAGCAAGCTTGCAGCTCCTGGCTTCTTCCCTTCCAGGTCAGCTCTGGTCCTCTCTGCCGTCATGCTGCTGACCCAGAAAGTCACATCGCTGTCGCTGGACGTCCATGAAGGCACCGTGACGCTCCAGCCCGGCCCGGGCGTTCTGCAGCGAGCGTTGCCTCTCTGTAGCTACCTGCTCTTCTTCCCAGCCCTCCTGGGAGGCCCCGTGTGCTCCTTCAGGAGGTTTCGGGCCCAGATCGAGTGCCCGCTCGCTTCCTACCGCCCGCTGGGGGCTGCTGGCCGGAGGTGCCTCTGTGCGCTGGCACTGCAGGCCTTGCGCGCGGGACTGCAGGGCCACTTGGCCAGCGCGCAGGGCTGCGCTGGCCTCGGCTGCGTGCGCAGCGTGTGGGCACGAGCCCTGCTCTTCAAGCTGGCCTACTATTCGCAGTGGATGCTGGATGAGGCCCTCCTGGAGGCCGCCGGCCTCGGGCCGGAGGAAGGCCAGGGCGACCTCTCGGGCAGCGACCTGTGGGCGCTGGAGACCTCCAACCGCGTGTCGGTCTTCGCGCGGACCTGGAACAAGAGCACGTCCCGCTGGCTGAGGAGGCTCGTCTTCGAGCGCTGCCCAGCCCAGCCGCTGCTCGCCACCTTTGCCTTCTCCGCCTGGTGGCATGGCCTCCAGCCCGGGCAGCTCTTTGGCTTCCTGTGCTGGGCCGTCATGGTGGAGGCCGACTACCGCATCCATCCCTTCCTCCGTGCCCGGGCTGCCTCCCGCGGTGCCAAGCTCCTCTACTACGGTGCAACCTGGCTCTGCACCCAGCTCATCATCTCCTACATCCTGGTGGCCGTAGAGACCGAGAGCTTCTCCGAGCTCCGCCGGCTCTGGACTTCGTGCAGCAGCATCCTGCCCCTCTCCTACAGCCTCGCGTTGCTGCTGCTGCTCACCAGGAAAGCGAAGCAGAACTGACCGCGTCCACAGCTACCTGGGCAATGTCCCCACGCACAGGAGCAGCCCAGGTAGGAGCGCTATGCTGCGAGAGCACCTTGCAAACCAGGAGGGAACAGGGGAGCCAGGGTGGCTCCAAAGCAGAGCAGGAGCGGTCGCGGGACCGCTGAGCAGAAGAGCTCCCAACAGCACCGGCTACGCTGTGGTTGTCTCAGCCTCACCCGAGGTGAGTTAACATGCGGCACCCACTCCCCCCCGCCACCAAACTCATCTGTGCAATAAGTGCACCAGTCAGCAGCTGTGCCCGCCTCCTGGGGACCTGACTTCCACGGGGGCGGGAGGTGGGTGCAGGCAGAGGCCACCAGGAGCCTGGGCGCGGGCAAGGGGGCTCTGGGGGGCAGCATGAGACCAGAGGCAGCCCCTTCCCCGCTCGGCAGCACCACCAAGATAGACGGCTCTGCAAAGCCCAGGCAGCAGTTGCTGGTTGGGAGGCCACAGAGGAAGTGCAGAGCGCAGAGGTGGTTCATACGAAAGAAGGCACCTAAAGCCACATCTCAAAATAGCTGAAAACGCTAAACCCTCCGCGAGACACTGTCTGCATCAAGGCCAGTGGTTGTCACTAAGCTGAAAAATTAGCAGGCAAAGTGCATCCCAACGTGTGCGTTTTATGGGGGCTAGCAGGACGTCCGGCCACATCTTTGGTCCCAAGCCTTGCAAGACTCTTTCCTCAAATAAACCGTCTCCCTGTGGACAGCCAGCACCTCGCTTGCATCTGCCATTGCCCCATCTCTCCCTTCAGCCCTGGGCGCTGTCCTGTAGAGCTACCCCCAACTTACTCCCCGCGTCCTTGCTGACAAATCCATCCATTTCTTCATCCCATCTATGCCAAACATATTGGGCTCCTTTCAGGGATGTTTTCCAGCTGCTTAATCACTCCCACAGTCCATGCGAGACCACAGGGCCAGACTTTCGACACAACGGGTCTGGGATGGTCCATGGAGCAGAGTTCACCAGCCAGGAGGCTCCTGATCCATGCCTACACTGGAGGGGAGCGGACACAGTAGCCAGATGCCAGAAAGCCAGCATAGGCTAAAGAAAAACCCAAAAAAGTCCCTGACGACCACAGTTGGAACTGTCCTGCATTTTTTCAGCAGGCAGCGACGTGCAAGGCTTCCTGCCTGCGGGGATCAGGGGGAAACCCATGAGAAACGGGTGCCCGGCCAAGGCACCGCGCTCCCTCCCAGCAGCAGCAGCAGCAATTGCAGCCCAACAGATAAAGATCCAGGTGAGAAGCCTGGAGAAGATTCACACAAACGGGCAGCGCTCTGCTGCCCGCCGCGCCGAGCGGGACCTTGCGGCACCCCAGGCAAGGGGTGGGCAGGGCAGCAAAGCGACGGCCGCGGGCGCTCAAATCACCTCCAGGACGTGGTGCTCAGTAGAAACGCACACGCACACAGGCAGGAGTTTATTAGTCCGCAGACTTACCTTTCCCCCCCGCCAAAAAATATAATAATAATAATAATAATAATAATATTAATAATTATCCACCCTAAGCGGGGCAAGGTTCCAGCCGCTGCCCGCCCGCTCCTCGCCGGCGTCAGAGCAGCTGCAGCAGCTTGAGGGTGCGCGCCAGGGCGGCGGGCTCGGCGGCCGCCAGGTACTGGCAGCAGAGCCAGTCCTCGAGCTCCACGCTGCGCTCGGCGTCCACGGCGCGCTCGGCGAACTTCATCATGAGCAGCGCGCGCTTCATGTCCAGCCAGTTGCGCAGCGCCTGGCGCAGCGCCTCGTCGTGCTGCCGCAGCGGCTGCTCCGTGAGGTCCTTGCGGGGCCCCCAGAGCAGGCACTGCAGCATGCGCTTGGCCTCGGCGATGCGCGCGCGCTTGATGGGGTCGGCCTCCAGGAGCAGGCGGGCGAGCTGCTGCAGCCCCCGCGAGTAGATGGAGAGGCTGGGCAGCGCCGGGAGGTCCTCGGCGCTGTAGTCCTGCTCCCGCAGGTGCACCTTCTCCTCGAAGGGGTTGGGCTGGTGCAGCAGCTCGTAAATGAGGATGCCAGTCTGGAACTCGTCAAACTTCTTGTACTGAGAGGCCGACACAATCTCCGGGGCCAGCCGGGCCTGGCTCTTCTTCAGCTTGGAGTCTCCAGCTCCTGGCTTCTGTTTGGCTTTCAGGAAATTGCTGATGATGAGGCGGGGCAGGTGTTTGTCGTCTTTGGCTTTCGCGCAGCTCATGGGGGGCTTGCAGGGCACCAGCAGCAGGTTCTCCAGGCAGAGGTCGCGGTGGATGATGCCGTGCTCCTTGAGGTGCTCCAGGCCGTTGCAGAGCTGCAGCAGCAGGAAGCACACGCGGCGCTCGTAGAGCTCGGGCTTGGCCTGGTGCAGCGCCACCGAGTCCCTCACGAAGTCGGCCGTGGTCTGGCTCGGCACCTCGCGCGTGATGACCACCACGCAGTTGTGCTCGCCGGCCGGGCGCAGCGCCTCGGCGCTCCTGCTGCCGCCCGACGCCAGCAGCATGCTGGAGGGCACCGAGGCCACGAAGTGCCCGCAGTCCTGCTGGATGTTGAAGTGGACGGGCACCGCGGGGCTGCAGTACGAGGCGGCCCCCTTCGACTCCTGCGCTTTGCAGATCTGCAGAAGGCGAGAGCAGAAGACAAGCAGAGCCCGTCAGCAACAGAGACGCCCCGAGAGAGCCGAGCAGGGTGGCCCTACTTGGAGCAAAGAACCATAGAATCCTTAAGGTGGGAAGGGACCTCTAGAGANTGGGGGGGAAGGAATTTAAAAATTCCTCCTTGGAATCACACTGCTTATGGAGGCGCATCAAGGCTGCAGGAGAAGCCTCATGCGCGTGAGCGGGAAGGGGCTGGTCGAGCCTGGGTGAAGCTCCCTCCAGGTGCCCCACGGCAGAACCGGGATGAGGAGCAGGCACGGGGAGGGAGCGGGAACACAGAGCCACGTGGGCCCCGCTTTCTCCCCGGGGCCTCGGGAGGCGAAGCGGGGATTTTCCATCTCATTAACTTTACAAGGGGTAATTCCCGGCGCGCCGCATCACCCGCCGCGCGCGGGAGCAGCCCCGTCGCGGCCCTTCGGTGCCCGACGTGTGAACGCGACGTCCTCCCTCCCGTGCGAGAGGAGCGTTTGCTCCGGGGGGCTCCTGTTCCGCAGGGAAACGGGCAGCGCTCTGCTGCCCGCCGCGCCGAGCGGGACCTTGCGGCACCCCAGGCAAGGGGTGGGCAGGGCAGCAAAGCGACGGCCGCGGGCGCTCAAATCACCTCCAGGACGTGGTGCTCAGTAGAAACGCACACGCACACAGGCAGGAGTTTATTAGTCCGCAGACTTACCTTTCCCCCCCGCCAAAAAATATAATAATAATAATAATAATAATAATATTAATAATTATCCACCCTAAGCGGGGCAAGGTTCCAGCCGCTGCCCGCCCGCTCCTCGCCGGCGTCAGAGCAGCTGCAGCAGCTTGAGGGTGCGCGCCAGGGCGGCGGGCTCGGCGGCCGCCAGGTACTGGCAGCAGAGCCAGTCCTCGAGCTCCACGCTGCGCTCGGCGTCCACGGCGCGCTCGGCGAACTTCATCATGAGCAGCGCGCGCTTCATGTCCAGCCAGTTGCGCAGCGCCTGGCGCAGCGCCTCGTCGTGCTGCCGCAGCGGCTGCTCCGTGAGGTCCTTGCGGGGCCCCCAGAGCAGGCACTGCAGCATGCGCTTGGCCTCGGCGATGCGCGCGCGCTTGATGGGGTCGGCCTCCAGGAGCAGGCGGGCGAGCTGCTGCAGCCCCCGCGAGTAGATGGAGAGGCTGGGCAGCGCCGGGAGGTCCTCGGCGCTGTAGTCCTGCTCCCGCAGGTGCACCTTCTCCTCGAAGGGGTTGGGCTGGTGCAGCAGCTCGTAAATGAGGATGCCAGTCTGGAACTCGTCAAACTTCTTGTACTGAGAGGCCGACACAATCTCCGGGGCCAGCCGGGCCTGGCTCTTCTTCAGCTTGGAGTCTCCAGCTCCTGGCTTCTGTTTGGCTTTCAGGAAATTGCTGATGATGAGGCGGGGCAGGTGTTTGTCGTCTTTGGCTTTCGCGCAGCTCATGGGGGGCTTGCAGGGCACCAGCAGCAGGTTCTCCAGGCAGAGGTCGCGGTGGATGATGCCGTGCTCCTTGAGGTGCTCCAGGCCGTTGCAGAGCTGCAGCAGCAGGAAGCACACGCGGCGCTCGTAGAGCTCGGGCTTGGCCTGGTGCAGCGCCACCGAGTCCCTCACGAAGTCGGCCGTGGTCTGGCTCGGCACCTCGCGCGTGATGACCACCACGCAGTTGTGCTCGCCGGCCGGGCGCAGCGCCTCGGCGCTCCTGCTGCCGCCCGACGCCAGCAGCATGCTGGAGGGCACCGAGGCCACGAAGTGCCCGCAGTCCTGCTGGATGTTGAAGTGGACGGGCACCGCGGGGCTGCAGTACGAGGCGGCCCCCTTCGACTCCTGCGCTTTGCAGATCTGCAGAAGGCGAGAGCAGAAGACAAGCAGAGCCCGTCAGCAACAGAGACGCCCCGAGAGAGCCGAGCAGGGTGGCCCTACTTGGAGCAAAGAACCATAGAATCCTTAAGGTGGGAAGGGACCTCTAGAGAGCATCCCGTCCAGCCCCCCTGCACATGCAGGGTCACCTACAGCAGGTGGCTCAGGACTGCATCCAAGCGGGTTTGGAAGGTCTCCGGAGAAGGAGACTCCACAACCTCCCTGGGCAGCCTGTGCCAGCGCTCTGTCACCCTCACTGGCAAGAAATTTTTCCTTAAGTTCCTGTGGAACTTTTGGTGCTTCAGAGATCTGCAGAGCTCCCTTCCCACCCAAGCCCTCCTCTGATCCCTACCCGGCTAAACCCTCGTCTCATCCAGAGACCTGGGAGCCCTTCCACATCCTTTGCACCCGCTCCTCTTCCTAAGGGAAAGACAGCCACAAACTCGGCTCGATTGGCACGTTGGAAAAAAAAGAACACACTAGGGAGAACGTGAGAGTTTGCAACAGGCTCAGAAATACATGAGAGTCCAGCAAACTCAAGGGAAGGAAAAAAAGAACAAAAAAAAATCATTTACGGTCTAGTTTCTTTCAAGCCCACATGACATGAATTTATCCTTTTTTTCCTTTTTTTCCTGTGTTTTAGCATTGTGATCCCATTAAAGACTGATCAAACCCAAACGCAGGTTTGTTACAGAACTACCCATTAACTCACGGACCTTCTGGCATTCCTATTCTATGCCCTTTTGTTCCCCGCCCTTTTTTAATTCAGCGATGTATTTACATCCTCCCCGCAGGAAGCAGCGGTGGCCTGCAGCTCGGCGTAAAAGGTTTCAGAGCCTGGAGCACACGGAGGGCATGGGTGCGAAATCGGGCGCAAAATCCATTTTCCCTCCTGAGTTTGCAGCACTTGGGGCGGAAGGAACATTTCCAGGGAGCTAGGGCGGACTGCCGATGAGTGGATTTAGGTCCAGCATGACAAAAAAAAAGTTACTGCTCGGAGTACCAACCGGCTTTGAAGTTATCACTTAGCTAAAACATCCCCTTGGGGTTTTGCACCGGTGGAATCAGCTCAGCGGGGCTTTTTGTCCCCGCTTAATGCATCTCTGGCAGTGCTTTCTTGGCAATTTGTATTAGGTTTGGAAAATAACCCAAGGAACCAGCAGCAACGAGGTGCCCCTGGGGATGAATCAAAGCAGAAATTAAAGGCTCTGCGTTCACGCAGCTACCTAGGCCGAGAGCCCCACGTCCGCAGGATGCGCATGGCGCGGGCTGCAGATGCTTAAGAGAGCTGAGTTTAAGGGGGATGACTTTGTGCATCAAAAATTTCCATTTCAAACACGGATTTTGCCCGCTTGCGGGAAAACGTTTCAGACCCGACCTCGCGAAGCACCTCTCAGTCAGCCCTTGCACTCCCTCACTGAGATCTGCAATGTCTTAAGGCGGGTACTTCCAAGATCACAGAAGCACTCGCGCGGTTTCTGGGCCAGACCTTCCACTTAAAAGGCACGCAGAAGGAAAGAGCCTGTTCTTCGGCATAGCTTTTAATCAGCTTGCGTTGCCAGAGGTGAAAGCCTCCACGTTTTCAATGCAATATTTCTCTAGAGAGCAAAGATTTGGGGAGAAAATGGTTGGGCTGCTGTGGACCCTACTGCTCCGCGGCTGCAAGCGTTAGACTGACAGTCAGAACTGCTCCTCCAGAGTGATCTTCTGCAAGGGGTGGGGGGAGAATGGCGATTCTGGCAGGGGTTTCACCTGCCAATCGTCAGTTATGAGGAGGATGAGCCCCAAGAAACGGGCCACCCTACTCATGGTGCTTCCCACTGCCTCCGCCTGACTCCCATTGCCATCCACATGCTGGACACGGGGAGAAGGAGCTTGGAGGCTCAATCCCAGCTCCGCTACGGACCCCCCGGCGTGGCTTGGGCCCCGCGGCTCTTGGCCTCATCCTCAGCGGGAGATGGGGATGAGCCCGTGCACGTTACGGCCATGGACTTACCTTCACGGCATAGGTGGTGGCGGGGTCCTTGGAGCAGGTGGCACAGTAGTATATGGCGTCCCCCGAGTCGCAGCAGGGCTTGTTGCACGTCAGCTTGAAGAGCGACCAGTTGTTCTCGCTGAAGTGCAGCTCGTTCTTCTGCTCCCGCATGAAGCAGTCCTCGCACTTGGCGACCAGGCGCCGCACGGACTCGGCGTAGAGGGCCCCCAGCTTGGCGTACACCCCTTCCTTGCTCTCGATGTTGCTGAGGAGGTTGTGCAGCTGGAGGCTGGAGCCCGAGGACGCCTGGCTGGAGACGCTGAGCTGCGAGGAGGACAGGGCCTGGTGGTTTCGGCTGGGCATGCAGCTCCCCGTGCTCCTGCTGGTGGCGGAGCCCCAGGAGCCGTCGCCTTTGGAGCCTCTCTCCAGCGACTCGGAGGAGGAGAAGGCGCCGGGGGGACCCCCCAGGCACGCCGGGTAGCCCAAGGGGGACTCCTCGCGGAGGCAGACGTTGCTGTCGGAGTGGCTGACGTTGAGCCTCGCGCCGGCCGCTCTGGCCGAAGAGGCCGGTCCCCAGCAGAAGCCGTCCGGGGAGGACAGGGCCCTGCTCACCGTCTTCTTCTGGGGCAGCGGGGGCGGGTGGCTGGGCGCCGAGCAGGGACTGTCCTCGCAGGGGTCAGCGGCGAAAGGCATGGGGGGAAACGCTCGGCTCTCGGCCACCGGCGGCGACGGGTTCGGCTCCGACGAATGACCTAGGGGACAACGACACAGAGAAACGGGCCATGGGTGGGGGAACGGACGGTCCTCAATGGCTGGGAACGCATCGCCATCACCACCACAAGCTGCCTCCACCAGCAAAGCCCCTTGGCCCGTGTCGCCCACGAGAAGCAAAGGAGGTAACGCCCAAACCCAAAGCATGAGCCTCGCTGACTAATCCCCGCAAAACTGCACCCAACAGGGTAGGTGCTTCATCCAACCTAAAGCAGCAGGTCTTCCAGGCAGGTTACGTATGGCGGCCACCTAAAAAATTCCCCCTCCCCAAAGCCTGTGGACTAAAGAGCCCGTCGAGGGTGAATATTTCACCCGTGACGTCACTAGCGAGGTGGTGAGAAGGAAACGTTCGTGTCGGACAACAAACATTTAAACAAAAGCCCGCTCCGCCCGGGAGCAGCACCGCGGCGTGATAAGGGCAGCGTGACTCATGTTGCATGCAGAGCAGCCCCAGGAGGACATTGAACTTGTTGGGTTTGCTTTTCTTTGCAAGGTCCAAATCCTAGAGGAGGGCCTTGGATTTGGCCAGTTTCACTCCCGCCCCCATCCATCCTCCACCGGCGGGTATTTGGATTTCTTTGCTCAGAGGTCCCACAACATTGCAGAGCCCCAAGCAGCCCAATGTGCCATTGACACATGGCTTTGGACACGTGGCTCCTTGCAGCAGCTTCCCTACCTAGGCTTGACTAGAGATGGATGATGCTCATTGCATCTCATGGGAAAAGATTGTGGATAGATAGATAGATAGATAGATAGATAGATAGATAGATAGATAGATAGAATTTGACATTGAAATAAAGGGTAATAGCTTCATGTCATGGAGATATAACAAGCGTGGAGCAGAGAGGTCTAGAGGGGGGACTTAAAGAAAGGGCATAATTATTTTGGAGAGTATTTTACCTCAGTTGAATGACAGATGGGGCTTTGAATGAATCCGAGCTCTGCTAATGCCTGCCCATGGCCCTTGCCCTGGTGTCTATCTGCATTGGATACCCAACCATGGAGCAATCAACTGTTCTGCATCTTCAGAGCTCACTGCAGAGCCCGAGGCTCAGCCACGAGGGTTTTATCTGCCCCATGCAACTTTCTGGCACAGTCTCACCTAAAAATTCCCATCTAGCAGTGCAAAAAAATGGAGTTTGCAGAGCTCTCGCTCCTGATTTTATTGCTGCAAATACTTGTTGCTCTTGGAGAGACAGCACTTCCACCACGCGGTGTTGCTTTTGCCAAGGAAATGCTTGCTGAGCTGCTGGACATGTTGGTGCATGCCTAAGTTACACGGTTACGAAAAAGGTGACTTCACAATAAACATTTTTAGATCTCAGTTAAAGGAGCGAAGGCAGATATTTTTTTCCCCTTCAAGAAAGAGCTGTGAACGCAATGAGACGGAGAGATGACCTCTAGTCTGGTGCACCTCGAATCAGGGGAGGACTTCCTACAGCCAGGCTACCTGCTGCCCGTGGAGCACGTGCAGGACAAAGCCCGTGCAGGCGAAGCACGAGTGCTCTCACATGGGGGTCTTACTCAAATGACGGGACGAATGCTTTCGGTGTGGGCCAGCTGAAGAAGAAGCATAAAAAGATGATGCTGGCTCGACTGATACCCTCATCTCACCGAATCACAGAGGGGCTGAGGTTGGAAGGATGATCTCTCTGGAGATCATCTAGTCCAACTCCCTTGGGTCACCTGGAGCAGGCTGTCCAGGATGGTGGCCAGACAGCTTTGGAGCATCTCCAAGCACGGAGGTAGCACAGCCTCTGAGGACAACCTGCTCAAGTGCTCCGTCAGCCAAGGGCACCACCAAGGGCGCCCCCAGGACGTGGAGAAGCGGCGGGGCAGAAGCAGCGGGTAGGTGCAGGGCTGCTGGCACGGGCAGCGGTCCTGCTCCGTGCACTCGGGATGTGGGCAGCCACTTCCTCGGGCCCGACGCTTCTCCTACCGCCATCGCTGCCGGTCCGCGCGTCCGAGTCGAGGCTGTCGCTGGAGCCGTCCGTGAAGCTGACGTGGACGCTCCTGAAGGGCGGGCTGAGGCTCTCGGCGGAGCTGCTGCTGGCCCTCTCCAGCTCAGCGGGGCCCGGCTCCATCTTCAGCGCATGCCTGCGGAGAGCAGAGGGATGAGTCAAGGTGCGGCGGAGCAGAGGACGCGCTGCAACCAGCCCCGGGACCAAGCAGCAGTGCTCGAGCAGAGGAAGAAACCACGGGGCCAACGCCATGCAGCGCCGGTCTGCACCTCCTTCCCGACGTCCTGGGCCGCCTCCCTTCCCAGCCAGCCCTTCCTGGGCCAGCAGCCCCTGCAAAGCTCCCAGGAGAAGGGCGCAGCGTCCCATTTTGCCGAGTCCGGCCATGAGAGCCCCATTCCCCCGTGGGAAAACAAGAGCGCGCCCAACGGCCCAGCTTGCAGTGCAGCGCCTGCGCCTTCCCCCACGCCGCTTTTGCAGGGAGGGAAGGGAGGAAGGAGAAAAAAAATAATAACAATAAAAAGGGAATGAAATAGGTTAGTGGAGCACAGAAAAAAAAAAAAAAAAGAAAGAAAGAAAAATAGCTTCTCCCGGCGGGAAGGTATCCGGCATTTCCTAACCAGGCGTCCAGGAAAGGCAAACAAAAGGGACGCACGGCTGTTTTCCCCTTTCTTTTTAACGTCGGGAGGGAGAGAGCAGCGCGTCGCCCCACCTGGAGACAAAGCGCCTGCCCTCCCGAGCCACGCGGGGAGCAGAAAGGGTGAGAGGCCCGGAAGAAACCCGTGCAGGGCTTCCTCGTCCGCCCCGGCTCCGCAAATAGCAGAAATACAAAATATCGCGCTTAAAAAGGAATGAAATGAAGCAATCGCGTCGGGGATAGCGCGGCCAAGGCGCCGGTCTTGCCCCGGCGGTGAGCCCGCCGCGTGCGAGCTGGTCGCCTCTTGGGCATGACTTGCAAAACGCCACGTGCACCACATAATTCGCATTTAAAAAGAAAAAACGAAAGGAAAAAGGAGGCAGAAACAGAGAGAGATTGGGGTTTTCAGCTCGGTTAGCATTAATGCTGAAAATAACGACCTCCTGAGCTCAGATCCTTCCTTTCTCTTTTTTTTCCTGATGCTTTATGAAATATGTCGCTAGCCCGTAACTATCTTGCTCAGAGGTTTATCTTTTAGTAGCTTGGCTGAAAAAAGCAGGAAAAAAAATAAAGAAAGCACGGGCGCACCTGGGTGCGAGCCGAAGGCACGCGGGCATCCACGGGAGAAGGAGATTTTGCAAGAAAGCCGCTTTCTGGTGCCTCTTTCCTCCCCCCGCATCCTCGGCACGGCCCCGCGGAGAAACGGCGCGCGGCGGCCGCTTCCTTCGCCATCCAGCCGGGACACGGGCGCGCGGGGCCGCCCCACCACGGCGGCGCCGGGAGCGCGCCGAGACTTCGCTCCGGCCGCGCGGTCCAAGGTCCGCCACCGCCCCACCGCTCCCTCCGCGCAAGCCCCGTCTCACCGGCGAGCCGCGCTTCCTGCCCAGAAACCCAGTTCCTGCCCCGGGCTGCAACGAGAAGCGGCCGCAGCGACATCCTGCCCTCGCGGCGGCGGTGGCAGCGGGGCCGACGGGAAAGCACCTCCGCTCCGCGTCCCCCGCTTGGCCCGCGAGCCCCCGCGGCCTCGCGCACGGGGTGAAATCCCAGCAGGGATTTGCTGGGAAGGCTCGCGGGGAGGCGTCGCGACGGGTAATTTACCTGCCGCCCGCAAGAGCTGCGCTCAGCGCCGTAGGCGCAGCTGGTGACCCCAAAAGCAGCGCGGGCGTCTCCACCGTGTAATGGTGCGTAGGCAGCGCATGGCGAAGGAGGCGGCCGTCCCCGTCCAACAACCTCCAAAGCCAGGATTTCCACCTCCGTGGATTATTCCAGCAAGTTTAAAATCCCTCTGGTTAGTCCATGTCCCCCATGCGACACGTTGGCCCATCCGGGCCACCCCTCCAGTTTGCTCTTTCCCGTTTTTCCCATCCCCAGTGCTCTCCTCCAGCCGACTTATCCACTCGATTTCCACAGTCCACATCAATGTTGAAAACAGCGGTCTCACAAAAACACGGTTTGGGGTTTTTTTTGCCAGGGGAACCAGCCCATGGGAAATGCTCTGCGTTGCATCCTGTGCCAGGGCAGAAGGCGTCGTGTTTCTTGCCTCCCCGCCAAGGCAGCCGGTTTAATATCACGCCTGTGAGCAGATGGTGGTCCCACCTCACGCCGTGCTGGAGCCCCAGGAGCGCAGCGCTGCCGGCTGCTCCGCACCTTGCGCTTCTTGGTGGAGGTGGGCACCAAATGACGGCTCCTCCTCCGTTTCTCCTAAAGGAAACGGCCTAACCCAGACTGAACATCGGCCTTGGGGGGTTCCAAAATACCTGCTGATTTTGACTTCTCTGCTTAGCGTGGCCCATGAAACCAAGCGCTTCTTCAAAGTTGCTCCACCAACTTCGGTTTCGCCCCAGCACGTCCATGGACATGCTGTTGGTCAGCGGGGGGACGCTCTGCAAGCCGAGAAGGTCCCTTAGACATCGCAGCACGGCCAGAGGCAGAGGCGCCCAGAGCGTTCCCGCTCCCGGAGAAACCACCCTAGGGGACTGCGCATTTCTTCATTCGTTGCAACCACCTTCTTCACCCAGGATGAGAAAAAAGTGCCCCCAAAAGAAGCCTCCGGCGACCGGGAATGACAGGGCTCGGGCAGACAGCAGAGGCAATGAGCTTCATAAACCACGCGGGCGCGGGAGGGAAAACAAATCACGGCAGCCCAAAGCTCGCTCCGGGACGAGCGCGGCCGCGAGGCGAGCGGGATTCCCTCCCCGCCAGTCCCAAAACCAAAGCCCGGAGCTGGTGCACGACAAAGGGAAGAGCCACGATAAATTACAGCCGCCCTTCCAGCGTCAAACACAACACACGGCTGAGCGTAATTGCTACACAAGAGGAAGCGCGGCTGTGCCAGATGCTTGTCTGTCGTGGAACATGAATAATCGCATCTTGCTACCCCCCTCCCTCTCCGCTGCCACTTCTTTCCCCGTCTTCCTCTGCAGTTCAAACCGGCACGAGGCGCCCGCAGCGTCTTCGGCTTGTGTCTGCACCTACCCCCACGCTCCTAGCCAGCGGGGGAAGCCCAAAATCAAGGAAAGATGGTGATTTTAGCACACCTCCAGCTCTGGCCAGGAGCCTACACCATCCCTGTGCCAAAAGGATCCCAGATAATAGTATTCCGGGATAATAACAATAAATCTGGATACACAATAATAACAATAATGAATCTGGACAACAACAATAAATCTGCCTTGTCCCGGACCAAACAGCACGTCCCTGCTGTCAGCCACAGATGATGCCACCACGGAGAAGAGGGCCAAAATCAGGGACCTTCCCGTTGCGTTCGCAGCATGAAGCCAGGCTGCTTTTGCCGTCGGGACACCTCCTGACATCAAGCTCATCAACCCAGGGCCACACTAGAGCGTTTCCCGTGCCGAGGGCCTTCAAATCACCGTCGCACGTGCAAGTCCTGGGGGTCCCAGTTCATACCGTGCCCAACCGCCTCTCCAGCCGTTGATTGCCTTTTGCAAGCCCGCTCCTCTGCTGAAGCCACCGCTGAGCCCATTTTCCACCTCACTTCAGACCTAAAGTATCTACAACCTTTCACTCAATCAGGAAAAAAAAAAGAATCGTGGAGGGAAAGAAGAGGTCCAAAACGTCTTTGTATAGGAAGGGAGGGGCACGGATCCATCGTTTTCCCTTTGTGTGCCGGCTCTGAAAGCCAACCTGGAAGACAGCGAGCCACCGTTTCCCGAGTGCCTGGCGGGGATTACTCTGCTACATTTCTTTTTCCCCCCTTTTTAACTGTTGGAGCCGAGATGAAAAACAAAACAAAACAAAAAAAACCCTTAAATGTGCCACGCATTTGCTTTTTGTTCCTCCGCTTCGAAACCGGTTTGAACGCAACATGCAAGCTTTCTTCAAGGCTGACCGGGGAGGCCAAGTGAGCAGGCTTCATTTTCCACCGCGAAATCGAGTACATTGCCAGAGCTCGAGATCCAGGAGGAGGGAAAAAGCACGGCTGCCCTCTCTGCCTGCAGCTGAGCTGAACCCTCCCCGATCCGCAGCGTCCTGGAGAACCTGCAGCGCTTCCCGCAGCACGGACAGGCACGGATGGCCCATGTGGGGCAGAAGGTGAACACCCCGAAGCCGTCTTTGCGCACAGGACCTCCTCCCTTCCTCCCTTCCTTAGGCATCCGGCTGCCTAGGGAAGGCCAAAGAAGAGAGGTGTTCCTTCAGCAGGGAACATCCCCGCGCCCGGGCAGCGGGCATGCCGGCACCCGAGCCGGCGCGGGCAGCGCGCCGCGGCTTCGGCGG
>WBNA01000525.1:244861-256803 GCA_013398345.1 Nothocercus nigrocapillus | reverse complement strand
TAAAACCATTCTTTTATGTCCAGAGATTTGGGTGGGAAATAGCACAGCCTCCTAATCTCACAAACCAGACAACCTTTCTCGGTTCAAGAAAAGTTCGAGCGCTGGATTAAGAAGGACACCTTCTAGCCACTTGGGTTAGCTGCAAACTCCTTTGGCCACCAGGTAGCTCCTCATTTGTTGCATCATTTAAATATCACTTAAGGTCATTTAAGTCCCACCCAGCAGGTCCCAGCAACCCAAAGCAAGGGGAAGAGTGGGTTAAAAGCATGGAGACAAGGAGTCAAAGACTCAGGTGGTCTCCAAACCACCTTGCGCTGGAGCTACCTCCTTGCCAACACGTGGAGACCCAAAGCCTGATCCCTACAGGAGATCCCGGTAGGGCAGGAGGTCCCTGCAGGGATGGGGACACGTCTACCCTTGTGTGACGGGGCCGAGGGCCAAAGCCCCTCCTCGGGGCCGCTCAGCGCCAGGCACTGCTCCTTCACGGCATGGGGGACTGCGAACAAGGGGGCAGCTGGGCCCCCCGCGCCGAAGAGCAACAGTGGCCGTTAAGAAATCGCAGGATAATAGCGCTTTTGACGGATGCTCGTCTTGTGCTTGCGGGATGAAGCGGCCGTGGCTGGGCCGGGCAGGGGGAGGAAGGGGGGCACGGGGACATATGACAGCGCGGGCAACAAGTGGGCTTTGTACGCCGGAGCTAGGGACGCCCACAGCTGCTCTGGCCTCCTCTCCCCTTGGAGTGGGAGAACGGGCTACAAAAGCACGAGCAAAAGAGCGTTGCACAGAAGGGGCTTTGCCCAAACGCAGAAAGCAAAGCGGCATCATCCCATCTCTTCCTCACAGAGGCTCCAAGGAGGACACGCCGGCCCGGAGCAGTGGCCAGGCTACTACAGTGTGTCCTGGATAGGTGGCACGCTCAAGATAACATCTGGAGACCTAAAGCCTGATGCCTACAGGAGGTCCCTGCGGGGACAGGGACCTCTCTGCCCTTGTGGGGCTGGATTGGTGGAGGCTTCATTTGCTTTCCTGTGTCTTCCATCCAGTTCTGCCCATGGCGGCCTTGGTGGTGGTGGTGGAGCCCGTTGGCGCCCGCAACGCACATCCCATGGGGAGCAGGTCCCAGTGAGTGGTACAAGCAAGGTGATGCCCAACGGGTGCAGGAGCAAGAGGTCTATGTCCACACATCCCCAGCCAGGGGCAATGTCTTCTTCTTGTGCCACATGATCCTCATGGACGGCAGAGCGGGCGATGGCAATGGGATCGCTAGAAGAAGACCTCCAAAACAGCAACAGAGAAAAGCAGTGAGAAGGAACAAAACCCATCCACCCTTGCCCCAACATCGCCTCTGGACCCGGGGGCTGGCGGAGGGAAGGGCCCCGCAGCCGCGTAGCCGCGTGCAGGTGCAGAGCGCTGGCGGCCAAACAAAGGGAGATCGCAGGGGCCGATAGGGGCCACGGCGCTCGCTCGTCAGCGCGGCTCTCCGCCAGCAAGTCCAAAGGCCGGGGCAGCTGTGGAGCCCCGTTTCTCACCAGCACCATCAACGGGCGACGCAGCAGCCTCCGGGCGCTTCTTGCAAAACGTCCTTGCAAAGCGCCGTGCTTTGGGCGCTCCGAGCGGAGCCTCCGAAAGATGCGGCCCGGAGGCATCCGGAAGGGCCGTGGGCACAGGAGCAGCAGGCAGGAGGCACGGCAGGACCCACGGTTTCTTGCAGCTCCCCAGCGGGACCAGCTTCTCCCTTGCTTTCCCTTGCAGGCGCCGGGGAAGCTTTGCTCCTTGCACTCCTTCCAGCGGAGCGTGGGAAAAGCTCTCGCACAGAGTGAAAAGAGAAAAAAAAAAAAAAGAAAACACAGGAATTTGCTTTCAAGTCTATTCTCCTCTCTCTTTCTCTTCAAGTGAAAAGCCTGGAGCTGGCTCTTTTTTCCTTTGCAAGGAAAGCGTTTCTGGCTGAGTTTGCGGCGCTTTTCTCTGGTGGTGCGAGCAGGGTGACGGGGCAATGCAAGACGAAGGGCACGGCCGTGGCCAGCAAGCTGGGGCAGGGAGGGCGGTAGATAGGTAGACATGGCCTCCCCTCAGGAACTGCACGCTCCAGGTTCAAGAGAAAGAAATTTAGGCTCATACTGAGAGTGTTTGGGTTGAAATGCGGAGCCATCGGCTTGGTGCTTGGCAGCCAAAGAAGCGAGGAAGATCACGGTGCCACCCCAGCATCATGGGGGCATCTAGAGCAAAGAGGTAGCAGGGATGGAGCAGGGTGTCTAGATGGGAGCCTTATGCCAGGTCTGGCCACTCTTGTCCCCACCATCACCTCCAAGGAGCTGTCAGGAGGGCGCTGCCCACCCCACCAATGCAGACCCTTGGCTTCTGTCCTGGTGGCATCCAGGAGGCACCACTAGGTGAGTCTGACAAGAGAGCGATGTCTCTGGACAGTCCCTTCCAAGCAAAGCTTGGGTGTTGCAGTGGACTCTCCAGGCAAACGAAGAGGCTGAATCACACATCCCCACGCAAAATAATGCTCCCTCTCCCGAAAACGCATCCGAGGGAGCCTGCAGGACTCGCAAAGCGGGCACAAACCTGGAGGGAGCAGCAGATGCTGCATAGAGTTGGCCTGGCCCCCCACTCCCAAGCAGACACCCCGAGGATGAACTGGGCTTGATGCTTGGATGAACCAACCCCCTGCACTGGTGCCGCCGGCGCAGTTCTGCTGCAGAGGCGGCTGCCGCAGCATCCAGGGCCCACGGAGGCGCTTGCTCCCTTCATCTTCCCCCCACACCCTCTTTTTAATGTAATTATGCGCACGTCAAGAGAGGACTTGCCGCCCGCCCGCCTCGCGGCCTCCCAGAGGCAGCGGGGACGGGGCATCGGACCTGTAAATAACCCCAAACTGCAGCTTTTTATGAGCACAGAGGGGAAAAAAAGCAGCAGCAAAGAGCTGCCGTTCGGAGCCTCTCACAGACACCGAGATGTCTCCGTGCATTAATAAGCTCCTTTCAAAGACTATTGCATGCATGCCCACCTCCCCCCTCCTGCCTCCAGGATGCATTTCAGAGGCATTCAGAAGAGCCCAGTGAAATTTTAATGCAGCCCGAACGCAGCGCGAGCGCTGGGGCGCCTTCGCGAGCCGCCCTGCCTCGTCTCCGGCAGCCGCTTTGAAGGCGAAGAGCTTCTGCGCGGCACCGAGAGCTTCAAAGAGAATATCTGGGGATTTGGTTTGTGCTGTGACTCGGGGAAGGCAGCGTTGCCGTCAAACTCCGCTCCCTCGGAGGACGGGATGCGCCGGGTCTCCGCTTGCTCCGCCCGCAATGCGGTCTGCAACGTGACCTGGACCATGGGGTTCGGTGCCCTACTGGGTGGCCCTATCTCCTCAGGCTGCCACGGGGAGGAGGTTTCCAGCCCCCCCCATTTATTGCATGCCGTTGGCACGGGGAGCCACCCCGGGAGGTGGGAAGGGAGGGCAGGGCATTGCCCATGCCCAAGGATGTGCTCCTTGATAGGGAAAGCACGCAAAACAAGGCGAAGCACTCGGTTAACCCAAACAGGAGGGAGATGCCGATAGCGCCCAAGGACTCCGCCGCGGCCAGGGTGGGTAAACAAGGGGGAGGCAGAAGCCGGCGTCCTAGAGAGCAGGGCTGGGAGACGACGAGTGATGTGAAGGGGCACGGGCAGCACAGAGGGCATCTCTCAAAGAGGGGCTTTGCTCCACAGCATCCTACGCTGCTCGTTGACTCCTTGGGCCTCTCCAGACCCACGGAGGCCTCACACGGACCTTAAACACAGCTTAGCAACCCCGAAGGGCACAGCAAGGAGCTGAGCCTCGCATTCCCAGGGCTCCAGAGAGGTGCAGGCTGCCACCCCCGCATGTCCCGCACCATTGGGCAAGGGAGGACAGAGCCGCCAAGAGGAGGGTAGAGTAGATTTGGGTGGGTAAACTCCCCCCCTCTCCACCCCAGGCTATGGCAGGATTTTTTCTCAGCAAATTATGCAACCCGCAAAGAGGAATTTGCCTCCTGGGCCACCGCAGGTAGGACTTTGAAAGGCAGGAATGCCTCTCTGGGAAGTTTAAAAGTAAACCACACCACCTCCCCCTCTTCCCCACAGAGATATCCACCCCTCTGTGAGCAACACCAGCCCATGGGGGCAAGATCCAACCCCCCACCTGCAAGCAGTGGCTCGAGCAAGGTGGGAAAAGGCTCCTTGAGAGACACATGGGCTCCCGCCTGCCAGGACATGCCTGGGCAGGGAGGCCATGGAGGACGGCAGCAGTGGCCTTCACGCTATGGAGAAGGACCAACGTTGGTATTGACCATGAGGTCCCTTCTCACTCTGAAAGAGACTGTTGCCATTCCCAGGGTAATGTTCATCATCAAGCTTCAGTGAATAGACCTTCACTCCTCAGGACTAACATCCATCCTGATACATCTGGAGCATTTGCAGCTGGCCATCTGAAGCACGTGCCGTGGACGGCAAGCACTAAGCCAGCAAGAAGCCAAAGAAGCAATGGGTGCAGCTATCACCCCAGAACTGCTGCCCCCAGCCTGCAAAATCCCATGAGGGGGCTTAGTTTGGGGAAGACCAGCAGATTTCAGAGCAAGCTGTAACCACAGGAGAACTGGCACACATGAGGGACCTCTCAAGGGCCCCATCAGCCTCCAGCAGGGTCACACCACCTCTAGGAAGAGACTGGAGAAGCACCCAGGCTAAAGAAGAAAACCTCCTGCACCCAACGTGCGCTCTCCCAGTTGCAGAAAGAAGCCACGGTGACCTATCGCTTATTCAGTGCCTGTTGCTCCTAAAGGTCCAGAGGACTCAGGAGGCCGCAGGCAACTCAGTGCAAATGATGTCTTCTAAGGAAACAGCCCAAGGCGACGAGCTGAGGAGCATGCCTTGTTTCTAGGCAAGCACATCCGGGAGCACCCGTGTGCCTGCAAGGCAACCTCACCCTTTCTTGAGCTTTTGAATTTTAGAGTCATCTTCTGCAGCTCTGGCCACTCACGTCAGGGACCCGCTTGCACCTTGGACCCAGCCAAGCAGAGCCAGTCCATGCTGGAGAACCATGAAGCAAATGGGGTGACCAAGCAGAGCAGCTGGATGTTTTTAGCCAAATCTGCCTAGAAGATGCACCTCTCAAAAGCCACGTGCGACCTATGGTCTGTGACATCTGCAGGCTTTCGAGTGCAGAGGGTGACTTTTATTAAAAGAAGACTCTAACAAGCCCAGGTCCCCCTTTCCTGCTATTTTATCATTGGGTCATCATTTACAGAGCAGCCCAGAAG
This sequence comes from Nothocercus nigrocapillus, assembly GCA_013398345.1. Lineage (NCBI taxonomy): Eukaryota > Metazoa > Chordata > Aves > Tinamiformes > Tinamidae > Nothocercus > Nothocercus nigrocapillus. The sequence goes on along the minus strand of WBNA01000525.1, from coordinate 251,536 downwards.
AGACTCTTTCCAGGGCAGCAAAAGAGCAGGAAGGTCACCTCGCAGGTCAGGACTGGATCCTGCTCGCTTTTGCAGCTGCGGCTGCCATCAAGCTGGATGTCTCTCTGCCAGGTCTGCCCCTGCCGCCTCGCTGTGGGGCTGGAGACACGAGTCACCCAGTGAAATCCGTTGTTGTGCAAGGTGCAGAGGTCTGTTGGCCAAGATCCGCTCTGCAGCCCAGTCCGTGTCTCCATGCTGCTTTCAACTCATGCTGCTCACCTCCGTAATATTAACAATAGTAATAACAATAATAATAATAAAGACTTATAGAACAGGGAGATTAATTTGACCTCTGGCATGTCTTGTCCCCATTAATGAGTTTTGGTCACAGTGCTGCCCAGCTCCATCCTCAATACTGAATGAGAAAATATGTCCCCAAGCACATTGGGACATCAGTGCAAACCTTGCCAGCACACGGTTCTTCCCCGTAAGGTTTTCCTTGCAGAAAATAGAAGGTGGAATATTTTCTGTGGTTGAAAAAGAAGTCTAGAAACGGCTCTCCAGAGGATTCTGGGGCTGCTTCCATGTTGGCAAGGCTCTCAGGTTGCAGGTATTGCATCCTCACCTCCTGTGCACAGGGGCCCTGGTTGCAGACCTCTAAGCAACGTCTTGGGCAAGCCCAGGACCAAAAGGGAAACGATTCCACAGAAAAAATGCCCATCAGTACCTTTAAAAACAAGCAAGGCCTTCATGGGTCCCAGAGCAGCTGCCTGCGCTGTGGGCAGAGGAGCCAGGGGAGCTGGAATCCGTCCTCCGAGGAGCACGAGCTCCTGCAGAATGAGTTCAGCAGATGTTTCGGGTGACTCACTGTCTTCTGATAACTGCCCAGCTCCTGAGGCACTGCTGGCATGCGAAAACAAAGGTATGTCTGGTTGAGTCAGGGGTGGGGGAAGAGTTTCAGCAGCAGTTAGCAAAGACATGCAAATGTTTATTCAGGGGCCAAGATGTTCGTCGTCACCACCACCGCTTCCCAAAGTCTTCAGTGAACATCCTGGAAAATCGGCATCATCCTCAGTGGCAGATTCTGGGTGGCTGCGTCCCGGTGCAATGCGCGCCCCTGCAGCCCCAAGGTCTCAGGGCTGCAGGAGCCGTTCCTTCGAAGGGGGCTTTACAAACGGCGGGGGGGAAAAGGGAAGAGCACTGGAAGGATCTGGGGACTGGCAAAGCTCAGGTGGCCTTGGCCATGCCAGGGATTTGGCCAGCGATGCCAAGTGTCTGCCTTGCCAATGATTGCCTGCCAGCGGGAGGACAGTTTATATGCTAAAAAAGTCAGTGATGGACATGAGAGGCAGCTGGAGGAAGGGGTTAAGGGCAGGTGATACCACCATTATCGCTCATTTGAGGGACGCAGTGGAAGAAACTGAAGGCTCTTTGATGCCTTTCATGTGTTTAGCCTCCACAGGGGTGAGTCACTCGCCAAAAGGGATCCATTGCCCTCCCCAAACCACTAGATAAGCAGATAACCAGCAGAGACTTTGCAGTCTCAGGCACCTACAGCTGCCTATAGTTGGCCAAGCCCTTGCCCTGCTGTTTAGCCATGACGACGAACAGAGAGAGGCTTGGGAAAGAGGCCAGGATTGCGAAAGAAAGAAGAGGTTCACGAACTTTTCACTAGGTGAAGTGCGTGCGAGATAGCAGCGCCCGCTGCCAGAGGAGGAGCCACCTCCGGTTCCTCGGCTCTCCAAGAACTGCAGGGCTGGAGCGGAACCAGGGAGCTGCCAGAGCACCACGACCCCATCACAAGGGTTAAAAGAGGGTTATGGATCTGTACGTCGGGGCCTGGAAAAACATCCTGCACAAAGGGTTAATCCAGAGGCATCTCGGGGCTAATATGAGAACTAAGAAATGTCTACCAGGGATGTCTTGGTCTCCAACCACTGCCAAGCACTTTCCAGGGCTTCAACCTGCACGGCAGCCCCAGAAAGCCACCTGGGATGCTCAGCAGCGGCGATGCTGGGATTTGCCTTCCCGCAGACACCTCATCCCGCTGCCTCCCGCCTGCTCTTCCACCGCGCTTGGCACTTTTCCCTACTTTCTTGGTGACGAAGCATGGCTAATTTATTGCTCTTATCTAGGGGAGCGCAACACCAGGTGTGACACACTTAAGATACTTTCTTTTGATGGTTGCACTTGAAGTCACTGCTTCTCAGGGACCTCTTATGCAGCCCCGTGGGCTGGATGGGGCCTCTACCTTCACTCCTCCGACCTCCTGCTCAGGCCAGAAACCCCCAGCACTAAGTGTGGCTGAGAAGAGCAGGGGAAGAGGGGACTTTGAGGCCTGGATTACTGGATCCTCTGTGCCGATGGAGGGCGGCACGAGCTGGGACACCGGCCACGCGGCAGGGCTCATTGGCGCAGAGAGCCAGCGAGGGATGTGCACGAGGAGGGTCCCTGCCGTGGTCCGGTCCGGCGGTGCAGCAGAGGGCCCGACGTCCGGGGTCCCCAGGCCAGACTCTGCTGCGCTTGTACCTTGCGCATGCTCTGCGGCTGGTGGTTTCGCCGGCCTCTCCGTGCCAGAACCCATGCGTTTTGTCTCCGCTGGACGCTTCCTGCCTGGAAAGTTTGTCTTGATGGTGTCACGACAGCACGCTGACGGCGTGCCATGCTGCATGGCGCTGGCGCCGTGCCAGGAAAACGCTGGCTTTTTCCTCTCGTTTGAATGGCTGCTCAGACCAACTCGCAAGAGTCCCGTGCTCTTCTCCAGAAACGGCAGGATGCTCCTGCGGAGAAATCCTCTGTGCTCCGAGGCCCGAAGGGGCTGCGCGCTGACCTGCAAATGACGTGAGAACGAGACCGCCCTTCCAGGCCAAAACATCCACGGAGTTCGCAAATACGGCGTGGGAGAGTTTCCTACGGCCAAGGAGGTCCCGTCTCACCCATGCGCTGATGCCATCCAGCCTCAAAAGGACGCTCCCCTGAACTAGCTGCTTCTCCCTCGCCAGGGTGGGCATGGGGCAAAGCTGTCCCTCTCCCAGAGGTTTCTCCTCCGTACAGGCTTAAGCAGCTCTTTCTCTTATATCCAGAGTTGGGACCCACGGAGAGCTGCTCAGGCTCCCAGGAAATACTCCAAGCCACAGTCACAAAGCAGCTGAGCTTTGGATTTAGACCTTTTGCCCAAGCAGAGAGCAAAGTACGTGCAGGTGAGTCACGTTTGCGGTAAGTGGATGAACCCCGACACCAAGTACTGCTTTTGCCTTGCAGGTTGCAACAAGCTCAGCGCCCACACGTGCCAGCATTGCCTTTAGCTTCCAAGCTCCCTGGCCCAGGAGCTGGACAAAACTGTGATTTCCAAAGCCAGACGTGGGTCTAACCACTGTCTTCTCCATATCTGAAACGGACTGCCGAATCCGGCAGCATGTTAGGCGTCTCCAAAGCCTAGCACATGAGCTCTGTGTCCAAACCAATCCAGGATTGGGTTGGACACAAATAGAAACAGCTGGGAAAAAAAAAAATAATAATAATAATAATAATAATTTATGTCACTCTCCAAACTCAGGAGAAGCACTGGACAGTCTGCCAAGCCCAAATGCAGCAGTTTGGAAGCGAGGGAGTTTAACAGATGAGTGAATACCTGCAGGGCATCTACAGCACTTTCAACAGATCATTCCCACGATCCAGCTTGAGCGTTTCTTCTGAGTCACAGCTGCGCTGCCGAAACCCGACGGGAGCCTGGGCGCTTGCTGATGCATTTACGGCTCCCTGCGGGCACCCCGGGGTGCTGTCCCCACATTGGGCGGGCACATGCGGTGCCACGATGCCAAACCTTGAGCAACGGGAGCAGTCCGGACTCCCGTGGGTTGCGGCCTTGAGTTTCGACAGCCCTGGAGGGAGATCCACCAGCAGAGCATGGAACGTGTCCCGCATTCGTCCACGCGCTGCCTGGAGCGCAGCTCCAGGACGAGGAGAAGGTGATGGGGAGCCCTTGCTTTGCGCTCCCAGAAACTGCCCTGCTCAACATCCCAGCCATAGGGAGCTGACAAGTCCTTCAACATGGACACCTACCTAAGGAGACTTCCCTCTAAGGTGGCGAATGCAGAGAGGCTTGGAAAACGAGGCCTCCGTCTTGAGCAACCGAGCACATGCTGGCTGAGCTGTCTGTTTTACCCCTGGCCTGCAGAGATTCGGGGTGTTAGCACAGAGATAAACCCAGAGATGCTCACAAGTCCCATCGAAAGACTCAGGTTGGAGGAAAATGTCATCCCCAAGCGTTCCCAGCTCCTTTAGGTTGGTTCTCCTTCCTAAAGAATGCAGGATGCAAGGAGCCGCCAACCTCTGCAAAGCCCTTGCCAATAGCCCTAAATATATATACGGAGAGAGGGTGAAGGACACGCGTCCAGGAGCGCGTGCCGTGCCCCAGGGTCAGCGGGATGTAAACAGGAATTGCCAGCTGCGGGCTCTGGCCGCAGCTGCTGCCGTCACGGCAAACGGGATGCCTGGAGCTCCTGGGGGAGACGGGCCCCGCGGGGAAGGGGCACGGCAGCACGGGCCCCTCCGACGCTGGCGCGTTGGACTCAGCGGGAGGGATGAGCTGAGCACCACCTGCCCCGTCCAGCCGGTGGTGCCGACGGGCTTGCGGAGAAGAGCAGGGGCAGGGCTGCCCCAGCCCGGCGGCGCTCTTCTCCCCTTCGGAGACAGGGCTGGGAAGCCCATGTGGACCAAGGCTCGCAGCTTTGGGGGCAGCTGTGTGCTCGTGTTTGCCCCTGCGGTGGCCGTTTGAGGAGTCCTGTCCCCTCGCCTCGGGAATCGGTCCTGTGCTCCGACCGACCCGGCCTGGAGCTTTCCCAGCTCCCCTGCGGCCAAGGCCTCTTCCTGCTCCCTTTTGCCAAGCGGGACTAAAAGAAAGCGGCAACTGGAGCACGCCTGGATCGAGTTCCCATCGCTCCCTTAAGGAAGCGGCTTCGCTGACATGGCAAAAGCCAAGTCAGGGCCCTGGAGAGGTAGGAAGCACCAAGTAAGGTAGCTCTGCCCACCCAGCAGCCGGGGAAATGCAGGAAGGAAGGCAATTCCAGCCAGCCCCACGTTATCTCCGAGCCCAGATGGCTTTAAGCGCTTCCCCAGAGCTTGGAAAGGGCCAGGGCTCCGCTTGGAATTGCCTGTTAAAAAGTAAAAGGGAAGAAGTGAACAAGCCGCAGCTCGGTGGCACGGGGAAGCGGCTCTGCTAATCCCGCTTCCTTCCCCGCGCTTAGTCAGAGCCGGGTCGGGATCACCTAATCTGCTTATTGCTACCCGGCTGCACGGAGCGCGGGCGCGGGGCCAGCGGCGACAAGCGCCAAACCCAAACCTCCTCCCTACGGAGACGCGAGCAGAGCTGGGAGCCGCCCCGGGCCGGGAAGGAGCTGCGCGGAGCGGCGCGGAGCGGCCTCGAGGGGCGGCCCTTGGGCTCCCTGCGCCCCCCGGCCGGCCGCCGGCCCCTCCTCGGGGAGCATCTCCTCACCGCAGCGGTGGTGCCCGCGCTCGGGAGGGAAGGGAGAACCAGCCGCCCGCAGAATTTGTGACTTGCGGCCCTTTCGGTGCCCGCTGCCATCGCGGCGGGGGTGTCATGGGGCAGAAGGTGGCTCTGCAGGGCCGTGCAGCTGCCGGGTGGCATCCGGCTGCTCCAAGGGCAGCGACGGGCGATGCCCCGGCACGGGGTCCGCACCTAGCACAGGGCTTAAGCGAGTTAAAGCCACGGAAAGGGGAACGGCCACTCCTGGCCTGGTTTCTCAAAAGGATGCGCAAGTCACTGGGTACCTGCAACGGGCTCCTGAGGTTCCTGGGAGCAGCTGTGGGGCAGAGGACCTGGGAAAGGCACTGGAGAGCAGCGGGTCCACCCAGCCCTGGGTGTAGCTGAGGCCCCTCCGTGGAGTAGATGCTGCACGGCTCACGCGAATCCTCCTGGATTAACCTGCAGAGGATGCTGCCCTCTTTTGGGCCCAGCACGCCTGGCAGAAATTCGGGGAAATTCGGAGAAGCCCAAGGCTGGTGCTTTCTCAGGCCAGCGAAAAACCCACAGAAGGGACCTCAGAATGTGATGACATCTCTCTCTGTGGTCATCCCAGGACCTTCTCCCACTGCGGGCTGAGCTGCTGCACACCCAGGTGGCTTCCCAGCGCAGCCTGGGAAGGGGCTGAGCTCGGTCACATCCCCAAAGTCCGGGGAAGCGCTGGCTGGGATGAGCAGGGAGGAGGTGAAGGCAGCGCTGGCTGGGAAGGCCCCCCGGCCCCGGCGAGGACCGCAGGGGAGCTCACCAGCCCCGAGCGCTGCCCGCATGTCATTTTAATTAATCGTTGTCACAAAGTTAACGCCACCAAAGCTGATTAGATTAAGCAGGAACTTGTTTTTAAGTTCAAACGCATTAACGTAGACAAGATGTGACCAAGCGCATCAATTTGCCGTTCAGCGCGTTAATTCAGGGGAGGGAGGACGGGGCTCTCCTCTCCCAGCAGGACGGAGACGGGACGGAGAGCAGGGGCATCCAAGGACGGTGCATCCCAGATGTCCCCGCTGCAGATGCAGCCCCGGGGCTGCTGAGCCCATTGCTGGATGCAGCAAGCGGACCGAAGCTCCGCTCTGCCCTCACGCCCTTGGTCCTTGGCCCTGCCGCGCGACGCCGGCCCGGTGCCAGCAAGCCCGGCCCGCACCAGGCTCCTCCCCGCC
>WBNA01000525.1:202831-221658 GCA_013398345.1 Nothocercus nigrocapillus | reverse complement strand
TGCCAGGACCTGAAGACGGAGAAGGGCCAGATGGACCGAAAAATCAGCCAGCTCTCGGAGGAGAACGGGGAGCTCTCGTTCAAGGTACGGAGGGCCCCGCCCTCCCTGCCCCGGGCGCCCCTCCGTCGCCGGGGCGCTCCCGCAGCGGGTCCCTTCCCCCCTGCCTTCCCCGGCTCCGCTCGGGCCGTGTCGCCGCGGTGGGGAGGGCGCCGGGTCGCAGCCGGAGCCGGGGGGCTGCGGGGTTTGCTCCGGCTTCTGCTTTGCTTTGCTTTGCTCTCTTGTTTCCTGGCGCGGCCTCCCCCGCCGTGCACGGGGTTGGGCCGGGTGGCGGCGGCCCTGGCGCTGTGATGAGTCGGTTGGGTCTCGTTGCCCTCTCCTCCGTGGGGAAGGAGCTGGTGGGGGATCTGCGGCTAATGCCGGCTGGGAAGGAGAAGCTTTAACTGCTTCTGGCTCTGCTCCTGGCTGCACAGTGTCCAAGAATGCGGGTGGGAGAGCCCTGTGCTGCCTGGGTTTGGGGAACTTGTGAATGGGTGGAGTGAGGACCCAAAGGCTCCTCGCAGCTGGTCCCAGGGCTGCCCTCCCGCAGGAGGGTGCGGGGAGGAAAACCTGTATAAAAACTGTTGCCGAGGCGCTGGATACTGGTGGAGGGTTCCCTTGCTGGGGAAAGGGAGCAGGGATGTTCCCGGCTGCAGGAGGAGGCTCTTGGGTGCCAGCAGCAGCAGAGCCTGGCTTCTCCTCCTCAGAGGAGGAGGAAGGAGGAAGCAGCCTCCGTGGCCGCCCGCCCCTGAGCCTCGCGTCCCGCCGAGCTCGTTCCCCTGCAGCGCTCGGGAGGGTCCCGGCGACCCCTCCGGGGGCAGGAGGCGAGGCCGGGCGGCCTCCTGCGCGGGGAGGCGCCGCCCCGGTTGGTGCCACGCGGGAAGGGCTCCGCTGCCCTCCCCGCCTTGGCCCGCCGTCCCGGCCGCGCCGCGTTTTGGCAGCGGGAGCGCGGCTGCTGCGTCACGGGGCCGCTCGGCGCTCTGCAGCGCGATCCGCAGCCGGGCGGGGAGGCCTCGCCAAGGACACGTCGGGCTGGAGTTGCAGGGGGTGCAATAAACGCCCGGCCCCAGAGCTCGTCCGGAGCAGGCGACCCCCCGAGAGCATCCCGCGCAGCCACGAAGCGAGGGAAGGGGCGGCTGGCAGGGTGTCCCGGCTAGCAGGGTGTCCCGGCTGCGTCTCCTGGCTACCGCCACCGGGATGCTGGACGCTGCCCTCCACGTGGGGTCTGGAGAAGGGGCTGCTGCCTCCCTGGTGCTGTGGGCTGATGCTGGAGGAAGAAACCTCCTCCTCCTCCCCTCCGTGGTGCAGGACCGCATGGCGTGGTCCTTCTGCAGGAAACGTCGAGGCTTTGAAGCCGAGTCAAGCTCGGTTTTGCCAGCCTCAGCCCATGGTCGTACCGGAGGTTTGCGGAGCGAGGCCGGCGCCGTAGGTGGAACGTGCCGGGCAGAGCTGACCCGTGGCTCACCCCGAGCACTGGGGCTTCCTCGGCCTCCAAGAGGTCACTTGTGTGGAGCCACCGGTGATGAAATGGGTTCCTGTGGGGACAGCCCCCGCTGGAGGGGGAAAACTATGGCAGAAACACCGCATTGGGTAACGCTGGAACCTGTCATGATCCCTGCCCTGACTGCAAAACCTGACCCAGCCGTGGCTTTTGCTGTGGGTCAAAAAAAGCTCTGCAGGTGACTATGGCCCTGCTGTGATAGGGAGTGGTCCTGGGTGTTTCTGAAGGACGCGATGAGCTTTGCTGTAGCGCGCTTCCGAGCGGGTCTGTGGGTCCAACCACGCAATACCTGCCTGCGGTGGAGCTCCAGGGACTTGTGGAAATCAAACCGCTGTGAGTGGTGACGCGGTGGTGATGGCCGGACGAGCCGGGTTGCTAACGCCGACCCCTCTCTTGCAGAGTGCTGGGCTACTTTCCCCCGCAGCAAGCCATGGCTGTGGACGTCGCGATGCAGCTCTACCTGTGCCCGTCGCCCCTGCGGCGGGAGAAGCGCGCCCGCAAGAGCGCCCCGGCGCCCCTCAAGCCGCTGCGGCCCTGCATCCAGCTGAGCAGCCGGACGGCGCCGGGCGGCCCCGAGCAGGCGCCCAGCTCCTTCGCCGCGAGCAAGGCCAAGAAGAAGGTGTCGTTCGCCGACAGCAGGGGCTTGGCGCTCACCATGGTGAAGGTGTTCTCGGAGTTCGACGACCCCCTGGATCTTCCGCTCAACATCACGGAGCTCATCGACAGCCTCGTGGGGCTGACGGCGGCGGAGCGGGACAGCTTCGTGCTGGACTTCGCGCCGCCCGCGTCCGACTACCTGGACTTCAGGAACCGCCTGCACGCGGACTGCGTGTGCCTCGAGAACTGCACGCTCAAGGAGCGCTCCGTGGCGGGCACGGTCAAGGTGAAGAACCTCGCCTTCGAGAAGGCCGTGAGCATCAGGATGACGTTCGACACGTGGAAGACCTTCGCGGACTACCCGTGCCAGTACGTCAAGGACGTGTACGAGGGCTCGGACAGGGACACGTTCTCCTTCGACATCAGCCTGCCCGAGGGAATCCCATCCCACGAGAGGGTCGAGTTCGCCGTCTCCTTCGAGTGCGGCGGCAGGGTGTACTGGGACAGCAACAAGGGCACCAACTACAGGATCACGCGCTCCCAGCTGAAGTCCGCCCAGGAAGCCTTTCGCCCCTCGGCGGGCCCCGACTTCGGCAGCGCCTTTGACCAGTTCGGCAGCCCCCGCTGCTCCTACGGCCTCTTCGCCGAGTGGCCGAGCTACTCGGGCTACGAGAAGCTCGGGCCTTACTACTAGCGTGGGGGGCTGCGTCCTGCTTGACTAACTGCCGCTGGCGCGTCCGGGAGCGGGCCTGGCGCGGGGAAGAGCCGACGCTTCGCGGAGCCCTGCGGAGCCTCCCAGCCAAAGGAGCCGGGCGATGCAGGAGGACTTGGGCTCGGGAAGCCTCCCTGGGGCAGCCTCCCCATCTTAAGCCGGCTCTGCGGATGCCCGAAGGAACGGGAGGCGCCGCTCCGTTCACTGCTGCTAGTCCTCCCGTGAGGCCGCCGGTCTCCGGAGGAACGCTTGCCGTGGCGCTTGGCTTGCCCGTCTAAGCTACGTTAGTGGTGGTTGGTTTGTGTGTTGCTTGCTGGTGTTTAACTTTATTTTTCCGAGTATTTTTCTAGTGTTTCTTTAGCGTGCTGCACTTGAGCTTCGTGGCAGGGCGAAGCTGAGCTGTGCCCATCGGGAAATGTAACTTATGGACTGCTTGGATTCGGGGGGGCCGAGTTCTCTTGTCGCTCCCTTCCTCATAGCGCGGGATCCTCTCTGCTTGAGGTGGAAGAGGTTGGTGGGGTGGTTTTTTTTTTTTTTTTTTTTTTCTTTTGGAAATGCAACCACGGTGGGGAATGTCACCCTGCTGTATTCGGAGACCTATGTGCCCCCCCCGAGGGGGATGCGCGCGCGTGGAGTCACCGGTGGTTTTATCAGCTAATCTGCAAGGGCTTTCATCATATCCGTGGTGGTGGTACCTAAAAATAGAGCTGTGGTGCTCCCAGCAGCTGTGGGCTCACAGCCTGGACTGTTTTCTTCAGGACCTTCTCGTTTTAAAAACATAAGTGACCGATGATGCTTTTTCCCCCTCCGTCCCCATCCGAATTGGCCGTCGGCCTTTCCGGGTTCTGAAAACGCGGTTTTCTCCCCCACAGGCTGCAAAGGAGGGTCTTGCTCTCTGCAATGGCAAGGGAAGACCCCAGGCCCGCTGTGGTGGGCACGACCTGCCAGGGAGCGCAGCGGTGTGGGCGGCTCCAGCGATGCTTCCCCTGTTGCTCTCCAAGCTCGTGGCGTGCCAGCCGAGCAGAGTAGCTTGTTCCCCGTGCTCCAAGGGCAAATGGCTTGCAGGAACAGGTCAAGAGAATGAATGTTGTCTTCTAGTGCCTAAGCTTTATGTATATTTTTGGGGAGTGCCTATAGTAGCTGCTGTTGGAGGGGCTCGGAGAGAAGCAAGGTACCAGACTGCTCAACTTTTAACCTTAGCTTTTAATTCTGGCGACGGCTGCGCACGAACGCTCGTGAGCCGCTCTGCCCACGCGCGGAGGGACCGCTGCCTGGCTTGGCTCGAAGCCGCTTTTTAGCCGTAGAGCGGATGGGAGCGATGCCGATCTAGGGCTTAGCGTGCGACGTTAAGTGCGGGTGGCAGGAGGGGCGCGCGTCGTCCTCGCGCGGGGCGGCCCGAGGGAAGGTAGGTAGGTGCAGGGTGCCGTGCATGGTGGTGTCTCCCCTTGGGGCCTGCGTGCTCGCAGGCCGTGGAAGCGGCGTGCAGGGGCAAGAGTAGGGAAGATGAGCTAGAGGAGCAATAACGTGCGTAAAAGATGGGCTTGGAACTGACTCTCTGACCAATAGTGGTTTAATGTTACTACTTGTGGCCTTTTTCCCCCCCTGTCCCCTTTTCCATTGCTAATGTGAACGTAGAAGCGAGGGGCTGCTCTCCTCCCTCTATGCCTGGAAGTGCCTTGCGGGTTTTTTCTGCATGTCTGTTTTTAAAGGATATGTATTTTTTTTGTACACAACACTCAAGTGAAAAGGAAAAATATGCACTTTATAATCGCAGTGTAATGACTCTTTTTTTTTTTAAAAAAAATGTGGTTTTGTTTTTATCTGATTGTTAAAATAAAGATGGAACGAAAACGCTGGCTGCGTTCCTTGCTGTGTTTGTCACCGAGCTCCCGCGGGATCCGCTTCCCACAAGGAAGGCAGCCCTTTGGCAGGGAGCCGCGCGCGTCCCAGTGGATTCAGCCAGGAAGGAGCTGCCTCTTCACCTGGCTTCTTGGCTCCACAAATGCACCAAGCAGCTTCCAGAGCCTCTGGAGCAGTGGGAAGCTCCCAGGGCTCCTTCTTTTGGGAGACGCTCCCTTGTCCTTAACGGAAAAGCGGATTTCTCCCCTGGCTGTGGGTGGACTCGTCTAGTACCAAAAAAGGGCAAGTCTCACTTGGAAAATATGCTGGTTCAGGCCACCAGTAGCGGAGGCTGCGGCGCGGCCGGGCCCGGGTGAGCTCGGCAGCTTCTCCGCTCTCCTCTGCTCCTGAGCCGTGCTCCTCTTGTTTGCACAGCCGGGAACAGCCTTTTCAGGTTTTTCTGCATTTATCTCGAGGCAGTCTGCCGCACGATCGGCTCCTTTTCCTTCTCCTGATTGCAAGGAGGGGGGAAAAACCCCAGTGCAAGGTCTGCTCGGAGCTCTCCCTATGGCCCGGGCAGTGGTGGGGGTAATTGCATGAGGAGGGTCAGGCTCGGGTACCAAAATGAAGCAACAAAATGTCCCCTTCCCCGCCCCAAGCTACTTACTGCTGTTGTTGCTGCAATAAAAGCAAGGGCTGGAAACTTGGGCCACTGCAGAAGGGGAATAGATCTGGTGTAAATATTTAACAGGGCTTAGATCATGAACTTCACCTGGCTATGAACATAAAGAGCAAGTCCTGGAGGCCTCTTGCTGTGCAGGAGTGCGTGGAAATAGAACTGACTGACTGTTCTGAGGTTCTTGCTTTCTAAACACAAAGCAGCTTTGCAGGGCGTTTTGCTGTCTACTGCAGCTGGTTGAAGTTCTCAGTTTCTTGGCTTCCTTCACTCAATCTTTGTATTGGAGGAGGAGGAGGAGAAAAAAGGCATGGTGACAAGGTGAGATGCAAGCTGGGACTCCATTCCCTGCTGCAATTTTTCCTTTCTAGGAGCAGGGGAAAAAAAAAATTTAAAAATGCCTTTTTTTAAAGGCTTTTTTAAAGGCATTTTTAAATGCCTTAAAAATGCCACAGCTGACTGGGGTGGTTTGTCCTCCCTGGTGACCTGTGCTTGGACACCAGCTACCCACAAGCAGCTATTTCCTGTACCGCTCTTGTGGCTGAACCCCCCCCGGCCACCGGCTGTGCGGGAGAGGGGGAAGTTCAGGCGGAGCCTCCGGACGCGCGGCGGTTCCGAGGAAGCCCGCGAGCCCTCGTGCTGCCCTCCCGCCGTGGGGCAGGAGGATGGCAGGGCGCTTAGGAGGCTCCTTAGGAGGAGGTCCGTGCACCCTGCGTAGGGCCCGGTGCCCTCTGCTCCTCCTCATCCTCGCCGAGAGGGTCTTGTGAGGCTGCCCGAGCCCCGGCACAGGCTGCCCTGGGAGCCTGTGGAGGCTCCTTCTTTGGAGCTCTTCCCAACCCTCTTGGCTGCCACCCCGGGTGTCCCTGCGCATTGATGCCGCCCTCTCTTTTTGATGGCGCTGGGCTTCCAAGGGCCCCGGAGCAGCAGGAGAAGCGTCCCAACCTGCTTCCAGCCTCCTCCCCAGCGGAGGGGTAGCGTGCCAAGCGCAGTTAGTAATGCTTAACGACTTGCTGTTGGCTCTTTCCCAAGGTAATTTTTTCTTAAAAGAAAAAAGAAGGGTGTCTTTGTTGGAAATTAAGTGCAGCTGGCATGTCCCTTCAGCCCAAAGAAGTCAGAGCAGTCACCACAGAGTCATTAAGCACTTTGGCTTTGCCCTAGGACAGGGTTGCAGGGAGGCACCTCCAGCCAAGGCGTTAGTCATGGGCCCTCTCCTGCTGCTGCGATTTAACCCTATATCAATAAAGCAAGTGAAGGAGGAGGAAAGATGCAAGCTTCGTATCCCGTGAGAGGCGAGCTCGGAAGACCTAAGAACAGAGTGAATCCATAAGGACGTCTCTCTCTAGGTGCTCTGGTGGTTCCCAGCTATTTGTGGTGCCTGGTCTTAACCATGGTGATGCTTTTATGCTTGATACATCCTGGGTAGATTCAGGTAGGAAGGGACCTGTGGATGTCTCTGCTTCAAGCAGAACCAGCCCCACTGATAGTTCAGGCCCCATGGGTGCTGACGAGCCCAAGGATGGAGGTGCCATCATGTCTCCGCACCACTCTCCCAGGGAAGAGAAACGCTCCTCTCCTTGTAGGAAGCGAACTGTGTGCCAGGAAGACCAGCCGGGTAGGGATACCCAGCAGGGATATCTAGGCTGGAATAGCCAGTAGGGATATCTAGGTAGGGATATCCAGTAGGGTTGTCTAGGTAGGGATATCCAGTAGGGTTATCTAAAGAGGGATATCGAGGTAGGGATATCCAGTAGGGATATCTAGGTAGGGATTTCCAGCAGGATTATCTAGGTAGGGATATCCAGTAGGGATATCGAGCAGGATTATCTAGGTAGGGGTATCTAGGTAGGGATATCCAGTAGGGATATCTAGGTAGGGATATCCAGTAGGGTTGTCTAGGTAGGCATATCCAGTTGAATTATCTAGGTAGGGATATTCAATAGGGTTACCTAAATAGGGATATCCTGTAGGGATATCTAGTTAGGGGTATCCAGTAGGGTTGTCTAGGTAGGGATATCCAGCAGGGATATCTAGGTAGGGGTTAGTGCATCCCTAGATCCTGCAGGGAGGAGGAGCGCCCACGTTCTCCCGCGGAGGAGCAGGGAGCCCGCGGTCCCCTTTGGCTGCCTTGCGCCTTCATGGTCGCTGGCAGGGCGACGCGGGCGCGTAACTCCTCGGTGTTGGCGCGGTGACACCCCGGCACTATGGAGACAGGCGGTTCCAGGGCGGCCGTAGATGCTCCGGTGACAGCCACCACCGTCCAGCCCTAGGCCCTCGGCCGCGGGGTCGGGGGGAGTGGGAAGAAGCCTCCTCCGGAGCTTCCCGCTTTCCCACGACGGTGCCTCCAAGCACATCAGCAGGAGGCCGACGGGGGGGGACATAAATCCACGGGACCTTCCGCTCCCCCGCAGCCGCTCCCGGCGGGAGCAGCTCAATAACTCAGACCAGGACAATCACCCGAGCGCTTTACAGCCCGGGGGCGGTTTTAGCAGCCACGTGCCAGCTCTCGGGCTGGGGCTTGGCAGGATTTCGCGGGCGGACCACAAGTCTGCACACAAACCCTTCGGCGAGCCGTAAAAGCAGCAGGGCAGAGCTTTTGGGGAGTTAATCCCGGCACTTGGGTCATTTTTTTTTGCCTGTTTTTTAAAAAAACTTTGATGATAAAATCGTGTGATTCGCGGTGTTTGTTGTTAACGAGCGTGAGTGAGAAAGGAAACGAGGCTTTTTGCCCAGGCGAGGTGTCTTCTATTTGTGCTAACAGGTGCTCTGTTTTATCCTAAAAATCAGGATAATTTAATTAGGACAATAAAAGCCGGGGATGGGCTGCAGGTGCAACCGCTGAGTCTTGGGCGGCTCCACCTCGATGCAAGAGCTACGGGGCCATCCCAGCGGCTGCCGGCCGGGCAGAGCGGGGCCGCGAGGACCGTCCTGGGCAGCCCGTGCGTCTTCCCCGCTCCGTCAGGCCGCTCCTTGCAGCGAAGCCCCGCGGCGAGCGCGGCCGTCTTGCCCCGGCAGCAGCAGGCGAGAGATGGGCGCGGGGGCGCTGGGGCCGCCGCTCGGCTTCCTGATTGACAGAACGGTCTGGGGAGGGGGGAAAGTAATAATAATAGTAATTATCGTTATTAAGAAGGCCGTGGGGCCCCTGAAGCTCCGTGCCGCTGGGACTTGGCGTTTCCAACGCGCAGCCTGCCCTCCGAGGAGGCTCCGCTTGCGAGGAGAGCCTTGCACGCTGGTTCTGCCTGACTCCCAACGCTCCACCCTGCCCCGGCTGCAGCCAAGGGAAAGAAGGGCCTGGGCCAGGAAAGGGCTCTTTTCTCCCGAAATGCGCAGGAGGTCGCACGCTGGCTGGGAGCCGCGTTTTCGGCTCTGACGCTGCTTTTCGAGTCCGCTGGCTTGTGTGCGCGCTCGGTTTCCCCCCCCCGATCCACGTCCCAGCAGCGTCTGCCGTTTGTTTCTTGAACGCTGTGAAGAAAAGCAGCGTTTGGGCTCGGTGCTAATGGAAAGGGAGTGGATGCCGTTTATGGCACCTTGCCCTGATGGGACGCTGGGAATGCCTGGGAGCCTCAGACTCCAGGAGAAGCGTGCTCAAGGCCGCTTCCCAGCTCTGACCCTCCTCCCGTCGGGATTTTCACTACAGCCGACCCGCTGGCAGAGATCCCGGCTCCCGCTCTGCGGCTCGTTCCCCGCGGGGGCTCTCATTCCCTTCGCTTTCCACGGCTTAGCTGTCCGACACGGTCCCCGTTCCGCCGTGCGAGGGATTCCTGGGGGCCTGGCGGCTCCCCCACATCCAGTTTGTTGTGCAGCTATTTCCATGCTGCAATTCCTGCTGCAAGAAGCCCCGGAGCAGCAAAGCTGCTCGTCCCACGGTCATTAGCAGCAGGGATCAGCGCAGCGCTGATTGCAGGCTGTAATTAGGTTCCTGGCGCCTTTCTGGGCTGGTTTTGCCCAGCACTGTGGTGCTTCGAAGGCTCTCCCAGTGGCTGCTCCTGATCTTTATTTTTCCCCTTTCCTGAACGCCTGGGATGGCATTTCCCTCCGCAGCAGGTTTGGAGACGGTTCCCGCATTCCCCGCTGTGGCGCCCAGAGCCCGCTGGAAAACACGAGACTCCTTTGCTTAGCCAAGAGCTTCGGCAGAGCCGCTGGGTTAGCGGCCCCCGCGCCTTTATTGCCCTCCGCTCCTCCGCGGCCGAGGCGACCCAGGAGGAGCAGGGGTTTATTCCGGGTGATTTTCTGGTTGCGCTTGTGCAGACCACGGGACCCGAAGACGTAGCCAAAGGGAAATCCGCGGCCCGGCTGGGCTTGGGGAGCTTGAACGCAAGCGAGTGGGGCACGGGGAATGACGAACTGCGGGGCCCAGCGCTCCCGTGGCCGAAGAGAAATGTAGGAGCCAGGGCTCTAAATCAAGCGGCAAGAAACGGGGCTGCCCAATGGTATCGCATTGCCTGCCGTTGATCTGCAAAGACCTTCCGGTACCTGCTTCCCCAGCGCCAGCGCAGGTCTCGCGCTCAGTCCAGAGCCATCGTAATAAAAACCCGGATGGGTAATGCCGGGAGGAATTCCCTGGAAAGGGGTGGCTGAGGAGGCTCCCTCGCCCCCAAGGTGGCCGTGGGGTTCGGGCAGAGCAGCCTGGAGCGCGGAGGAAACCTCGGGAGCCGCCGCCGAGCGCGGTTTGCGCCCGAGCCAAAGTCCGCGCGCCGGGCAGCGGAGAGCCGGCAGCGCCCGGGCTCCCGAGCGCAACCTGGGGCCGATATTTAAGGCCTGCGGCGTGACTTGTCGACGGCGCTCCACCCGGCGCCTTATCGCCGGCAGGCTGCAAACGCCGCCCGCTCCCAAGGGCACGTTCGACCTCCTCCGCCCGTCCCGGATTCGCTCGTCACGCCACCCGCGCCAGCCCCCGTTTACCCTGCCGAGGCGACGCCGCCTCCGCGTGGGAAGCGGAGCGGACGGCAGCGTGGGGGTCACTGCTCCCTGTCCCCTGGAAGGGGAGAAGCTGGCGGCGCTGGCCGCCCCCGGCACTCACCACGCGCGCCCGCAAAGGAACGGAGCGCTCGCAGCGCCCGGCGCGGGCGGTGGTTGCGGTGTGGACGGGGACAAACCCTCTCCCGGCCACGCAGGAGCTGAGGGTGCCTCTGCCGGGCTGCAGGAGGGAGGGAACGCGGATGTCACCCGCCGTCTCCTGCTCGGGCTCTCAGTCCCCCTCTCCAACGTGTCCCAGCCGTGTTTCCGAGCTCTTCCGCAGGAAGTCTGGGCATTCCCCCCAACAGGTGTCCGTCCACCCTTCGAGCAGCCTTCCCTCGCTCGGTTCCCCTCCGGAACCCCGCGGCTGCTAGAGGAGCCCGTCGCGTCCCTGCCACCCGTGCCGGGTGCGGGTCCCTGCCCCGGGTTCATCCCGGGGTCCTGCAGCCCAGCGGGACCCAGGCGTCCGGATGCTCCCGCTGTCCGCGCCGTCGGAGCGCGGCGGGAGACACGCGGCAGCCACGTCGCTCCGGGCCCTGGCTCCTCCTCATCCCGCGGTCGGCCTCGGGAAGGGAGCGCCGGGGAGAGACCTCAGGCTGCTGGTAACGGGTGAGACGCAGCCCTGGGCGCCCAAGGAAACAGCGGGAGACTCCGTCTCAGCTTCCCAGCAGGAAGGACACGGTGTTTCCCCCAGGGATGCCCCAAGGTGAGGCCGGATGCGCATTCCTCACCCACACGGTCCCGACGGAGGGGCGCGAGGAAAGGAGGAGACAGACGAGCGAGCCGGAGCCCTCGGGCTCATGGCCTTCACCGAGGGGCTCCGGAGAGCCGTTCTCGTGCCGGCACGGGTGCCGGGAGGAAGGTGCTTCCTGCAGCTGCACCCCAGCTTCCCAAAAAACAAAAACAAACTAGGACAAGCAACGGCTTCGTTAAGAGGGAAAGCCAGAAGGTTTCACAAGGCTAAAAATCCACTGGTCCCCTTACGGCGAAACATCCGGAGGGACCCAAACTAAAGCACCCCCTGAGCCTGGATTGGCACTGGCTTTGCCTCTCATCCCGACTCGTGGGGAGAAAAAGGGAGAACCTGACGTTTTCTTGGGACAAGCAAATCCCTCCCCACCTTCGCAGCGTGCGACTTGACCTTAAGCGCTAAGGAAGGGCCAGGAAGGGGAGCAAGCCCTCAGTTTTGGAACGAAGCTCCGTTTGGGGCTGCAGGAGGAGGAAATTCCCGCGTGCGGAGGCACGTGGTCTTTTCCACGCCGCGGAGCCGAGGCAGCCGCAGAGCCCTCGCCCCCGCGGGGCGCCCGGGCCGCAGGGCTCGCCGTGGCCGCGGCTCCCGTCTCCGCACAGAGCGGCCGCCCTGTCCCCGGCTGCTGCAAATCCCCCGGCCCTTCACCCTTGAGCCAAAGGCAACCGAGGGCTCGCGGGGCGCCTTGCTCCCGCCCTGACGTAAATCCCGAATTTCCTCAAGCTCCTCCCGAGAAGAGCCAGGGAGAGCACAGCCCCCCTTTCGCACTCCCTCTTTCACCGGCTGATGGGAAGATGCCCCTGAAGGGAGATGGTGGGGCAGAGGCAGCACCGGGAGACACGGGAGGAGACCTGCCGAGGATTGCGGGACGGAGGGAGTATCAGGAAGACCGAGGGCTCGGGAAAGGGGCAGAAATCACCGGTGCAACTCCAGGTATCCGCCTGCGCCGGCGGCTGCTCCTGGAGGCTGAAGGAAACCCAGAAGAGGAGCCGGACGGGAGGGAAGTGCGGGACAAGGAGCCGCTCGCCGAGGAAAGGCGGAATGGAGCCCCCGGCGGGCGCCTTGGTGACCATCACCAGGTTTTAAGGGCGTTGGCAGCGCTGCCAGCCGTGGAATTTTCCCCTGAAGTCATCGGACGGACTTGCGCCCGAGCCAGGGCCTCGTTATCTTCCATATAGGGAGTCAAAGCCAGTGTCATTTTTTTTTTTTTCCCTTCCCCTGTTTCTAAATCCTGTTTAAAAATAGGATGTTTCTGAGTTCAGCCTGCCCTCGTGGAAACCCCAGTTGCTATCCACAACATTCCCGCGTTGCCACGAGCTCCGTGCCCCAAGAGGCCGGAAAACGGCCCTAAACGCTGGTGCAGAAACCCCTGGGAGCTGAAAACTGCCCCGTGGCTCCTTCCCCGTTCGCAGCTTTTGCTTTCCCCGCCAGTGCCTGCCACGGGAGACAAACGCTTTTTAATTATCCAGCCCCGAAAAGTCATTAAGCAGACTGCTAACGAGCCAGCGGGAGCCCCGGCGCCTTGGCGGGGGGGTTGAGTTGTCCTTTCTTTGCATGCACGTAGCTCGTTTGCCTCCAAAAACGCCTCTGCCATGAGCGTTTACGGGAGCGAAACGCAGTCGCCGGGTCCTCGCCCGCCTTCTCATCCCCAAAGTGATCGTCCAGCCTCCCCTGGGCACCGCTTTGCTCCGTTAGACTTGGAAAAAAAGGACATCTAAAAAAATGCCCTGCAGGCCCAAGGACAAGGGAGGGTCTTTTCTTGAGAAAGGTCATTGCAAAATCTAAACAAACCGCGGAAAAGGGGTGGCCTGAGCGGGCACCGTGCGCAGACCCATCCGCGGCTGGTTCTTACAAAGCAAACAAGCGCGGAGCCTTCGCGAAAGTGGCGTATCTCAGATACCGGAAAAAATCTGGAAACAGGAATTACACGCCGAGAGGGAAAAAATATATATAATTTCCTACCTTTTCCTTGCTAGAGCTGAAAAGGCTTTCTGTATGTGAATGAATCAAGAATTCGCTCTTTGAGCAGCCCCCGGGCGCGCGGAGCCCCTGCCGCGCCACGCGAGGAGCTCGGGCTGCAGAAAACCCGCGAGCAACCCGGGCAAAGCTCCGGTGCTTCGTCGGGCGCCTCAGGAAAGCCACCGTTAGGATCAGCCCGAGAACCCCAGGCGCCACCCGTGAATCCTCCTTTATCCGAAGGACCGGCTTGCGGCGCTGGCCGAGACCTGGGAGCCGCTTCCTGCCCGCTCGTCCCAGCCGGCTCTCCGCGCCTCGTCGACGGCCGAGGTGGCCCCGCGCTGGCCACGGGGCTCCGGGTGCCGCCGCGCACGGCCGAGCCGAGGGGAAAGAGCCGCCGAGCCGCAGGCTGGGAAGGGGGAACGGCGCCGGGGGCACCTGGCTCCGGAGCGGCAAGGACACCTTCGCCTCGTGCCAAAAAGGCCGTGGAGCCCTCGACGCGCCGCCCTTCCCGCGAGCGCTTCCGAGGCTCTTCCCGCGCGCAGGGCGGCTCAGGATGCTCAGGATGCGCGGGACGCGGGCGCCGCTCGTGCTGGCGCCCACGAGCCACCGCGCGGCCGGAGACAGCCCAGCGCTCCCGTTCCCAGGGCTCGCCCGGTCCCGCATCGCGGCTGCGAGCGCCGATACCACAGGGCACCAGACACCTGTGTTTAGGTAGGTAAATCCCAGCCCTGCCAGGCCCTGCAGGTTAATTCCTGAGGGGCTTCAAGTTAGACAGGGTGAATTACATGTTGTCTGTGCCGAGCTCCTCCGAGAGGAGGAAAAATCAAGTGGAACTGGAAGCAGGCCCGGAGTGAAAACTGGAAGTCTACGGCAAACCCAGCGAGCAGGAACCGTTTCTAATGAAGGCAAAAACCCATTTGCTTCCCTGGGAAAAGAGCCGGCCGGCTGGTCCCCATTCGCACATTAAACTCTGCCTAGGAGCGCGGGCTGCGGAGGTTTCCTCTCCTCGCCAAGGGCTGTCGCCGGAGCCTCGTGGGTCGCCCGGCCCGTTCTGCAGCAGCACGCGGGGTTTGCTGCGATGGGGGATGCCCGGTGCAGCAAAGCTCAGGGAGCTGCTACAGAAAGAGCGTGATTTTATTTAAAAACCAGTGACTGCCGGCAGTGACTGGAAGAAAGGAGAGGGCAGCTATCAAGTTGTGTCTTGAGAGGGTGAGAGCTGCTCCTTTGGGACGGGCTTCCCCTAGGAGCTGGCGGGCGATTGGGATCTTTTGTCTCTCCCTTTTGCCCCATCTCTGTGAACAGAGAGGATACAGTCACTGTCTTTTGTCTCCTTGTTTCCATGATTAAGGGCTCGGGGCCCATTCTTTTATCTTCCCACCATCGTCTCCATACGCCTTGAGCCTCCAGGCTGACCCCGCTTTTGGCTCCTCTTGTTTGCGCCATGCGGAGGGTGTCGGCAGCCACCGGGCCTGCTCTGATGTTGATGACCCGCTAACGCAGGCGCCATCAGCCCCTCTTTTCTTACACACCTCCCAGCTTCCCTCGCCCCACGCTTCCCTTCCTTCTGCATTCCTAGTGATCTTAATGGGCCCATTATGAATCTCAGCAGTTCCTGGAGGATGAAGGACTTGAAGAGAAGCAAGTTCCTCTGTGGTCATCAAGGGTTGTATCTGTTGGCAGAGGAGACCACAAGTGCTCAAAGAGCCTCAGCGCTGGTCCTAGAGCCCGGGCAGAGGGGCCCGCAATGTCTCAGTGCTCCAGAAAGCCCTTGCAGAAGGCCCTGCGCGTCCAGGTGCAACCGCCTACACAGAGACACGGTGCACGGGAAAGAAACGTGGCCAGTCCTGAGGGAAACGCCAGCTGAGGAGACAAGGGAGCTGCTTTCCAGCCCCAGCGCCGCCCTCACGCCCGGAGCTTGAACAGCAATCCAATTTCATCCCCCTCGGAACCGGGAGAGCAACCGCGCCGCGGAACGCCACGCGGGACACCTGCCGCGCTCGGAGCGCCTTCCCCCGTCGCTGCGGGGCGGCCGTGGCGGGAGGCCGGGGGCTCCCAGCACGGGGCGAAGAAAGCAAGGCCAACCTTGGCCGGGCGCGCGGGACGCGGAGGACGGCGGCGCTGGCCGGAACGGAAAAGCGGAGCGGGCCGAGAAGGCAGCGAGCGCTGCTCCCCGGCGCGCTGCGGACGTTTCGTCCTGCCAAAGGCCACGGGTAAACAGAGCAGAGGTCGTCCGTCACGCTGAAGGGGGCCTGGCGTGCATGGAGGCGCGGGGACCACCCAGGGCACGTGGGGACACTTCGGTCCCTTCCGTAGAGGCCACCCTGCTTGGAGACCAGAGCTTCATTCAGCACGGCTCCTTCCCAAGCCATGTTCCCTGCCCCAGCGGTTGAGCGAGGATCTCAAGACCACCTCAAGATCCTCCGGAGCATCTCAAGAGGACACCTTAGGGGAAAAATAAAAAACGGTAGCCAAACAAGGTGATGGCGGCACGATGTCTTGCTGGGTATTCGCAGGTCAGCGGGACAGAACTTCTGTCCCACGGGTGTTGCTGCAGCACCCACGGCCGTTAGCTGAGTGGCGCCTTCTTCCGCACGCTCCTCGGGCAGCTCTCAAGACGGCACAGGGCTCCTGGGCGTCCCTTGGAGCAAACGCCGAGCGGGGCTGCTGCGAAGGTCACTCAGCTGCCAACCACGGAAACGCCGCTTCCTACTCTGCCTCCGTAAATCAGCAGGAAGCAGCTTCTCCGGTTCGCAACCCAACGCACGTGCTCTGACCTCCCGCTCCGCCTCGAGGAAAAGCCAAAGGGCTCCTCTCCGTGGCGCCGCTTCCCTCTCCCGCCTCTGCCTCCTGCCGCCTCCTCGCTGCCTCCGAGCCCTGACCTCGGCCCGCTCGCTGCCGCATCCCTGCATAAATATTTTCTATGGAAATTCCTCAGCGCGCACGTGCGCGCGCAGGCGGCCAAGCACAGAGGAGCTCATTCACCCTCTGCCAAACGGCACCGCTGGAGAGCATCAGCGAACGGTCAGCGCCCGCGTCAATCAGCGTCCCCCGAGGCAGACGGGTCCCAGGGCAGAAGGGCAGGGAGAAGGCACCGCTATGCTCCGTCAGAAAGGGAACTAAAACATTCCTTTTTCCCCAGAATTCTGTCTTCATGCTGAGCGCGCCCTTGGTGGGGAGGACTTGGCCTTCTGCAAGGCCGTTGTGCCCGCCGTGGGCGCCGGGCTCCTACCTCGGCCGGCTCCGCGCGCGGAGGCAGCAGCCCCTCACCGGACGAGGTCCTTTCGGCAAGAGCTGCTCGCAGCGGCGGCGGATCCGCCCCCGGGCACCAAGTCCCTCTCGCACGTCCCAGGTCGGCACATCCAGAGGCCACTTCGGGCGGGGAGGTGTCCACGGTGCCCCTCGTTCATCCTCAGATGCATCCAGCACCAACAGGGAGGCCACCTGGGACAGGCCTCTACTCTACCAGGAGCTCCGTGTGTTGTGCAAAGCAACCGCTCAGTTTAAGGAGCCGATCCCACAGCTCCTCTTTTCCCTAAGCCACCATTGCTGTATTTAAGGAATTCGGGGCAAAAGAAACCAGAGCGCGTTGGAGGCCAAGCTAGATGGGACCCTTGGCCATGCCGAGACCAGGACCCCTAACACTGCCAAAGACGCCTCGTGTTTTACTGCACCAATTCAGTACCTTATGTTTAGAGTTACCAACTTTGTTTAACAAAAGCCTGTTTGCATTGCACGTGAAAACAAACGCTGGCAAAGACTCACCGCATCCCAGGCAAAGTTCACATCCAGCACCGGTTTCGGACTGGGGGAAACATCTGCAGCGATTCTGCCCATTTCCACTACTCGCTGATAAAAAAACTACTCCAGCAGTAAAGAGAAAAGAATTAATATTTAATCCCTATTTCAAAGTAGCTTTCTGAAGTTATTTGACAAAAATAAACAACTCTGTACCTAAAATAATGATGCAAAGTCCCAGCTGTCCTTCACTTGTGACTTGCCATGTAACCAGCCAGTTCTCCACGGGGCCACGAGCCCGGTGCATCCCCAGAAGGGAGTGAGGACGCTGCCAACATCCCCAGATTTCTGCTGAGCTCGGCTAAGTTTTATCTGCACAGCCCTCACTGCGGTGATCCTGAGCCAGGAAAGGGAAGCGCCCGTGTCCGCGCAGACTGTTCCAGAGGAGGGGACACGGCGGTTGCTCCAGGGAAAAGCAAACATGTGGTTAACGACCTGTACAAAACCCGCATGGGCAAACATGGGGTATTTTGGGATGGAGCGTACTGGAGATTTTTGATTTTAGCCCTTTGAAGACACATCAAATATTGCTACAGGCGGAGAGGAGAATGAGGAGAAGTTCAGAAAAGTTACAGGTAAAGTAAATGTTGACTTTCAGAATGAAATCAATGTCGTTCTCCAGCAGCAGTTTGAGAGTATCCAGAGCGGTATCTGTGCTCGTGACTGTGGAATGGTCCCCGCTTTCTCCCTGCGTATGGAACAACTGAGAATCGACCAATAATGTGCTCTCAAGTAAAAAAAAAAATTAAAAAATAAACCACACACCTTCCAGGTTTCCACTGATCCTACTGAAGTCAGAAGAGCCAGAGACCCTGGAAGGATTCTGAGCAGCCAGGAAGGAGCTTGATCAACCATTTTCTGCATAAAGGAGTAAGGCTTTATAAGGAACTGGCCATTAACAGCTCATTTCCTGAGCGGAGCTCGCAGAAGAGGAACGAGTCACTCTAGTGCAAAAACGCTGCGTTTCGTAACGCGAGCCACCATAAATTGACACTTTGGCCTCGCAGAAATATTATCTGTTAGCAGGAATGCAGGGGTACGGTAGTAATTAGAAGCAGCCTTCATTAATAAAGCTGTTTTCATCTTCTAATACAAGATTTTGAGATACAGGTAGAGTCTCACGAGAGCAGAGGGAGGGGAAGGCACCAAAAATAGCTGCACACGTCTAACTATAAACTACAAGTGTCTTGTTTAGGCAGCAGCCACAGAGCCCATCACTGTGATCACCTGATACATTTTGGGTGTATTTTTACTTCTCCCTCTCTCGCTTTTAAGCCCGGATGGCTGAGAGTGTCAAAGCAGATGCTCTCCATTTGATGTAGCTTGAACGGAGCATCAGCAGGAGGCACGGTAACCGACATGAAGTCCTAAAAACCTCCTGTTTTTAAATATAGGTTAAAAAAAATCACTACCATTCTGCACGAATGACATTTTTTCTTTTAATTCAACGCCCAGCTCTTACGCTTGCCTGCTTCCACATCAAATATACATATATATAAAAAAAAAAGAGATGAACCACTTGCCCTTCTCCCAGGTTTCATAGAAGAAAACAAGAAGTTACCAGCAGCAGCCTTATCGGGAAATGTCACCCGCACAGTCTCCGCTTCGGTCTTCCCAGCAAGGACTTGCTTGTGTGCAATGAGTAACCAGGGGCCGGATGTCATTGGAGCGAGGCAGAATGGACCCGCGTCGCCCCGGGCTGGGGCGGAACAGCAGCACACCCGCCCGGAGAGCCGGCGCCTTTGTGGGGGGACAACGCTGCGCCTGGACACAGAGCGTCCAGATTATTGCTGGAATTGACTGGAGAAAGAGCGTAACACAAACGCTGCCACGCAGGCGTGGAGGAGCTCCCACCCTTGGCTTTATTCCAGAGCCCTCGACTCGAGGCGCTCCCAGGTCCTGCCCCGCGGCCACAGGGTTTTGGAGCCGCCGGAGCGTCCTGGGGCCGGCAGCACTAGGAGCTCCTGGCGCGGGGCATGCGCGGGGCGGGCGCCGGCTCGACGGGCGCCGC
>WBNA01000525.1:186497-196943 GCA_013398345.1 Nothocercus nigrocapillus | reverse complement strand
GCGGCGGCGGCGGCGGGACGGCCGTTTTTCTGTTTTCCCTGCTTATTCCTCCGGTGAAAAGCCGCCGTTGGCCGCCCCGAGAGAGCCCCGCCGAAGGACAGAGCGCGGAGCCAGCAGCGAGGTGCTCGGCAGAGCCCCTTGCAGCTCCTCCGTGCCGCGAGCCACATGCGGTCCCTCCTGAGCCTTTACCCTGTTTTGGAGGTGCTTCGTGAGCCTTTTTTCCCGGTTTTGGGAGTCCCTCCTGGGCAATTTTGCTGCGTTCTGGAGGTCCCTTCTGACCCTTGCTGGGTTTTGGGGGTCTGTCCATAGCCTTTGCCTACTTTTGGGGTCCCCTCTGGGACTTTGCCCCATTTTGGGGATCCCACCTGTGCTTTTGCCCAGTTTTGGAGGTCCCTCCATGGCCTTTGCTGAGTTTTGGAGATCCCTCTGGAGCCTTTTCCTGGTTTAGGGAGTCTCTTCTGCTCCTTTGCCTGGTTTTGGGGGTCTCTCCTGGGCCTTTGCACCTTTTAGAGGTCCCTCCTGAGCACCTCAGTTTGTGCAGGTGCTTCCTCCTGCCCTGGGTTTCCTCAGTCTTCCCCTCCACTCCCCAAGCTGAGCACCCCTAGCACCCCTGTTCCTCTCCAAACCCACAGAATGCCCTAAAAAGAGAAAAAAAAGGGGCTCATCCCAGCATGTGCTAAGGATGCTCACAAATGCATCCCTGCAGATCCATCCTTAGGCGCCCGAGGGGGCGAAAGGAAGTGGAGAGCCGAGCTGCTCCTTGAGACCGCTTTTATTGTGGGTGGTTTTGGCAAGGACGCGTGGGTGGAGGTGGCGTGTAGGGGTGCGCGTGTGGGTGTGCGTAGGGGTGCGTGCGTGCAGAGTCCTGCCCGGGCCCCAGGCCAGAGGCCTCCCCATCCCACGAGCGGCTGGACATGCAGGGTCGCCCCTTGGTCTCTCTCCGGCTGCAACCCTTTGTTTTGTGTCTCACGCAGCTCCCCACGCATTGCATGGAGGTGGGAATTTCCCTTGGACGGATGCGGGTCTGATGCCCGGGTCCTGCCGGCTCACGCTCGTCGCCAGCTCCGGTAGGAAACAAAGCGTCTGGCGAGCGAGAGGGTCTGCAATAATGCAAAATCCAGCGGAGTCCTCCAAAGTGGAGGAAGCAGCGACCACCAGGGGATCCTCCTCCTGTTTAGGAGGAGCTAAGCTCGCTGCCAGCTCCGGTGGGAGACGGACGGTGCCCCGAAGAGGGGCAAGCGCAGGAGCAGCACGGGGGCCGTGCTTCGAACGGCATGCCCGGATGCTCAGAGTCCTCTCCTCCCCGTGGCCAGCGACCGATCGTCAAAGGGGACGAGCAAATCCTGCTGTGTGCTACCGCAGCGCCCGGGCTTGGGCACGAGGCCCCCGGCAGCTTTGCAGCGTGGCGGCAACGCCAAAAGCCCCCGCTGCCCCTCAGCACGGCCCTCGCGAGTGGGGCCCGCTTTGGATTGTGTAGAAAATCAAGTGGTTTTCACATATTAAAAAAAAAAAACAAAAACAGAAGGATGGAACCGCAGTTAGGCCAGTTCCTGAACAGCGGGTGGATAAGCGATCCCCATCTCGGCATGGCTGACGGAGCCCGCTGAGAGCTCCTGCCAGGGGCTGCGGTCCCAGGGCTGCTCCGTCCCCCGACTCTGTCGGTGCTCCGTCCGTGGGAGCAGGCGCAGCGGCAAACAGGCCCAGAGAGGATCTGCTCTGCAGCTTTTCTCCTCCACGCTGTGTCACGGCAACGAAGCGTGAGGTTCCTCCTGTGGGGACGGAGAGAGACGTGAGCAGCAGCGAGCGGAGGCGGCAGCACGCGCTCCAGTGTGAGCTCCAGCTGTGCCGGGGCTCCCCCAGGGCCCGACACAGGGATCCCGCCTCCCTAAGAGCTGGCATACAGCATCTCTGCCCGGGAGTGGGGCAGCTCTTCCCCGACGCGCAGGCGCCCTGGCTCCCCAGGAGCCTCCGAAGCTCTCCATGCTCCCGCCTCAGCCAGTGCCCCGCGGCATCCCACGGGGGACTTGCTTTCCACCCTGCTTCCCAGGCCGCCAACTGCTGCACTCACTCATCCGGGAGCAAATCCAGGCTCTGCTGCTGTAGCTCATTCCAAGAGGCTCCCTCCCGAGCAGGTGCGACTGAAGTGGTACCAAGGACACCTTCACAGTCACCGTGAGATCCAAGTGGCTTTTCACACGCGTGGCGCGCTGGCCCCAGAGCGCCCTCCCCGCTGCCCACCACGGCCGCTTCGCCTTGTGCCTCGCCATCCTCCGGGCGCCCTGGGAACCTCCCGGGGCCCCGCGGCCGTTCAGAGTCCGAAGCGGAAAAACCTCCGGCACCAGCGCTGCAGCGTTACCTGCGAGCGGGAAGCACAGGGACACGGTCAGGGAGACGGGCACCCACACGCGAGCGGCGCCAGCCTGTGTGGCACCGCGGAGGACGGGGCGGCAGCTCTCGGTGCTCACTTGGAACAAGGGCTGGCAACGGTGGGAGTGGGTGGGTAAACCAAGGCCACGTTCACTCGCTCGCTGCCGTTCTTGGGACAGATGATCTCCGTGAGCCCCTCCGGTCTCGGCTGGCTCAGCAGCTCTCCTGGGGACGAGAGCACACGCGGGGATGCGCCTCGCACGGCGACTCCTTGCAGTTCCGAACGTCCCCTTCCCACATCAGCACGGGCAGCACCAAGCGTCTGTGCCCAACGAGGACAAGGCACCAGGTGAAAAAGCAGCCTCCAGAAAGCAGCTGCCCCCAGCCTGAGCAGGTGGCTGCAACAAGGCCCCTCGCCCAAACCCCCTTCCTCGGCACGAGCGGATGCGCCTCTGGCACTGCCGCAGGTGCCTGTCCCTTCCCTGTGTCCCTTCCAGGGTGCTTCTCTGCAGGAAGCCTAGCGAGGACCTTGATCCAGCCGCATTCTCCAAGCCCACACGGGCACCTCCTGCTCCTCGCTGGATTTCAGCTGCCGGGCCAGTTAAGAGCAGCTAAAAAGACACCAAGGCTCCTTGGTCCCAACTCGCGTCCGCTGTGAGCACATCCCCTCCTCTCGCACCTGCTGCTCTTCCCGTCCTGGGCTAACTGGGATTTGGGATGGGACACCACCGCTCTGGGCCACGTGCCGGTGGCACGGTTCACGCGTGCCACGTGCGCCTCCGGCCCTCAGGAAATACCCGTGAAATGCTGGAGCCCCGTGACAAATTGGCAGCAAGGAGGGAAGCTGCTGGTGCAGGGAGCCAGCTGAAAATCCAGCCACTTCCATCAGTGTCTGCCTGGTTAAAGGAACTCAAAAGAAAACAGCCCACTTAGGTACCTCCGGGAGCATCCGGGAAGGTCTGGAGCCTCTGGCACCTCCCGGCAGCATCCAAGAAGCACTGAGAGAAACATGGGGATGCTGCCACTTGGAGGACGCGGCGGTGCTGCAGACAGCTCACACCGGGGCCCAGCAATCCTCCAAACCGCTGAATATTTTGCTGCCCTTCCGCTTTGTGCCCTAAAAAGCTGCCTGCGCTCAGCCGGCTGCAGCGCAGCACTCGGGCGACCGCGATACGAAGCCATGAAAAATTCATTGGCTTCATTAACATTTCAGGAGCTTATTAGCTGGAACGAGAGCGGCTCTCAAGGCATTTTCAGGAAGAGGGGCAGCGTGACGAGCCACCCTCCTCCCAGAATAGGAACACGCAGCCTCCAAGCCCCCAGATCTACTTCTCGGCTATTTTTACCAGCTCCGCTTTGGCGCAGGGCCCCGCGCATGCTCTCCTGCCGCGGGGAAAGCTGCAGTGAGCCCGCGCGCTGCCGCCTGTTCTCGGCGAGCCCCGGGAAGCCCGGCTCCATCCTGCCCTTTCCCTGCCTCCAGTTTTCGGTGACCTGCCTTCTTCCAGCCACGACGGCAGCGAGGAAACCCGAAATGTGCGTGCAGGGCACGTACAGGCCCGCGTCGCCCGACTGGTTTTCCCGCGATTAAGTAAACTTCTCCCTGGGTAAAAAGTGACTCGGCGCCTCGGATCGCTCGTGCCGCAGGGCCTCTCCCAGGCTGAAATAAAGGCGTTCCGCAACCCCCGAGCTCATCAGAGGAGGCTCCTTCGCTAACTGGCAAGGCAAGCGCTCTCCTCAGGTTTCCCCTTCCCATACACTGGCTTAAAGAGCAAAACCCGAGGGCTCCAAGTCCTGCTCATGCTCACATGTTTGATTTATTAAGTGTTTTATTTGCTAATTGCAGCAACTTAAACTCGCCCTTACATTAAAGATAAGGGAGTGAAGCCACATTTTAATGTATTAGCACTACGTTCCCTCGAAGCTGCTTCACGGCGAGGACTTCACAGCTCTTGTCCGTTGCAGAGCTTGCTCTAGGCTTAACTCGAGCGCAATAAACCGCCTCCTTGCTGCTTCTCCTACCACATTACCCACTTTCTGCTAGTTAATAATTACTCGCTGGCACCATGCGCAGAGGAGGAACCTGCACTGCCACCAGAGCCGCTCAGCTACGCAGAAATCTGACCCACTTCTCTGCACTGATCGCTCCCCAAGGCCGGTCCCGGGTCAAGGGTTTCTCCCGTTGGACGGAGCGCGAGGCTGACGTGGCCGGGCAGGGGCAGGAGGAGCGGAGCGCTGCGGTGCCCACAGCACGCGATTTCCAGCAGCACCAAACCTGCTGCGCGGCCAAGAACAAAGCCCCGTTTGTCCTCTTGATAGTAAGGGCTTTGCAGCATCGCTTTCTGCTCGTCCCCTTTTCCAGGGGGGATGAGGACTAAGCTTTTAAATCTTTTTTCTTTTCTGCTGCGAATCCCCAACTTTTCCAACCATTTAATTGTCCTGCTCTGAATCTTTGCGTTGCCCGAGCAGGTGATGACAGCCAAAATGAGTGGTCTTTGCTTGCACACGCCTTTTTCCCGTGCAAAACAGGGAATTTACGGACTTAATATTCCAGGTCGTAATCCCCTCGTGGTGGCGGTAGGGTCAGCAGGGGGATGAAGCGGCGCCAAGATGCGCCATCCCCGCCAGCGAGGCCGGGCGAGGGCTGAGCTCCATCTCCCGGCCGAGCTCCTTGGTAGCTTTCCGGTACAGAAGTCACCAGGGAAAGCAAAGAACACCCCTAGAGCGATTCCTTGGAGCTTTCATGGCACAAATATAGCACTTGGGAAAAAGGCCGTACGAGACTCAACTCTTCACGTTTGTCTCCACCTCTCTCCCCAGGAAAGGTCCAAGCCGACTCCAGCAGCCACTTGTTGGGCTGCATCGCTTGCCCCTGGAAGGAAGAGTTGAGGTGGTGCGAAGACCCAGCAACGGCCACCCAAGATCCACAGGGACTCGCAACTGAAGCGCCTGAGGGTCCGCAGGGAGCTCGGCTCCTTTTTCCCTGGAGAACAGGGAATTCTGAGCCCCAGGGCCAGGGACCAGGTGGAGAGGACCTCTGCCCAGAGGACAGGACACCGGGGAGAGCAGCGGAATGGCCACAGCACTCCGGTCAAGCGAGTGGTAAGACGCATCATGTCAGACCACAGGAAGCGGAAGCTCTTTTGGGATAAGTTTCCCAAATTTAGCCACTTGGATAAGCCCAGGTCATCCCGACAGGTCTGTTTTCCACGCCCAGCGGGCACTGCTATCCAAATCGAGCGCGTCAACGTCTAGCTCGGACAAAGGAGCGGTTTGTTCCAGAGGCAGAACGAGAGAAACACAGAGGGAGCCGAAAACCCACGCCATTACGTAACGCCCCTAGTGCGGGCTGCTGCTCGCCGCGCGCTCTGGAAAGCTGCCACGGAGCCCTGCGCTGCGGCACGTTGCGCCCCGCGAGCGCCCGTGCAGCGAGCGGGCCGGGCGCAGCCGCGGCGGCCCGGGGGAGATCCCGGGAGGCGGCTGTTGGCTCATGCCCATCGCGGAGCATCACGCGGCTCTTCCTGCAGCCGCTCGGACGCCGGTCTGTCCAGCTTCGCAGAGCCCGCTGGGCTCCCCAGGGGCGCAGGACAGGTCAGCGACTCACAGGATGCCTCCCGATACGCGCCCTTCCCGCCAGCAGCTCCCACTTCGCAGGCAGAAACAAGGGATTTCCCAAGGAAGGACACAGCTCCTTAGGTCCCCTCTGCCCCCACACTCACGAGGCCCCCCATGCCCAGCCCTTCAGGCATGGCACACGTTTAAGCTCCGCACCGCGCGCTGCAGCAAGCGCGGCTGCATCTCCCCGCCCGCCGGGGCCGCGATCCCGAGCAACGCGGTGCCGAGCAATTTGACAGGCAGCGAAGCTATTTGTTCCCGGTAATTAATGGAGCAGAGGGAGGACGCGCGCAGGGGCGGTGAGATCCGGCCACAGCGACGCTATGATGCATGCAGTGAAAACGCATGCAGAGGGCACAGGGGAGGCTGCTGCCCGCGTCCACCGCTTCTGAAGAAGCCAAGGCCTCCGCGTCCCCTGCATCAGCTCTGGCAGGCTGGGGCCTCAGGAGAGCTCCCGCTAGGAGAGCTCCCCATCAGCGCAGCACAGGCTGAGCGGGCCGTGTGGGATCCATACATTGCTTTCTTCACGGCCAGGTATGGGATCTGCTAGCCAAAAGCGCCAGTGGATTTTGCTGCAGCAGGAGGAGCCCGACGGTTATAATCCAGGGCGTGCTTTAAGCACCATCTTCCTGCCCCCCACCGTCCCTTCCAGACGCTCCCTTTCCTACCAAAAGGATGAAAACAATCCCAAAATAGCACAGCCTTTAATTGGCAGCCCATAAGCTCACCTGAAGAGAGGTGACCTTGTTCAGCTCCGGCCGGCCCCGCTGGTTCTCACCACGGCTGCCCGGGCCCGCAGCAGAAGGGCCACTGCGGAACGGGGTGTCTGCGGGTACCGGGGGAGCTGATCCTCTTCTCTCCCCCCCCAGGGTGTTATTTTCCTTACTCCTTTGCAGAGGTTTTTCCTCCTCTGCTTAGGAGAGAGGAACAAAGTCCCTGACCTCCCAAAAAAGAGGAAAATTTCTGTTTTTGTGATTTTCCAGATTTCAAACACAAACTTTTCATTAAACACTTTTTTTTTTTTCGCCCTTTCTCTGCTGACAGATTGCTTTCAGGGGCAATTAGCCTGCCCTGCCATTAGCAGATCACTGGAGAACACACAGGGCTACAGAGTCACCTGCTCATCGCTGGCGCCACGGCACCCACGAGAATTGCCTTGAGCTAGAAACATTCCTGTTTCACCCTGGGCCTTTCCTGGGACGCTCATCCCTTCGCAGCCGCGGCCCAGTGTGCAGTAACGAGGTCACAACACCCGGAGAGGCAGCGGAGTTGACTTCCCACCACCCTCTCCCAAGGCACAAGAGCTGGAACAGGAGCTAGCAACGCATTTGCACCTTGGCACCTTCCTCCCGAAGAGGAAGACGGCCAGCGCTTTTGCAGTGTTTATGTTTAGGAGTAAAATCAAGAGCTCCTTGCCCTCCCTCCTCACGCGCCCATTGTGGCGCTGCACGGGACCTTCTCCCTGCGTGTCCGGAGGCTCCGTCCACCTCGAACCACGGGCGTCACAAGGCGACCTAGAACTAGCCCTGCCTGGGCCATTGCAGAGGGAAAAGCGCCGCGAGAGAAAGAAAATGCTGCCTTCTGCACCCTGCTAAACCTACAGCAGCTTTGCCCTGAAACCCCTCGCGTTTCGCTCAGCAAAGGGGAGCTCGGACACCCCGCTCGCGCAGCCCGGGCCGTTCAAACACAGCCCACGTGTCGGCCTGGCAGCTGCCGGGCCCCAGCCGCTTCGGAGCCTCTGCGGGGACGTGAACAAATAAAAGCCCTTCTGTGCAGGAAGCAAAAAAATAAATACCCTCATGCACAAAAATCACAGCGCCCGCGGGACCGGCAAGCTGGCCGGCTTGCAGCGGAAACTGCGCCGTGCCGCGCGCTCCGAGCAGGAATTTGCCTTTCTTAGCCTGCAAGGGGCCTTTTTATTTAGATACGGAGCGAGTGCAAAAGGAAAAAAAAAAAAAAAGAGGAAAATAAATCAGGACGTCGCTTATCAGCCGAGCTGCAGCGTCAGAGCGCGCCGAGGTTGCTGCTCAGATTCCAGCTCCGTTACTGCTTCACCCGGGCACAAAACTACGTTTCAGGCATGAAAACTTCCTTATAAGGACCCTGCCTGGGTGTTTTTTTTTTTCTCTTTTTTTTTCTCCTGTCCTTGGTTGTTTGCAATAAACCCTCAGATGGATGAAGCCCGAATCCCAATTCTTGTTAACCGTTTCTGTGCCCGCTGGAAAATCTCTCGGAAAGCGGAAGTTTCGGAGGGCCAGGCGGGAAGGAAGCAGGGTTAGGAGCAGGGCTCGAGCACGGGAGGCCGAACCCTCGGCTCGGGAGCACCCAGCCCCCTCTCTGAAGGGGCTTCCAGTGAAAACGCCGGGCGGCCAAAACCGCCCCACGGGTTTCGCTGGCGCCGGGCGCGCGAGCGCTCGTGGGCCCGGCCGCACTCCTGTTTCCGCATGCGGATTTGGCAGTGGCCATGCAGTGGTTCTTCGGGGCGCTTCTTATTTCTATGGTTTTCACTCCCGGACAAAGAAAGGAGGAAACCCCCTCCTTATTCATGTTACCTCTAAAAGACCAAGGCTCAAAGGCCTTCGGCAGCACGGAGGAGACGGGAATTCCTGGAGCGCGGGGCTTGATTCCTCACCCGTTTGCAGCTCAAACGTTGTGGGGAGATAGCGAGTGACCCGGGCTCACGCGACGCTCCAGAGCTGCGCGCGTTTGCAGAGAGGCTGCTCTCGAAAAACGGGGCACGGCAGGGGAGGGAAGGAACCAGATTCACGCATGTTTTTCACGTATGCGCGTACGTGTGTCTAGAGAACAATGGCTCCCACTGGAAACAAAGAGCGTCTCGGGGCGCTCGGGCGGCTCCCGGCGAGAGCCGCCTCCCGCCTCTCCCGCGGCTCCGCGGGGGAAGTGGGGGCCTTACCTGGGAAGGCGTGCGGGTTGGGCGACCCTCGCTTAAGGCACTTGGAGCAGAGCACGTGCACGGTGTAGTAGAGGCCCGGCCACTCCTGCAGCAGGACGTTGAGCTCCTCCAGCAAGGGCGTTATGGCCTGCCAGGCCGTCCAGATGTTGGGCAGGGCCGCGTGGCTGGCGATGGAGAGCGTGGCGGGGCGCGGGGCGGCGCCGGCCGGCCGGTAGCTCACCACCACGGGCACCTTGCCGCGGTACGCGTACACCTGGCAGCGGCCGTCGGAGCGCTGCACCACGTGCCGGTTGATGTGCACGCTGTAGCGGGCGAACAGGCCCGGCGGGAAGAGGAAGGGGAAGCTGTACTGCACCTGCAGCTGCTCCACGGCCAGCGGCGGCCCGCTCAGGCCGGCGCCGTTGATCCACGCCTCGGCGTGGGGCACCTCGTTGCGCACATAGCACGGGAACTTGTACCAGGCGGCGGCGGCGCCGTTGAGCGGCTCGCGCTTGGCCTTGTTGACGCAGTAGCAGAGCCCCATCTTCTCGAGCAGCTCCAGGATGAGCTGCAGGTCCTGGCGGCTCCGCACGTGGGGCTCCAGGAGCAGGCGGATGACGTGGGCGGGCAGCAGGCCGTGCAGCAGGAAGCCCTCCACGTAGTGGCGGAGCTGCGCGGCGCGCAGCTCGTCGGCGCCGCCGCGCAGCAGCTTGCGGAGCAGCGCGGCGGCGTCGCGCTCGCAGAACACGTTGAGGATGTCGATGAGGCGCGGCAGGTTGTGGAACACGTACTCGCGCAGCGTGACGTGCTCCTCGAAGTAGAGCAGCTTGCCGCTCTCGTGCAGGTAGCTCAGGGCGCTCTGCAGCCGGTCCTCGGTGAGCCCCGCCTGCAGGCCCAGGCGCGCCGAGTCCCACCAGCTGAGCCAGAGGCGCCGCGCGGGCGGCTGCAGGTGCAGCTCCTCCAGCACCTGCCACGAGCGGGGCAGCACGCGGTGCAGGTTGGGGAAGATGTCGCGGTGCTCGGCCACCGAGAGGAGCTTCTCGCGCAGGCGCCGCGCCTGGCCGCGCTCGCGGCAGCCGAAGGGCAGCACCGGCGAGAGGATCTGTGGGCGGTTGTTCAGGAGGTACTGGCACTGGGCCTTCTTGCGCCGCAGGTTCTTGTCGGAGACGCCGTAGAAGGCGGCGTGCGGGCTGGAGCAGCGCACCTCCAGGTCCTGCCCCAGCGCCTCGTCCACCTGCCGCACGAGGCCGCGCAGGCGCTCGGCGTCGCGCTTCTCCTGCGCCGCGATCTGCCGGTGGATGTCCAGGCACTTCTCCTCGAGCTCCCGCTCCGCGCACAGGTCGGCGTGGGTGCCCACCATGCACACCACGGCGTGCGGCACCTTGGAGCCCAGCCAGTGCAGGAAGTAGCCCACGGAGCCGTAGAAGCGCTGCGGCACGTAGGCGCTCAGGTTCACGGCGAGCACGTAGAGCGCCCCGGGCGAGAGGAAGAAGGACTGGATGGCGTCGTAGCCCGGGTCCCCCGCCAGCTCGTACACGATGAAGGCCAGGCCCCTCCGCGCGTCCGCCGTCCAG
>WBNA01000525.1:148528-183248 GCA_013398345.1 Nothocercus nigrocapillus | reverse complement strand
GTCGCCGGGCGCGTCGAGCCCCGCGGGCGAGGGCGGCGAGGCGCTGCGGGAGCTGCTCGAGGCCTGTCGCAACGGCGACGTGTCGCGCGTCAAGCGCCTCGTGGACGCCGCCAACGTGAACGCCAAGGACATGGCCGGCCGCAAGTCCACGCCGCTGCACTTCGCCGCCGGTGCGTGCCCCGCGGGGGGCTCCCCCTTGGGGGAGGTGTCGGCCCCTTGGAAAGCGCCGGGGGCTGCCAGCGACCCCTCTCTGGGGGCCTTTTCCCTAACGACTGGGGCTTGGGGCTGGGAATCCGTCCCCCGAAACGGTTTGGGGGAAGTGTTTTCCCCCTTAAACGAGCCCAGGGACTGGGAACCCCCACCCCCACCCCCCTTTTGGGGAGTGTTTTGCCCCTCAAGCAAGGTGGGAGGCCCGTCAAGCCCTGCTTTTTTGGTGTTTCCCCCAAAATTGTGTGCGCGAGGAGGCTGTTAAATCCTGTTTCCATGTTTTCCCCCCTAAACGGTACTGCGGGGGCTCTAAAACCCTCTTTTTGTGTGTGTGCTTTCCACCTGAAACAGAGGCACAGAGGCTGTTAAAAAAGGGTTGTTAAAATCCCTTTTTGGCTTTTTCCCTCTTCAACGGGACAGGGTGCTGTTAAAACCCTTATTTTTGTTTTTCTTTGGTGTTTTCCACCTGCCACAGTGCCGGGGGACGGACATTTGCTGACTCTACACCTTGTTTATAGCCTCTTACAAGAGGGGCGGGCGTTGGAGGGTGCAACATTGAACTGTTTTGGAGCTAAACTGCTGCTCTCCAAGCTCAGCTCCTCTTGGAGGCAGCACCAGAGAGGGTTTCGCTTCCCTTCTTGTGGTTTGCAGTGGAGAAATCCTGCTAATTGCAGGCGAATCTGTTTCCTAATTGTTGAGGTAGCCAAATTCGGAGTGTTTTTCCATGTAGCCCTAGTGCGGGCATCTAGGGCAGAGTTACCTGTTTGGGATTGAGACTTTTCCAAGTCTTTTTCTAGCTGTTTATCTGCTTGGCCTGGAGATGCAGCCTCTCTTCCTTGGGGAAAAAACTTCCACTCGTTGCTACTTGTGCCAGGCCCTGGGCACGTTCACGTGCTGCTGCGAAGCTGCTGCCTTCCAGGCTGCCTGTGCTCATCCCCTGTACTCTCGGAATCCAGGTGCGGAGTCTGCTAACGATGGGGTTTCCCAGGGGATATTGACTGATGCTTGGGCCCAAACAGGAGGGGAAACAAGCTGGAGTTGTGCTCATAGAAATAGGGTTTATGAAACGGGAGCTGATGCTCCCAGTCAAAGAAGCTGAAAATGAGTACTGCTCAATCCATCCAGTTTTCCCTTGACATCTCGAAGGCCATTAGCTCTTGGCTTGGCGAAGGGCCTGTCCTCGCGAGCAGCGAAGTGTCAGTTCCCACTGGCTCGAAGCACTGTTTGGGGACAGCCAAGTTCCTTGTTAATCCCATTTGTCCGCAAGCCAGCTGGAATCCATTGGAGCCTCCCGCTCGCAGACGTGGCTTCCCATGTGGAAAGTCGCTCGTCGTCACTTGTCTCTGCTGCACGCAGAGGGGCCCCAAGCAACCCGAGTCGCCCTGCTTGTGGTGTCGCGTTAGTCCCCACCGCCTCCGAGAGCCTCGTGGCATCTCCCTGACCCCTCCGAGCAGGACTCAGAGCTTTGGTTATGATGCAGTCGAGGCTGCTTCTGCTGTGGACACAAGTGTACACAGGTGAACCTGTATTCTCGCTTTATGGCCCCAAAGCAGAGCCTTTTTTATTACAGAGGAGGCACATCCAGAATATCTTTTGGGTGTCTGTACCCCGTGCCGCGACCGAGCAGCTTCCGTTAAACGTGAAACAGGGCGTTTCTAACGGCCATGGATCCTCTTGCAGGCTTCGGAAGGAAGGACGTGGTGGAGCATTTGCTGCAGATGGGCGCCAACGTGCACGCGCGCGACGACGGCGGCCTCATCCCCCTGCACAACGCGTGCTCCTTTGGGCACGCCGAGGTGGTGAGCCTGCTGCTGTGCCAAGGTGCGGACCCCAACGCCCGCGACAACTGGAACTACACTCCCCTGCACGAGGCGGCCATCAAGGGCAAGATAGACGTGTGTATCGGTGAGTGTTTCCTTCCCTGCCTCGCTACCTGCCTCGAGCACAAGTTCATAGAGTCCCTGGGGGACTGAGGGACCTCTAGAGATCCCTTAGTCCAACCCCCAGCTCCAGCAGGGACACCCAGAGCACATGGCACAGGGTGGCATCCAGGCGGGTCTTGAGTATCTCCGAGGAAGGAGCCTCCACAGCCTCTCTGGGCAGCCTGGTTAGGGGACACCCTTGTTCACCATCGTTACATGAGTTCAGCTTGATCTTCAGGTGAAATAATTTTAAATAAAAACTGAACCTTTCAATCATACCTAGAAAATATGAAGTGGATCTCTTTCAGCCAGAATGCCTGTCACTTGGGTCTTCCTCACGCAAGTGTATCTGTGAGAGAAAACACACAATATCTAAGTGTGCTTATTACTCTTTTTCCCCTAAACGAGGACGTTTTATTACTCTTGGGTCACTTTGAACCTGTTGATCAAATCTGGTGCGTTTGATGTCCACTGATTCGAATAAGATTGTTCAGGTTTCCTTCTCAGATATGGAAGAAAAGCCACAGTTACGTGATATTTATGTTGTATATTACCTAGATACATTTTTTTAATTTCTCAGATAATATATCTTTGCTTTAGAACTTTCACCATTAAGTTCCCACAGAGCAAGATGTAAAACTTACTGGCCCCGTTCTCGCTTTATTGCAGTATTTGTGTCAAAAATTGAGGGAGAGGAGACTGGAAAAAATCCTGTGGGATTTCTTTGAAACACTGAGGAGAGCTGCAGGGCTGGCTCAGATAACATACTGATACATTAATATACTGATAACCCTG
Organism: Nothocercus nigrocapillus; assembly: GCA_013398345.1. NCBI lineage: Eukaryota > Metazoa > Chordata > Aves > Tinamiformes > Tinamidae > Nothocercus > Nothocercus nigrocapillus. The sequence goes on along the minus strand of WBNA01000525.1, from coordinate 180,324 downwards.
TGTTTTATTCTTGGGTTAAATGGGTTAATGTATAATTTTCATATTAAGGTGTTAAGCTTTCGCCTCAGAGAGTTTGCAGAGGTGCACGTGCCGTGTGCAGGCAGCGGCACCACCGTTGCTTGGGGCTCAAACTCCGAAATACTCGAATAGCCCTTGGAAGGTTTTGCACAGCCCCTCCAGTGCAGGGGTCTCTGCAGCATTTGGCCTCTACAAGTGGTGTTTTGGGGCTGCTCCTTTCCAAATAAGCCGGGCGTGTTTGTTATCACGCTCTCGTGGCAGAAATGCTGCTGTATCCTGGAACTTCCTGGCAAGCTTCAGAATATCTGCCAGAAGACGACGGGCTGTGTAGCAGTTCCTCATCTAGCCTTGTTTTTCTGGCTCTCTCTGTTCTGGACGCCTTCCAAGTGCTCTAATGAGACAGACTTCTCTCCTTCTCCCCCGCCACCCGAGGCGGCCTCTCTTCACTGTCACATCTAGCTCTGCGTTGGCCCCTTTACAAGGAAATGCAAACGGGACCAACAATCAAACAACCCCTTGGCTTTAACACCTGGTGCTCGGTGACGCCTCCCGCAAGCCTGTGCGGGAAACGCCGACAGTTGCTTCCTGTTTGCCCTCTGTGAATTCTTTGGGATGCTCCAAGACTTTGTGTCTCCTTTGCCAAGCTCTTCCAGGCTGAAGAATTCCTGTTATCCCCCCATGGCACCTCCTCCTACTTCTGTCATTCTCTGGGATTGTGGCTCCCCCCTTTCAAGGATGAGGGGGTAGATCCGGAGGGGCTACCCAACCTGCTGCAGACCTGTGTGAAACGGCCTTTCTGTTTGGTGGTGTGGTTGCTGAGCGCTGAACGGGAGCAGCTCCAAGGCATTTCCTGAGTGCTAACAGCTGAGTTCAAGCTCTGCCTCAGAGGGAAAGCAGCCTAAAAATAACCTGGGGGCTGCTGGGCTCCATCCTGGCGCCTCGGCCTCCCCTCGGCTTTTTCCTGCAGGGCTCGGGGCTCCTCCTCGTGCCTCTTGTTTGCTTGTGTGTGCTGTGACAACTACAGCATTGCTGGCCTGAGACTTTAGTCATTTTTATTTCAAAGCTGGCATGTTTTCTGGCATATACGGGTCCTGGTAGCCTGATGGGGCTTCCTCCTGCATGAATAGAACCTCAAAAAGGTGGTTTGTGAGAAGTGCATAGGAAGCCTCAAAGGAGCTGCAGAAGTGGTTCTGTGGGATATTGCAGTTGTGCAGAAGACGGTTCTTGGTGGGAAGAGGGAGGAAAAAGCTGTAGCATCTTAGCTTAAAAATGGCCATAACAGTTAATGGTTTAGTGGCTGAGTTAAGGCCTCTAATAAGAATAGAAACAGTCTTAATAGGGAACAGCTGGAAGCCCTAGCAGCTGCACCCAGCCTGGAGCCCGGTTAGGCCAGAAGCCGAATGCCCCCCGGAAGCTTGGGATCAGCAGCCGACCCCTTGGCAAAGAGGGCAACTGATTTTGTAGCTGTGCCGCCTGGCCAACGTAGAGGCCTGGCCGGGCCCTCACGGCCAACCACCTTGGTGCCTCCAGATCTGTGTGTGTCCAGGTTATCTCCAATACTGGATAAGCCACGTGCTGGAAACTTCCACCCCGTGCCAGGTTTTTATCCGTTTGTGCTGATGTTGCTGTTGGTCACAGCAGGGCCTGATGGCTTCAGCTGTCACTACATGTCACTGCTTGGTGCTTGTGGGGCGTGACCAAGATGCCGTCCCCCAAGCTGCAAACTTGCAAAGTGTGAGGGAGTATCTGTAGGAACATGGGCTGTCCCTGTCGTGTCCTTCCTTACTTGGCGTCCTCCTCCGGGAGCTGCTGGAGACGGGATTCCTGCTCCACGTGGACCTGGCTTGATGCAGGATGGCCTTTCACGCTGGGAAAACCTGAGGAAGCTCCGTGCGTTTGTGCAGCGTCTCTGTCAGGAGCTGCACTGGGGCCAGCTTGACTTCATGAAGCATCGTCCTTCCGTGAAGCTGGAGATGGCTTTGGGAGCAATCCCGGTCGCCTGAGGTCTGCTTGGGTCTGAGTGTCTCCTCACCGTGTAGTTCCTTGGGTATCACTTGGGAAGCAACACATAGCGTCCGTGAAAGGAGACTGGAATAGCTCATTGGCCTCCCTTAGCTCTCTGTCCTCTTGAGATGTTCCTTGGTGACCTGATTTGCTTCGGAGGCCACTCTCGCCCTTTAAGGGGCGTGTGTCTGGATTCCCCGTCTTGTGCCCAGCACTTTGGTACGTGGAGACCTTGTCTGGGCTGCTTCTCTGAGGCTCCTCGTCCTGCTGCCCAGTCACTAGGTCCTGCGGCTCTTTCGCCTCAGGGAGCTGGGAAGCACCGTGGGCAGCGGGATGTGGAGGGGATGGGGCAGGGCAGTGAGGATGATCCATCCTGCTGCTCCTTGCACTAGCCCAAACCTTCGGGCCCCCAAGCGCAGCCCTTCCTGTCCAGAAAGCCTCGTCCTGTGGGCTCTTCATGCGAGCTCGTCCCGTGGGATGCGTCATCGCGTCCCGCTCCCTCGCCTGGTGTTCGGTTGCTGCTCCCTATGTGTGCGTGTCCAGCCCCCTCTGGGCCAAGAGCTTCCCCATCCTTCAGAACATCCAGGTTCCTCGCAACGGAACAGAGGCGGCATCACCGCTGTTTTAAGAAAAAGCTGATTTCCAAAAAGCCTCTCCTTGGTTAAACATAATCGCTCCCTGGTGGATGTTTTTACACAGCTTAGTTCTTTACCTCTCAATAACTGCAGTTCGTCTCTGTTGGGCCAGCCTGCGTGATCCCGTTGCGGAGCAGATCCGGAGCAAGGGCAGCGGGAGGGGAGGAGGTGGGAAGGGGCCCCGCGAGCTCCTGTCTCTGCTTCCCCTCGCAGTGCTGCTGCAGCACGGGGCCGATCCCGGCATCCGCAACACTGACGGGAAGTCCGCGCTGGATCTGGCTGACCCCTCAGCAAAGGCCGTGCTCACAGGTAAGGCCCGCGGGCGGTCCCCCCGCGCTCCCCGCTTCCAGCACCTGGGAAACTTGGCCTTCCTGCTGCGGAAGAGCTGCCGAGAACTACGGTTTTAGCCCATTCCTCCTTGGCGTGGCTGTCGTTTGCCTGCTGCGCTCTGCTTAAAATAGAGGATTGCGGCACCGTTGCAGCGTCGCTTGCTGCACTTCTGTTGTGTTTTCTAATTGCTTTTTGTGTTTTCTAATTGCGACCCAATGTACGGGTCGAATCGGCCCCCAATCCCTGGAAAAAAAAAAAGGAAAAAATAGGTCAGTTTTGAGACCTTCCCTGCTGTGCAAGCCTGGGCGTTCTTATCACTGCAGAAGTGTCTGTGACCCAAAATGTGACCTGCCACCCGGGGCTAAGATCAATGGTCCCAAAAAACTCTAATTAGGGTTTTTTTGGGACTGTTGATTTCGGCCGCGGGTAGCAGGTCACCTTTCAGACCCCTAATTAGGATCTTTTGCTGCAGACTCCCACGCTGCCCTTTCCTCCCTCCTCCCCATTAGTCATTTTGGGTGGAACTCGTTATCATGCACCATTTTCCCCCTTTTTAGAGGCTGTTAGCCGCCAAAGTCTTTTTTTTATGAAAACATTAATTCTGCAGCTATAACTTTGTTTTTATGCAGCTGTGTTTGTAGAAATTAAGTGTTGTAGCGTACTGGTAAAATCTAAAAGTGGGATTACGAGCCTGTCAGGTCTTTACTGAGAAATGCATAGCCCTTCGTGCCGCCTGGGATAGCTGGGAAAAAATGCTTAGAATGGAGGAAGATTGGGCTAAAAATGCCTACTTAGGTGCAGAAAGGGATTCAGCAGCCGAGTTTCGTTTAAGGAAATGTCTGTTTTTCTGCTCCTTATTTTTTAGAGAGAACCAGGGAGAGAACGCTCCTGTTCTCGCCCTGGTGTTTAAGGGATTTATCCAGGCCTGGGGAGTCCCTTCCAGCAAGTTTTGCGAAGTTCTCCAAAAAGAGGGTTTTGTTTTCTTTTCTTTTCTAGAAGGTGAATCATGCAAATGAAAGGTCAATATTTGGATAGGAAGGGGCTTCCTTTGCAAATCGAGGTGGGTTTTATGGCAGCGCTCTGCCGCAGCGGGACTCCCTCTGGAATGGGGCCCTTGGAGCTGTCAGGCCTCATCCCTCCATTATCCTGCTGCTCATTGCCTCTTCAAGCATTAATATCCCTCTGGACCTTCCCTACGCGGTATAGGAAGTGCCAGCAGTTGCTGTTAGTGACTTAATGCGGTGGTTTATTTTGAGTTTCCGTGCCGTGGGCTGCCGGGGATCGCCTGCTCTCCGTGAACGCCCCAGCTTTGTCTCTGGGCCGTTCCCAAAGCTTTTGGCGAAGCCGCTGTCATTGTAGCGGGCTGATGTGCTCCTGGCTTTCCCAGCTCTAAGCGAGCCTCCTCTTTTCCTGCTTTTCCTGGAGGTGTTCCCTACGAGCAGGGCACCGGGGTCCCGTTTCTCACCGCGTGGGCAGCAGGGTGTCCGCGAGCCCTCCTGCTCTTGCCTGTTGTGTCAGCAAGCGGGGAGCGCAGCCCCTTTGCTGACATGCATTTGCCTTCATCTTTTTAGTTTTATTTATTTAAAGCAAACAACCTTCTCTGCGCAACTTGACAGGGAGAAAGGGGGAGAAACCTAATATTTCACTAATATTTCACTCTCACTAATATTTCACTGAAATTCAGAGAATAGAAAGTGGATGTTGTACGTGATTCGTCCGTTCTTGAGGCGGCAGGAAGAGGAGAGAATCCTAAGCGGTTGAATCTTAAATCTTTAATCTGCAGCGTCGTGCTAACGTAAAAGGTCAGATATTTCAAGGGCAGCCTTCAGAAAGGAGACCTTCTTTAGCCTCCTTGTTCCTTTGAGGCAATAAATGTCTAAGAGGAATTTTTTTTTTTTTTTGAACTTATTTTAAAATATCTTCCCCTATTCCTTGTGTGGCTGTTACTTCTTTGGGGAAAAAAAGTGGTTTGCTCATTCTCAGGTCCCAGGGGCTTCCTTCCTTAACAGGGGATTTACGGCTGCGACTGCTCCGATCTCGTAGGAAATCAATTTTTGCTTGAAAATGCTACCTCGGGTGGGACAGCGTGTGCTGAAGGCCACCACAGGAGGACTCTGTGTGACTCCTAGCTGGAGCTTGGGATTGATGGGACACCACGTTGTGAGCGAGGCTTTGTTTAATTAAAAAAAACCCACAAACTCGTTAGCTCAGTAAAACTCATTAACGCTGTTGCGCGTTGCTGAGCTACTGACTACGTGGGCTTGGACGCCTCGTGTTTTGGGCTCTCCTGCGGTATCACTTGTTTCATCTTTCCTTTTTCCGGGGCATAACGAAGCAGTCTTGGTGTTTCTTTTTACTGTGAGCTAATAGAAGTTAAACTGTTTGGTCAAAAATAGTTTTTAGCTAAAAGGCAAACGAGGAGGACTCTATTTGTGTCCTCCCAGGAGGCTGGAGAAAGGAAGGATTTGTGGAGCTGTCTGTCTTATTTCTTAATTTATCATGGGAAGACAAACATCCTATGTAAAACAGCGCCGACGCAGGAGCTTGAATTTCAGAAAACATGCTGTGTTTTGGACTACATAGCATTTAAAAAAAAATCCTTTAAAATTTTAAAGAAATAGCTGGGCATTTCTGCCAACGCTTGTGTATTTTGTGCTGTTCTAAAGTGATGGAGGCAGCGGAAATTTGGGCAGCTGACTTGAGGGCAGAAGTTTTAGCTGTCAAGGAGCTGCAGGTGGAGCCCTCCCGGTGCTGGATCGATAAACATGAAAAGGGCCAAGATTAGAATCGATTTTCCTCGGTACCTGCTTACACTATTACGTGCACTAATGCTTAAAAATAAGCTGGCATGGAGCAAATTGCCTTGCATTCCTGCAGCAGGTCATCTACTGGAGGGAGGTAGTTGAAATTGCACATGTGCGAATGTCATGTCTTAAAAGGCTGTGAGGTAAAGATTTATTTATTTCTTTATTTCCCCACCTGCAATGGCAAATATTTCTCCTCGTCGTTGTCTGCCCCCCTTCACTGCTGTGTGATGCCTCTGGTTGTACTTTAGAGCTCTCAGTCACAAAGCAGGTAATTCCTGCTGGTCTTTCGCTTGCTACGCTGCTTTGTATGCGTTAATAACGTGTAGTTAATAATGTGAAGCGTGGTTTTGTGCTGCTGAGATTCCCTTCAAATTCCCAATTTTTTTGAGGTTGCGTCTGTTCAGCAATATATGTTCTTGTTCCTTTAATTCTAACGCTTAGACTGTTAGTTAAATCCTGTTTTAAGCTCGAATAAAGACAGACACAATTACCTAGGTGACCTCCACTGTGGAGAGACTTGTCACTCACTTCCCGTCGTAGCTTTGATTTCTGTCGTGTCACCTAAAATTAGCCAAGAGCAGCACAAACCAGCCCCCGTCGGGGTAGCGCTTTATTGAAGCTCCTGTCAGGTACCACGACTAAAAAGGACCTCGCTCTTTGGAAAGTTTCCTGAGCAGCTTCTCAAACTTGTCTTAAAAAAGACTAAGGAACTCCTGGAGCGACGTGGGACATTGGTCTGAAGAGCAGTGATACCAGTTAGGGTTTGTGCTCCTTTTCCAGGGACAGAGCCAAAAAAAAAAGAGGGGGGTTACTATGTATTGGGCAGGTATGAACCTCTGGATGATGTACTGTGCGGAGACGCAGAGCCACAGGCGTTTTTCCTGATTGTTTTTTGACAGTTTTGCTGCTATTTGACTTTGCTCTGTGGCTCCTTCGTTACTTCTCTCAAATACGAGAGCAAATCTGGCAGCGAAGGCTGAGACTTCCATCCTTCCCAAGCTGTTTGTTTCCAGGGTGCTTTGGAGGCTCTCAAATTGCCCTTTTGTTTGCAATTAGTCCCTTATGGAGCAGGGCTTAGGGGCATATTTTATGATTTCACCCCCGTAGCACCGTGGCTTGCGGGTGTCTTGATTGACGGAGCCCGAGCATTTCCCTTCTGCAACAAAAGCTGCCCGTGCTCCTGAAAACTTATTAGTGTTAAATACTGGAGGATTAGGCTTTCCTCTGGGTGGGTAATGAGCTTAGGCCTCCGCCGCGCGGCTCCCGCCTCTGCGGGGGATAAAAGCGTCTCCGTCGCTCGAGGAGCTGCTCGCGTGCCCGGATCGGTGCTGGGCTCGGATGAAGTGGCTTTACAACACACCTGGACTTTGCTTGGTGTGCCAGCACTGACCCTGCTCCGTGCTGATTGGAACGGGAGCGTCTTCGGGGCTAGAAGCAGCCTCACACTGATCAAGAAACACTCTGTGCCTTAAGGAAAGCAGCTACTCCTCCACAGAGAGGGAACGGCAGCAGAACCGAGGACTTCACGTGTTCTGTATAATGGCTGAGGAAAACGTCGTGACTTTCCTTTCCTGATTCCTTTCCTGCCCCAGTAAGTACCTAACGTTTTCCAGAGGCTTCAGAGCAAAGCTAGTGCTTTAGCTAATGATTTTTGGCATCAGAGCTGGAATGAGCCACAGAATTTCTTGGATTCTCTGCCGCTTCCCTCGTCCACCACGGGAGATCCATAGGAAGCCCACAGGAGCCTGTCTGGTGCTGTGACCTCTCCATCTCCTGCTCCTTTAGGCTCTGCTGGAGCCTCAGCCAATTTTGGTTTTCGTTGTTGGCCCCATAAAAGCGTGTCCTGGTTTCCCGATAGCTAAAAGCTGGAAGGATCATCAGTCCACGCAGTTTAAATCGAAATGTACTGCTGGGTCTGTTAAGAGCAGTTTGTTTCTGTTTAAACGTAGAAGTGATTTAGTCCAGCAATTCTGCTCAATCTCATTCCTTCCTTCCTGTTCGCTGCTCGCCTCTGGGGTTAGCAGAGAAAATAAACTATCCGAGATGCAGAAATGTCTGAGATTCCTTCAGTAACGATTGGTTTCTTGGTAGATGAAGAAACATCAACGTCTGCAGTTAAACCAGCCTCAGTGTGGCCCAGTCACGTTACTTTTGGGGCTCAAACAGGCGTTTTGTAGTTCCAGCTCCTCAGTACCAGAAAAAACGGAGATAAAAATCGGAGAAGTTCCCATGAAAAGCAAAGGACCTGAATAGAGCATGAAGGACTGAAGATAAAAGATGTGAATGAATAAACATAGAGCGAGTTGTTTTTCATTCGTTCGGAGTCATCTCGTTACCCCTGTGTTTGCATAAGGGATGCCCGAGTCTCCCCTTCAAGATCCTTCCATGGCGCTGGCACGGAGGAGCGGCCGCTTTCCATATTTGAGGATCGTACCCAGGAAAGCTGGGGCAAGAGCAGCGCTTTGCAGGGGAAGCTGCGGAGCCCTGTGTCACCGAGGCTCGCGTGGTGACAGGCCTGCCCCGGCAGCTCGTCTGAGTTAACACGCAGAAGCGCATCTTCCTTAGGAATTGTTCCCCTGCTCCTTTTCTTTCCGTTTGCCACAAGAATTAACCTGTCTTGAACTCGAGTGGCCGGCGTCGGACACGGTCATCCAGGTGAGGCTTTATAGTGTGGCGGATAATACCTTAATACTTTCTCTGCTGGAGGCACGTGGCCCGATGCTCCCGAAAATTACCTGATGTTTTTCACAGATCCCTCCCCTTCAGGACCCTTGGTCATCCTCTGAGTGATGAGGGTATCTCCATCTTTCCCCTCCATATTCTGCTCTGCTATTACGAGTGGCTGAGCTCTGTTTTGGAGACAAGAGCTGTAATTAACCCTGTTAATTTAATGCTGTTAACCTTCATCCTGGCTTATTGCTGAAGCCTGGGGGTCACCCAGTGCATCCCGTAGCTTTCACCTCCCTTCTCTCCGTTGAAAGGGGTCTCATCTATGTGCTCCTATCTCTTGCGCTGCTGTCATGAGTGAGGTTACTAAGCGAGTTGGAGCCTCCGGCTCTTTTGTTTGCAGCTTCTGTTTTGAACTGCCCAGTAGCTGAGCTGCTCTGGGAGGTCCTTGTGCTTCGGGGAGCGCAAGTAGCTCCGTCCCGCTCTGGGAAGCGAGCCTTGGTCCTCGCCCCGCTTCCCAGGCTCCGTGCGGACGGGCAGCGCGGATGCCGGCTGCTCCGGGTGCTGCGTCTCCCCTGGCTCCTGCCCGGGTCCGCAAGGCTGGCTTGCCTTTTTCTTGGAAACCATCGGGAATCTCCCAGAAGGTTCAGCAGGAGGGAAGGTTCCTTTTCCAAAGGGACATCGCGTTCATCCCATCTCCTGGCGCTCGTCTTCCCTGTGGAATCGCTTTGGAGCAGGTCTTGAGGAGGTTGAGACCCGTATAAGTTTCCTCCCAGGGTACGTAGGGGCTCTGGGGCCACGGGAGGTGACATCCCTGCATTTTTAGGGGTGCCCGTGACTTGTATTCCACCTCCAGGTATGTGTGGCAGCTCCAGCTCTAAAGGGGAAGGATTGCACCGTGCAGTCATAAACTTTTAAAGTCAACAAAAACAGACTTTGGCATGCACGCATAGCTCCTCTTGGAGTCATTTCCCAGCAAACATAAAAACCCTCTTTAAACCCATACAGTTTGCCCACATAAAATCCCTCGCGCTTTGCAGCGTACAACGGTACGTCGATTTTTAGTTAAAATCAGTGGCTTTGACTCAAAGCACCGGTTTGCGGCGCTGGTGATGGCAGCGCCCACCAAAATCGTGGCCTTGGTGCCGCGCATGTGCCCACAGCAAGAGAAGGAGTTTTGGAAGATAGCTCAGACTTATTTCAGGAGCAGCGGCGCCGCGGCGCTGCTCGAGGTGAGCTGATGCTGTGCTTTGGCACGCGGGTTTCGGCCGTGGACCTCGCGACGTGACGCGTCGGGTTCCTTCCCCGCTACGGCCCCTCGGGAGTCAGAAAGACACTGCTGTTCAGCTTGGGCCAACTTCCTTTTAGCCTCGTCTTTCTGCTTTACGATTTAAAATAATTCAGTTGAAACCCTCTGACAAAGGGGCTTTTTCATCCTCCTTGCAGCACAGAGTGGCAGAAATCCCCAAATCCAGAAATCTGCTTTTTCCCCAAATAGGACGGCGCTTCTGAGAAGCAGAAATACCTGACATGCTAAACTTAAACTAAACTTCGTCATAGCTGCCCGTGCACCAAAGACACATTTCAAGGTACCGTGTAGGCCACCTTGGTGGCCCAAACCTGTGCCAAGCGCATAAGGCGTGAGGATGGCACCTGGTAACCGTGCCGTATCGTATACGCGCTTAGGCAGTATGTTCACCTTGGGCTGGCGGCTCTGCAGGTCTGCGGGCGAGTCTCGTAAGCCGATGAGGTGCCGGGAGCATCGTTGCGCTTCAGGGCAGCGTCTCTGCTGGAAACGCGGCTCTGCGGGGTGGCGTTTCCTGTGCGGTTGGTTTTCCCCCCCGTTCACGGAGTGCTGCTTCTCCCTGGGTTGGAAACGCTCGTGCTTGGGCGCAGGGTTTCCCCCTCGTTGAAGCAGAGGGGAGGAAGCTGCACCCGTGGTGAGCGGGACCCTCTGAGACGGCGCCGGGCAGCAGTGGCAGGACACGGGCGACCAGGTTTTGGGGTTTGGTCTCCGGGTCTTGCAGCCCGGCCTCGTCCCCTCGTTTCCCTCACAGCGCTCAGCTTGGACACTTCGCTTTTCCAACCGGTGGACAGATATACAGTGTTTTTTTGTTTATTTCGCTTTTCTAAGCGATGCTGCACAAGCCGCCCCATGCTCTGCGATGCTGCGAGTTTCCTTAAAACCCCCTTTTCTAAACTGGGGGTGGAATTCGCCTCCTGCAGGAACCCCCGCGGGAAACGGGAGCGCTGCCCGGCGGTCTCCGCGGAGCATCCGCACTCCTTTGCTTTCCTGGGATTCTTAATCCAAGTGGATGTTTCGAGAGACTGCGGAAAGCAGCAGCTGACTGAACAGGGGAAGGGGGGGCGTTATTTTCTCCGCTGCCGCCCGCCTTTTGTCCGGCTCCACGCGGGATAACGCGCAGGGAGGGGGCCCGGCGGCTCGGAGCCGAGCCCGTTCCCCCCGGGAGCGGCGCTGGAGGTGCCGGATTGGAGCAGGAGCCGCGGCGCTCGGCCGCGCGTCTCCAAGGCGCTCGCGGATGCTGCCGCCTCACGTCACCGCCCGGGCGCCCGCGGGGTGGCGGCTCCACTGCCGCTTTTTCTTCCCTTTTTTTTTTTCCTCCTTTTTTCCCTCCTCCTCCTCTTTTTTTTTTTTTTTTAATTCCGACTCCGTGTCCTCCTGTGTTTCTCCGTCCGTCTCCTGCCAGATGCTAACAGCATGATATTTTGCAACCATTTAGGTGAATACAAGAAGGACGAACTCCTGGAAGCTGCGAGGTGGGTGCCGCTCCGCGACATAAAGCCCCTTTCGGAGGGAGGGCTGTGGGTTAAAGGAGCAGGGGAAGACGCATTTTTTTTTCCCCAAATCCCTGGCATTATGTCAAGGCAGGAAGGTGCCGTGCTGCTCAGCCCCGGTGCAAACGGCCGAGGCTGTTTATGTAATTGGAATACTGGAATCCCCCCCACTGTCGTGGTGATGGGGTTAATATCAATTGAGGTTTTCTCTGCTTTAAGCTGCTTAAATCCTATTTATGGTTTTGTGGCTGTTCTCTTTAGGGGTAAATTGAATACAGGCAATTTTTTTTTTTTTTTTTTTTTAAAACCTTGCTACCTTAAAGCTGATTTTCAGAATATTTCCTAGGAGGACAGAGCAAAAGGAAGTCTGTATTCCAGGGATGCTTTCATCCTTTCTCTGACAGCCCCCCAAAATGGTTGTCTTTTGGCTGTTTGGCCTTTTAGAAAACATCACGGTATTTTTCTGTGGCCGTATGAATTTTATGAGCCATAGGCTGTGAGGAATTCTTGCCAACTAGCATTGAATCCAGAAAATGGCTTTCAGCGGATCCGTGAAAGGAGCCGAGGGAGGTGGAGGATGAGGTAGAAGAGCAGATATCAAGCGGTGTTTTTGCATCGTCTGTTACAGCTGCAAACTGAACATCCTTTCTTGCACTAGCCTTCGGTTTTGGAATGCTCAGGTCCTTTGGCCGTTTGACATCCTCTTGGGCCGACTGTAAATATCCATATGTGGTAGTTTGATATCTAGCTCCTTGGTAAATTTTATGTAAATATCAATATGCGATTGCTTGCTGTCTAGCTCCTTGGTGTTTATGTGTTTATTTTTGCAAAGAGCCACGTCTTTTTTCTTTTTTTTTTTTTTTTTTTTTTTTTTCTCTCCGCCTTTCCCTAATGCCCTCCTCTCCATTTACAGGAGCGGTAATGAAGAAAAACTGATGGCTTTATTGACTCCTCTAAATGTGAACTGCCATGCAAGCGATGGGCGTAAAGTAAGTGAATACCCCTTTCCTATTTCTGCTGTTCGGGAAAGATGAATTTTAACCCTATAGGGAGGCATAGATGCATAAGCCACGCTATGGGGTGTGGGTGAAACCTATGTAATGTCGTATTTTTTTCCCCACGAGGAAAGAAAATGCCATTTTCCTTGATCCTAGCAGGTATGACAGCCTCGCTGTCGGCAGATGTGGGTTCTGAATGGGTAGTTTCTTTTAAATGTCAGAGCCCAGCACACACCCAAAGCGAAACCCTGGAAGCTTTGATGGGAAAAACAAAATAGGCTGCTGAAGGTGAACAAAATTTATTTAGGTGAATAAAATAAAGGGAGAAAGGGGTCTTTTTCTCCCTGTATTTGAACAATGTCTAGGTGAGGATGCTGATACCATCCTTAGCTCCTGATGCTCTGCCTCTTTCAACTGACTGATATAGGGATATGATTCTGCATTTTCTTTGACCTTCTTGTCGCATTCAACTTTCTGTGCCGGGGAGGGGTAGTTTGAATGGGGGAGATCAAGAATTGGGCTGGAATTGGAAGGAAGAACAAATGCCATGAGAAGCATTATGATTTGGGATGTTGCGATTTATTGGCATTTTAGACACCTGAATAATTAACAAACATGGGTCTGGATAGAGTGCTAGCTTTGCAAACTTATGCGTATTTATATTATATATATACGCACGCACACACCTTGTACCAGAATGTTCTCAGCCTGCATCTGTTGGAAAGGTCTCTTGCATGTAAAGGTACAGCTCCCTCTCCAGCTCTCAAGCTGCAGAAGGAAAAGCACAGGAGCTTTTCCTTATATCTTTTTTTCCTTTATTTTATATGAGCGCATTAGAGGACGGTGTAACGGGCAGCCCGTTCTGCAGCTGCTGGGCATCAGCTGCTCCACGCCGCCTTTGCATGCAGAGACCCATTGCCTATAACAATGTGCCTTCTTTGTGAAAATACTCATATTTTGACAGTATTTTTCAAATGGCTCTTGAATTGTAATACCCAGTGTTTTAAAATATCACCTGTAGCTCTTGGATTTCCCTTTTCTCTTTTTAAGGACCTCACTATTCAAGGCGCTGGCAGTTAGATATTGCTCTGTGTTATTGCAATTAAGTGCTCTGGTCGAAAGCAGCACGTTTCGGAGTAATTGAGGCTCCCTTGCTAATGATCTAAGGCCAAAGGCAGAGCTGCGATTGCTGTCAAGGAGGAGCGCAACAAGCGCTTGCGGAGGCGCCACCATCTAGAGTATTTATCGCCCTAAAACGAAAAAAGATAATTTAAAAATCTTATTAAGCTAGTGGACGTTATTTATGTGTCATTGCTGCCTCGAATTGGTTTGACTAATCCATGTGCGGAGCTCAGAGAGCATTTTACCTTTAAAATTAGCCAATTTGGCACTCTGGTAATTGGGCTCTGTGTTTGGTTGTTGGTAACACACTGGCTATTAAAACACGCTAAGAATTAAGGTACCTTGCCATTGATTTTATTTTTTTTTTAATGTTTTATGCCTACTTTTTTAGGTATAGGTCTTATGCCTATTTTTTATGTTTTATGCCTACTAGATGTATTTTTTTCAACATAAACATGCAGAATGTTTAAGGTGCAGTAATTTGCCATAACACAGGCACTGTGTAACTGCATTTTTATTTTTAAGCATTTTATTTTCAGGGCATGATTCTCGTGGGCTGTACTGCTTACGAGATCACTGGGATTTTAATCTTTTTAAGCAGTGCTCCAAATTAAGTGAACTGGTGGGCCTACAGCACGGGACCGTGTCTACTTCCCCTCGAGCTGCACCACGTTGCGCGAGCGGAGGCTTTGGAAGCTGCATTTTCCGTTCCTCTGGGCTCGGCTCAGTGATTTCCATCCTTTCTTATCATTATTTTAATTCTCATACGTGATGTCTTCTAACAGCAGCACAGTTGCTTTGCTGGGTTATCTCACAGCGTGTGGCGCAGGCTGCAGACCCAAGTAACCGCGGGCCTTCACCAGAAGGTTCTTCACCTGAAGAACAACTTCACCAGAAGGTTCTTCACCTGACGAACCGTCTTTCCCCCAAAAATGTGTCCTGTTCCATTTACTCCTGCTTTTTTATTTTTTTTTTTTCTTTCTCTCTTTAAGGAGAGATTGAAAAAATCACAGAAACGCTTGGGTCTGGAGTGATGTGTAGCATGAAATCTGCATGCTGTGTTGTTCCTCCTCGGCGGGCTCCGCAGGGTATTTCCCCTGTCAAAATGGAGCTTTCTCAAGGTTCGATGCTAGGTGAGTTTTCCAGGACTTGCTTTTGAATATTTTAAAGTAACAATGTTCTTCCTACCTGTTACTGGAAGTTAAAGCTCTATATGGTCCTGGGAGCTGCATTGCTGACTTATTGGAGTAGCTTCTATCAACTGCTAGATAGCAGTCGAAGGAAAAGCGCTATTTAAATAAAACGTGTCCTGGTGGCAAAGGGAGTTGGAACCATCTCTTGGTTCACTCCTTTCCCTTGGAAAGCAGTTCCTGTGGACACGTGGAAGGTGCTCCAGGAAGAAACGCTCGTTGGCTTTGCAAACACATCTGCAACTTGTGCATTGCAACGCTTAGTTGTGTCATGCTTTAATTTTTTTTTTTTAAAAAAAATAAATTAAAAACATGGTGGTGTAAGGGAATCCTGCTGCCTTGGCTCCTCGTGCCCCTTCCCGGTTCCTAGCCCTTACAGCTTCCAGAACTGGTCTCCTTGGTGCTTGTCCTTATGCTCCATTTCCCATCTAGTGTGGACAAGTAGCCTGATGGCGCCTCAGATGCTGCTTCCTCTTCCCCTCTCCCCTCTTTTTCTTCGGAATGTTATGTACAACCAGCCCGATGGGCCTCTACGTGGAGGGCTGATGAATAGACACTGAATTCCAGCACCGGCGGGTGAGTTATGTCCCCTCTTACCAGGGAGAGGCTCCAATTTGCTGCTGGACGGTGGGTTGGCCAGCCTCTGCCTCAGCAGTTTGACTGTTCTCAACCATTTCCCTGAAAAATTCCGCAGTTGGGAAGAAGGATGGCTTGCTTTCCAATTTCTGCACCCGTATAGAGCAATCGATCTGTGTTTTCCTCAGCTTTCCCTTTGCTGTTATTAGACCTGGACACTTCAGCAGAGGTCGAAGTTCTGTTGTAATCAGCTTGGCCCTCGGAGATGGAGGTTGAAGAAAAACACCATGTACTGCAAGATTTGTGATCAAATTACACGCCAGTGACACTAGAAACCTGTGCAATTGCCCACATTTTTCCTTTGTTTCAGTAATAAAAATCAGAATTAATACCACACGAGCCTGTACTCCTGCTAGTACTATAAATTTGTGACGTGCAGATGGTATTCAGGTGAATATTGAGCACCTTTTGGAAGAAAGAATTGAAGCCTCACAGGCAATGACAAGTGTGATGTGTACATCTCTTGAGAAGGCTCTTCCACAGGCAGAAGAAAATTAACATTTTATCTTCCTGAAGGTTTTGTCAGCTTTTCTGCGTGTGCACGTAGTTCGTTTTGGTGGCCGAAGCACCAGAAGCGTCCAGCCTTGAGGCTGGTCCATGGTGAGAGGTGACGGAGGAGCCAGCAGCAGTCACCGAAACCAGATTCACCCTTGGCTCTGTGTGCAGATCCTTGGGCTTCTCCTTTAATAATCTAATCACAATCAAGTGTTCAACCAAAAAAAAAAAAAAAAAACTTTTGATTTCAGAAGCAGCAGCAGCATCTCCCCACCCAGTCCCTCCAAAGCAGTTATTGCAGACACGTTTTGGTGATTCTCTTCATTTGCCCCTTACTTAGCATGAAATGTCAGTCTGGTTTTGATGAAGTGCTGCCAAGCACTTCTGTGGGTGGGAATTATGCAGATTTGGGGGCTCTTCCTTTGTGGTCCTATGAAGGTTATGTAGATCTTTCCTGATGCACAATTACAGCTTTTTGGAGCTGCGGTGACACAAATAAGCAATAACAATATGCGTTAGCTGTTAGCTGAAGTTTGCTAACAAAATGCTGGCCCCGACTGGTGTTCTGGGGACAGTTCCCTCTTTCTCGCTTGCTTCTGTTCCAGCCGCATCCTTTGCCAAAGCCCTCCATGCTCCCAAATGCAGAAGGTTTTATTGCTCCTTTGAATTCCTTGCACTGCTCAAACATTTTCTTGTCTACCTAATTATTGTTATTTTTACCTTTTCTGACAGAGCTTATGATGCTCCTTTTGAACGATGCCTTCCAAATTCTAGTTATCCCCTTTAATAGTCATGCTGGCTGCTCTCCTCGCTTCATCCAGCCCTTCCACACGTGGGTTGCTAATACAACTTAAGTCAGTGGTCACTAGGACTTTGGTGATCCATGTAATTGTAGAAGGAGAGAGCTGCAGGGCTGTGTAATGTGGCTGGGCTGGCAGAAGATGGAAAATGAAAGGCCAAAACGTGGCGTGGTAGCTCGGGGTGAACAGCTGTGTCCTCGATGAATGAGAAAACTGAGGTTACTTGATTCGTCTTTTCTGAGCATAGACTTGGTGATGCACTTGTACTGATCGGACAGCCCCGTTTCCTGAAATTTTGAAGAACGTAGCTGAAATTTTGAAGAATGGTCGTATTTAGTGACCGTAATTTTCCAGTTTTGAAGCACAATGAAGCAGAGCACAGGACGCCCTGCCTGCCGTCTTTTGGCCCTCTTTTGCAAGGCGGATTTTTTTTTTTTTGTATTGGTTCTGCAGAGGAGCAGTGAAATCCACTTGCCTGGATTATAAAGGCATTAAATTCCAAGCCCTGCCAGTTATCACTGCAATGTGCAAAGAGCTTTTGGTAAATCTAATTTTGTGAATTATTTTAGATTTCTTTTTTTATGTATGTATTAATCTGATTCCGAAATGTCGAGCATAAATATATTTTTATTTCACTGTGAGCACTGATGCTGAAAGGCAGTCAATTTAGAAGCATCGCTCTTAGCTGAGCTCTTTCTTGTCTAGCATTTAATAAAAGGGCTAAAGTGCTGGCTTGACTCTCAGGTTAGTGGAGGGAATAGCCAAGTGAATATATTTTGGAAAAAAATTCCCACCTTCTTAACGATGCCAATGAAAGCCTGAGATGTTGCTGGTGTGAAGGGGAAGAAGGAAGAGGTGAGGAGGAGCATCTCCTCCTCCTGTGTGCTGAATTTAAGCAACCTTCACGTTTACGTATATGCATATATATATTTTGTTACGTGTATGGTTTTCCAGTTGGATGCAGGTCTCAAGGCTGATGGGCTCGAGCTGTCGGCTGCAGGCGCTAGAACTGCTAACGAAGCAGCGCGAGAGCAAGGCGCCCTGAGAGGAATACAGAGAGGATATTTTTAAATATATATATATATATATGTTAAAAAAAATCTTTGATCTTTGTTTAAACGCACAGCATCTGCTCAATTACAGCTGCCGAGGCGTTTAGGCTTTAAAATAACGTTGAGCTTTGGCCACGAGGGTCCCCTTGCCGTAATAAGAGCAGAGTTTTCTGCTTTTTAATTACGCCGGCAGGTAAGGCTGGCCCCTGTGATGGGCTGGGAAATGGGGGCTTTGCGGCGGCTGCCCCCCGGGGGCTGCTGTTCGTAGGTGTCTCGCCAGCTCTTGCAGGGTGCGGGAGTGGGGATTAATTGAGAGCTCGGTTTAATCTCCCTTGTTAATGAGATTAATGATGAGATGGGGACACTGTGCAGGTGCAGCGCGTGGTGCTGCGGTTTTAGGGCTGCTGGTTGCTGCTTCCAAGTGCTACAGGAGCTGTGTAGTTACCTTGGTACCACCATTTATTGAATTCTCTTTTGGGGAGGAAGTAATCCTCTGTAATGACCAGATTACATCATCTGCACTTATCCTGGAGGCCCTTCGTGTCCATAATTACCATGCAAGCCAGGTCAGTGCTTGTTAAACATTAAATCCGCCGTGTGCCTTAGTGCTCTTTCTCATGAGAACGGAATAGAAGTCCTTAAAAACAGTATAGCCCCGAGCCAGGGCCTTCCTGCTCCTCCGAGCAGCCCAAGTGAAACGTTTGCAAGCGCCTCGTAGCAACGTGTGATGCGGCAGACCCGGTAGGGAAAATGGATGGGAGGGTCCCTTTTGTAATGAATACTTTGGCAAAAAAAAAGTCTAATAACGCCCCAAACCTTTAGGATGTGGAAAGGCATCTCTCTGCATACCACTTCTGTGTATGCCCCGCATACCACTCCTGGATATGCAGCACCTCTGCTGTCCACGGGGAGCAGGGCCGAGCTTGTTTCCATGTGGATTCTTTTCTTTACAATATTCCCATAATGGTGTCTTAACACCTGCAGTGTACCTAGGCCTGGCTTCACGCTGTTTTATGCACGGGGTTTCCGCTGCAAGAAAAACGGTGCGTTGGAAAATAAATTGCAGCAAAAAATATCCCTCGGAAGCCCTGTGCTTTCCGCTGCCTTGGGAACGTGGCAGCCGCGGCACCCGTTGGCGGGAGCAGCGAGGTCCTTCGGAGCAAGGCGGCTTCAGACTGCGACGCCTCTTTGTAGGTAGATGGGAAGGTAGTGGAGGGAAGAACCGGGAGCGTTTTGGAAGCGCTCTGGTCAGGCACAGCAGCACGGACTGCAAGGATACATGCAAAAATTGCTTGCAGCTTAAAACCCAGTGTAAATTAAGCCCATGCGATGAGTTTCTTATTGCCCTTGGGGCTACCTGGCTCCTTTCCCAGCTTCGGGAGCGTGACCTTGGCATACAACGTGTATTTATAAGCCTGGCTAATGGCAGAAGTGCAGGGTGTCGGTTCTGACGGTCCCCTCTGCTTCTCGTTGCAGTCCACTCCTCTGCACCTCGCGGCCGGCTACAACCGCGTGCGCATCGTGCAGCTCCTGCTCCAGCACGGCGCGGACGTCCACGCCAAGGACAAGGGGTAAGGCGCCCGGGATGGGTCCTTCTCCGGCTGGGATTAAGCCGGAGGAGGAATCACCTCCCTCCGTTGTGTTGCAGCGTTGCCTCCGGTAGCTGGCCCGGAATGGGGTGTTTGTTTTCAAAGCCTGAGCGTAAACAGACTTTTGTGAGAGCCCTGGTAACAGGTCAGCGGTGATTAGACTCATTTTCAGTCTCTTATTACGTCTCAGGTTGTTTTCCCAATCGTTATGCTTTGCCTCTGTGCACAGGTTGCCCTATAAAATCTTGGGCCTCTGCTGTTACTTTAGGGAAGTTGGGACGATAAGCAATGCTGGCTTAAAGGTGAAACTAAAGCTAAAATGTGCCTGTCCCTGGGCTCCTGCGCAGTGAAGTGGGTTGTGCTGTCAAAAAATGCAGTTAAATCAGGTGGATTTTTTTGCTTGTAAAAGCTGGATCTCCCCAGTAGACAGCAAATCTTGGTTTTTAAATATTTGGTTTTTAAAATTCACTTTTCGCTTCTCTCTGAGAGAGAGAAAATAGTTCCTGCTTCTCGAAAAAATGCTGCTTCAATACTTAGGTCTTCCCTCTTTTGGCGCAGGGGTCTCGTGCCTCTCCATAACGCGTGTTCCTATGGGCACTACGAAGTCACGGAGCTGCTTCTTAAGGTATGTGGAAGGACAGGGTGGTAAGTGGAAGGATGGGGAGTAAGTGGGAGGACAGGGGGGTAATTGCTACCGCCTTAAAGGTGGGAGGGGACGCCTGTTTTCGCCAGGCTTAGAGCTGAGTACGTTTTTCATTAATGCCAGCTTTCCAACATCCGCGTGTACTTCGAGCGACAAAAATGGGAATGGTACTGGAATTCGGATTTTTTTGAGGCTCGTGGCTAATTTTTCTGCAGAAGTGCCTTTCTGTAATTCAGTTCTTGCTCGTGTGCGTGTGCACGCACGCATGCCTAAGGGCGGGCATGGTTTTCCTGGCTCCCGCAGCACGGCGCCTGCGTCAACGCCATGGACCTGTGGCAGTTCACGCCGCTGCACGAGGCGGCCTCCAAGAACCGCGTCGAGGTCTGCTCGCTGCTCCTGAGCCACGGCGCCGACCCCACCTTGCTCAACTGCCACGGCAAGAGCGCCGTGGACATGGCGCCCACGCCGGAGCTGCGCGAGAGGCTCACGTGTGAGTACCCGGCACGGCTCCCCTGACTCCGGGCGCGTCAGCCGCGGGGCGCTGCGGAATCCGGGGCTCAGAAGATCCTGTGGGATCAAGCTTCGTGGCACCCCGATGCTGCCGTACCTCCCGAGCGTCACTGAAGATGGAAATAAATCCCCTTTCCAGGAGGAAGGAGCGAAGGGTTGTTGCCTTTTTGCTGCTCCTCTCCCCGTTCTGACCTGCGAGAGGCGGTGGGACGGGTTTGCTGCCCCTCGGCCCCGATTAGCACGCAGAAAAGTGCATTCAAGCTCCATTTCATTTGCTATATATATATATATATATTCCTTTTTTCCACTGGGAAGGACATTGACCCGGAAAATCTGTGTCCACTGATAATGACTAAGTTGTGTGCGTTAGCTTGACCTTTTAATCAAATTTGTCATCCTTCTGATGAAAAGCAAGGGCGTCCTCCCTTTGCATACCCCAGATAAGACATATTTAGTGTGTTATCTGTCACATGAGGAATGATATATTTATTATTTCAGGATTCATTTATACTTGTGTTTGGTGCAATGTTCACAAAGAAGTTTGAATTCTATTTGAGATGATGCTGATTGAAAGGACGCCACAAATGCAGGGTGGGAGAGGAAAGCTGCTTTTAGCAAGCTTGACATTTCTAGACAGGTTGTTTCTAGTGCCCAAGTCCAGACCTTACCCTTGCACACCTGCCTTCCATTCGTAGATTTTAAGGGAAATACTTTTCTGTATTTATTTTTTTCTATATTTATTTTCTATATTTAAGGAAAATACCTTTTCTGAGCTAATTCTGGCTACCGTCCTCAAGCAGCGTTCCCAAGTGTGACGTGGCTGACTTTAAACTGCTCCTCTTTCCCCAACAGATGAATTCAAGGGACATTCTCTGCTGCAGGCAGCCCGAGAGGCAGACCTGGCCAAAGTGAAGAAGACTCTTGCTTTGGAGATCATTAATTTTAAGCAGCCGCAGTCGCATGAAACTGCCCTGGTGAGATTACACAGCCAGTCCATTATTTTTATGATAAATGTGCGGGTAGCACTAGTTGAGAGGTTTTATTCCTGTATTATGGAAGCCCATTCATCATCGGGGATTGAGGATTTGCCATCAAGCACTTGCTATTTTAAAAATAGATCACGGTTACAGAGATAACACAATATAATTGTATTATTCCTTTTTTTTTTTTTTCGTTTCTTGGTGGGTTTCGGAAACCCTTAGGTCTCTGCTCACCTGAGCACCAGTCTGCATTCTCTGCGTTCCATCCAGGCGGCCTGGGGCTTCCTTAGGGTTTCCTGTGGGCAAAGGTGGAGGCCAAATTTTCTTCTTAGGGTACCAAAGGCATCGGTGTCTCTTCTCCCCATGCTGGACTTGGCCTCCTACTCTGAATTTAGGAGCACGATGGAGAGGGACATGAGGCCAGGAGGACTCCTGCTGCTTTCCATGCTGCTTTAGCCTACTGGCAAGAAATCTAAGTATGTTGGTGTCTGGAAAGCCATAACTGTTTTGTCAGGGGCTTCTCGGGATCTATCCTATTGTAAAGGCTCTTGTTTTGATGCTAGAAAGTTTGGGAGCTCTTACAGAAAGTCATTACACACCCTTTGTCTTTACCTCCTTTTACATGCTCTTTTTGTCCCTATATCTAGTCAGTGCAGCTGGGAACATCCCACTTTTTCCCAAGTGCTGAAGCTTTCAAAAGAAAATAACTGTTCTGAACAGGAGAATCCAGCGCTGGTTGCTGCCTTGAGTCTCAGTCAGCATGGTGGTGTGTTCAGTAGAACCACGATGGGCCCTTTCCAATTCCACGTGTAACTTTTGCAAATGCTGTTTTTCAGAATTCGCCCTGGCGAAGCCGTGGACCTCAGAGCTCTCTGTCACCTCTGCAGTTACAGGGCTCTGCCCATTCCCTAAATTCCCTAACTCAGTGTTTATTCTTTTGCAGCACTGCGCCGTGGCTGCGGTGCATCCCAAGCGGAAGCAAGTTACAGAGCTGCTGCTCCGGAAAGGGGCGAACGTTAATGAGAAAAACAAGGAGTAAGTTCCCCAAATTTGCAGTTTTCCGAAGGACGCTGTCACATTAGGAGTGCCAAAGCTAATTCCTTCCATTTTTCCCGCAGCTTCATGACACCTTTGCATGTTGCAGCTGAAAAAGCTCACAATGATGTCATGGAAGTTCTGCATAAGCACGGAGCAAAGGTAAATGTGCTGAGATACATTTTCTATAGGGCAAGAGGGAGCGCTGTATTGGTTAAATAAATCCCACTTTTCCTGACAGCTGTTGCTTGTTCTTCTGTGCCCCTTGCACAGCCTGTGTTAACCTTAATCCTAATCTTTGGATTAAATCAGTATAGGATATTCCATGTAAAAATCAGGTCTCCCCTCCACATAGCTGCCTGTATGAGAGCTAATTTCTAGGTCTCTGATACACTTCTCCAGCTGTTTAATAGAATCGTAAAGTAATTTAATGACAACCTAGGGCAGAATTTATCACACTTGGGAATGCCGTTGTGACGCTATCTCAGCAAGAATCCCCTGGGCAGGGGAGAGGGGTAGGGAAGAGCGTTTGCATTCATTCAAACTGTTAATTATTATCTTCCCAAATGGCCCTTAATGAGAATCACCCAATGGCATTGGCCGCTCCTCCCAGGTTGGGATCATGGGCAGACTTGTTGAGGTGGTCGCTCTGTCCCTTCATCCAGGTCCCTGGGGCCTCCAACGGGGCCTCCAACTACACTTTGCACCACTGAGCACAGCCCTTCCTGTGCATTAGGAAAGATGAGATTTCCTTTGCCTGCAGAAATAGATATATGTAGATCCCGTATTGCCCATAGCTCCTTTTTGGTTGGGTTCTTTTATGTCCTGAAGCAGAGGCTTCCCATTGTGGTCCATGCATCACTTGTGGCCATAGTGAGTAGCCCAGAGTTGTGTAAAGAATCCCGCTGAGTGGTGTTTTACATTTTTTTTTTTTTTTCAATTGAAACTGTGTAAATAGATTTACATGGTGGTATTTCCGTGTTCCTGTCCTGACAGGTGCATCCTTTGTTATTCTGGGAAATCCATTCAGGTTTTTGATGCCACAGAGCACTTAGGCACTTAGCAAGAGGCCACATGTTGTTAAAATTAAGGATTTATTTCCATACTGCAGTGGGTTGGGTCCCTCTCTGCCTGTGTCTGAAGTTGCTTAGCTGTAAAATGATGGAAAATGCAAGTGTGGATTTCCATGGGATGCGGATCATTAAGGCTTATGAAGCACTTTGAATTTCTCACTTGGGATGTGCTCTCGAGTCTGAATTACACAGAATCCCGAAATGGTTGAGGTTGGAAGGGACCTCTAGAGATCCTCTAGCCCCATCCCCGCTGCTCAGGAACTGCCTTCCCCCTGCCTCTGTCCACCAGAGAGGTTTGTGATCCCAGAAATTCCTGCTTTGCTGGCACTCAGGACGGTTCTGTGACATAAAACAACTACTGGCAATGTCTAGTCGTGCCCTGTGTTGACTTACGTGGCAGTTCTCGGTTCTTACCTGTGTCCTGGTTTTGCTGCGGAGCAGATCTCTTCCCCCCCTATCTGATAAGAGGTAATTTCTGCGTAGTTACCCCATAATTAACCTCCATTTGGCTTCAAAATATTCATGTTAACGACAGTGTATTTCCTCGGCGGAGACGTAGCCAGACTGGCAGGCTGCAATTCCAGTGGGAAATGTTTTTTTTTTTTCCCCTTTTTAAACCTCTTTATTATTCGCTCTCTTTCCGTCGTATGAAACCATGGAGATGCTTGCAGTTCTGTAGATTCTTCTATTAAATCTTTGCAGGCAGATAGGTGTCTGTTGTGCTCTTTAAAAAAGCAATACCTTTTCACGCTCTTGTTCTGTTTTGCCTATTTATGCCATTTAAGTGGGTAGAACTATATCCAATTGCACTTCCCTGCCTTTAAAAGCACAGAAAAAAGGAGGAGGAAAATGGTCTGTCTGTATCAAGTCTCTCTTTTATTCTTTTGTCCCCTCCTCCATCAAATTCTTCCTCCAACACCTTTGTTGGGCTTTGATCCAGGCGGTGAGTGACGTTGGGCTAATTCCTGTTCCGAGGATGCCAGAGGGTAATTTCCATAGAGCTGCGAGAGCTTCAGGTGGTTTGGTTCGTCATTTGCCTCTCCTGTGCTCCTCTTTTGTGGGAGTCTGGCTCCTGTTGCACAAGATTTGTCTTTGTCGCATCTGCTGCACCTGTGTCTGCAGCCACGCAGACAAATAACCTGCTTTATTAAGAGAGAGAAAAGCACGTGCTGCAGGTTCCCTAGGTGTGCAAGACCTTGTGACCTTGTTTTGTCCCTCAGATGAACGCCCTGGACACCCTCGGTCAGACGGCCCTGCACCGCGCGGCGTTAGCCGGTCACCTGCAGACCTGCCGGCTCCTGCTCAGCTACGGCTCGGATCCCTCCATCATCTCCCTGCAGGGCTTCACGGCGGCGCAGATGGGCAACGAAGCCGTGCAGCAGATCCTGAGCGGTGCGTAGGGACAAGGGCCCCTGCCCTCCCGCAGCTCCCTTCGTTCCGCCGCCGGGCATCTGCCTTCGTCCCCGGTGCCGGCGTCTTGCTCGTCTCCTCTTCCCTCCCCATGTGTGCACGTTTATGCTCTGCCTAAAAAACAACGCTCCCGCTCTGGTGCGTGGTTTCCATACAAATCAGGAGGAAAATCAGCACCTTCCGGGTGTGCGTGCAGCTCTCTAGGGGGATAGAAGGAAGCCAGGTGGGTTTGTTTCTGCACCAACTTCCAGGCAGGCCAGGGTCGTGTTGAGCTTGGCAAGGACCTTTTTCTCTCATGAAAAAGACAGCAAAACATTGATAACCGCTAAATCCTTTGAGCTTCCGCTT
This sequence comes from Nothocercus nigrocapillus, assembly GCA_013398345.1. Taxonomy (NCBI): domain Eukaryota; kingdom Metazoa; phylum Chordata; class Aves; order Tinamiformes; family Tinamidae; genus Nothocercus; species Nothocercus nigrocapillus. Next base: position 155,186 of record WBNA01000525.1, on the reverse strand, counting down.
CGCATGCTTTGCTTACCCAGCAGAGAGCCATCTTGCTGTAAAAGTTCTCTGGGTGCTGTTTAGCAAACAGTGTATCCTTGTATGGAAAAGAGGAATAGGTATTAGAAAAGGACGGCCTATTTTTTTTTTTTTAAGTGCTTGAGCTCTTTCATCCCTTTATCCGTTCATCTATTGAATGTTTGCAAGCAGGGAGAGGACTTGCATCAGCAGGTCCTGTAACATGGACATAACATGTGTGGAGTAACTCACATTACTGTGGGATTCGCGTGTAGTCCAAGGAAGATGGATATCCAGATTCCTGAGAAAACCAGGGGTGGATGTAACTGCATTTCCCCCAGTGTTTTGGATAGCTTTGTCTCCAAGCAGACCAAAAAGAGGCATTTTACAACACGGCAGGGAAGGGCCTTTTTAAAGTGTGTCTCTCCTCTGGGGACACACAGAGCTGGCCAGGGAGGGCAGCACTGTGGAAATGAGTGCTGAGGGGGAAGAATGTTAAGAGAGGAATGAGGGAAAAAATCACTGTATCCCCTGCTGCTAAAAAGAATAGGAAATGGATCTCAGAAAAAAACAAAAATCTTTATTCTGAAAACACCAATCTGATTTTGCTTGAAAAATTCATTTTCACTGATTTTTCTGTGAGAACCAATTTCACGTGCCAGACCGTGCTGTTTTTAAATGAATTGCCTTTCTCTTGCACACACGAAGCTGTGCGAGGCTGAGATGCAAAAGCTAAGAAGATGCTCACCAGAAGGTATCAGGAGTGTAGGGATATGGACACTATATTTTCTGTATATGCCAGAAATGCTGAAATTTTCTACAAAATACCCTTGCGTGTTTCATTTTCGGAAGATCAGTTTAAAAAAATACATTTTTTTTCTAATCCTGGAGTTACTGGGATGTAGTAACAGCTCCCAGGCCACCAAGCCCAGCTTGTGCTTGTAGCTTATAACATTTTTCCCCTGGGTTTTATAACATTTTTCCCCTGGTATTGGCTTTTTCTCTCGCCCTTATCAGCCCCTACGGCCCCCAGAGCAGAGCTGTGAGATCACAAGCAGGAAGGCAGCTCTGTGGTGACGTCAGAGCCCGGAGACGGGACTGTCACTTGCAGATGGTGTCGTGATTTTGGTTACATCTATACAGCATGGCTGCATGAAGAATGCCATCAAACGAGCTCGTTGGTTATTTTCCAGAGCTTATTACAAAATGCTGCTTTTTTCGCTCCTCAGAAAGAGTAAGTAGCTTTGCTTCTCTGGGCAGACCCTGCAGTCTTGCAGTTTTGCTCCTAGGAACTGCTGCCTCCTCCTTCCTCCCTCTCCTCCTCCCCCTCTTCCTCCTCCTGCAGTGACCGTGGAAGCAGCAGGTAGCAAAAGGCTCCAGGCAGCGATGGAGCAAATTACAAGAAAGCAGGGCTGCAAATAGCAAATATTGCCTCAAACTGAATGGCTAAACTGGGGTCTGTCCACAGAAGAGAGCTGTCCCTCTGTGCCTGCTTCCCTTACCACTGACACCAGCACTAAACCGCCCAGGTTTACGCTGAGACGGAGCCATTTAGGCAGCGGGTTCCTTGCCCATCACCGCTCGAGCAGCATTCCTGTAAATGCTGGCAGGGTCTTTCCTTTTGCAGTCTGGAAAATGTGCTCATATAACTAAACAATCATTAAGAAAAAAAAAAAAAATCCTCTTTTTCCTTATGCAGAAAGCACACCCGTGCGCACATCTGATGTGGATTATCGCTTGTTAGAAGCATCCAAAGCAGGAGATTTGGAAACTGTGAAGGTACGTTGGGACAAGGTGTTTTAAATCATGCTTAAACCTGAAGTTTGGGGCCACAGAGCCCCAGCATCCCAGCTAGGGTTGGTCTCGTCTTCCCCGCTTGATCTGTGGGCAAAATAACTTGCCGTCTTGCACAAGTGGCCACCTTGAACCTCAGTCTAGTATAAATACTTTGGCAGTGCCAATTCTGTGCTCCAGGAAATCTGCTTGGTCCCCTTCGCTGCCCATGCTGTATTTCTGCGTTTCCGCAGGCAGCAGTGAAGCTGTAAGTGGTACTTTGTGCAGAGGGACTTACAGGGCCTTGAACCTGCTGCCCCGTGTTTTAGAGGTCCAGCCTAAATGTCCTAGAGAGGCCTTCTTGCTGCTTCCATCATTTAAATCTTGTGAGTTGCAGAAGTGTCTTAAGCTGTAAATTCAGAGCTGTGTTTTTAACCTTACCTATCCGGAAAGAAAATTTCCGGAAAGCTGACCTCTAAAACGCGGTGCGTTTTGGTAGGAAAACTCCAGAACTCCGATATTTGACTTGCCGATCACGTTTTGTGCTGGGGCGGGGTGCTTTAATCCTCCTCCTCGAGCTCCTCACTGGGTGCCGTTTCTCCCTCCGCCTCCGCAGCAACTCTGCAGCCCGCAGAACGTGAACTGCCGGGACCTGGAGGGGCGCCACTCGACGCCGCTGCACTTCGCCGCGGGCTACAACCGCGTCTCCGTGGTGGAGTTCCTGCTGCACCACGGCGCCGACGTGCACGCCAAGGACAAGGGGTGAGTCCGCGGGCCCCCGCGCGCTCCCGCTCCCGGGATGTTTCCGCCCGCGCCGCTCGCTTTGCTGCGGAGCTGTCGCCGCCGTGTTGTTCTCGCTCACGCTTCGGGAGGCTCGATGCACCATTAAGTCATGCTCGTGACTTTTTTTTGTACTTAAGGGCAGCCTTTAAGGCTTTTTTTATACTTGAAGGGACGTTTTTTATATTAAAGGGAGCCTTTTGGACACTTCAAGTGGTGTAAAACTTTGCCATGAAGTAAATACCGGGATTCTCTCTGACTGTTTTTATCACCCTCTTTGTTAGCTTTTATTAAGTTACTTGATCAGTTATGCTAACAAAGCATTTATAGGCTTTTGCCTTATTTGCCAAGAGGTAAAATAGGCCGGTTTGATCTTTCGCTCCGTTACTCTGGAATACTGGAAAGCGTTTCCAACCCTGAAATCCCAGGCTCTCTCCAACAAAAACGTTTGTGCATCTTTCCCTGATGTCAGGTGTGCAGTGTTTGCTAATAACCCGCTTCAATCCCTTTGCCTGGGCCTAGGTACCTTTTCCAAAATTTGCACTTAAATATTCAAAGTCAAAACATCAGTGATTGTTTCACTCTACGGCTGTCGTTAAGAGCGTGACCGTCAGGCTCGTGGCAATAGTAACAGTTGCTGCTTGTTCAGCATTGAGTAGCCTCCGGGATGGGAGTTGGGGGTGGAAAACGGCTGCCATTTCATACAGACTTTGACAGCATGGGAATAAAACTGTGAAAACTGGAAAGACTGAGAGAGATGGATGATGCTGCGTGGAAAGGGGTGGTTTATCTCCTGGAAGTCTGCGCGCTTGCGTTTTGGGTTTTATTCTCTCCAGCTGCTCATTCTTTTCCCTCTCTCTGGCTAGCGGGCTGGTACCCCTGCACAACGCCTGCTCTTACGGGCACTACGAGGTGGCCGAGCTCCTGGTGAGACACGGCGCGTCCGTCAACGTCGCCGACCTGTGGAAATTCACTCCCCTGCACGAGGCGGCAGCAAAAGGAAAATACGAAATCTGCAAGCTGCTCTTAAAGGTGGGGGAGCTGGGGTCCTCCGGCCTATCCTTAGTGCATTTGTGCCCTGTTTTGCTTGAGGTCAGCATCGAAGTTAACCGCATCCAGCAGGTTCTTCATCATACCTTGGAATTTATTTTTATCTTGGAATTGTTGGGTAGTGTCTTGCGTAAGGTAAGTTCACTCTGTAAAGATTCTGGGTAGTGTCTTGCGTAAGGTAAGTTCACTCTGTAAAGATTCATGGATATGTTTTTCCAGGACGTGCGTTACTTTAGTTGAACATGCTCAGTGGATAATGTTAGCCAAGTAGTGCAAGGCTCATGCAAGCCAGAAAAAGTGGAATTTGTCTAAAGGGGACCAAAAAAAAAAAAAAAAATGGTCCTATTCATCACTTTCTGCAACAGGCACTGCAATTACGTGGCCCTTTGCAAGTACTTCTGCAAGGCTCTGTGTTGCAGAGTAATGGAAGGTGGCTCCTAGAAAGCGCCTGGCATTTGAGAAATGGAAAACGGCCAAGTTAATGTATAATTTAGCAAGCTGCTGGAGGAAATTTAGGTTAATATGCTGTGGAATAAGTATAAGGAAGAACTTGAAAAGGCGTAAGGGTGGTGCCAGTATGTTCTCAGTGAGGGAGCTGAGTTTGAGAGATGTTTTAATGTCGGGTCATACCCTGCCTTGTGATGGCAGAAGGGAGCTAGAATTTGCTCAATATTCCTACCAGCTTGAGCTGCAGTTTGTGGTTGTGACTCTGGCACTCTGCGTTGCCCCTTGCAGCACGGAGCCGACCCGACAAAGAAGAATCGCGACGGGAACACTCCGCTGGACCTGGTGAAGGAAGGAGACACGGACATCCAGGACTTGCTGCGGGGCGATGCGGCCCTGCTGGACGCGGCCAAGAAGGGCTGCCTGGCTCGGGTGCAGAAACTGTGCACGCAGGAGAACATCAACTGCAGGGACACGCAGGGGAGGAACTCCACGCCGCTGCATCTCGCAGGTGCGTGGCTCGCCGGGCCTCGCAGCCCTGGGATCTAAGCTCGACGGAAGGGAGCAAAGCACCGAGAAACAGGTGTAGTGAGAACTGTCTTGCACAGAGAGCTGTAACTGCGGCAGCTGTAATACAGGTGTTCGGAAAAGAGGAGCTTGGTCAGTCGAAAAGTTGCTTTAGCTTTCCCGCCGGACGCTTTTCCCTCGGCCCAGCCCCCCTGATACCTGCTCTCTCCTGTCTTTCCTGCAGCTGGCTACAACAACCTGGAAGTGGCGGAATACCTGCTGGAGCACGGGGCGGATGTGAACGCACAGGACAAGGGAGGGCTGATCCCCCTTCACAACGCAGCCTCCTATGGGGTAGGTACAGGCCCTCGGCTTGCGGGAACCACACACCCCTCCTGGGAGTTGCATCCAACGCGCTTTGTGTCACCTGCCTCGCTGGGAGCAAAGCCCAGCCCTGGCAGCACGGAGCTGAGGAGGACCCGGATTCGGGCGCTCCGCGTCCCTGGGATTGCTTTCCAAAATCCCTCGGCAGCGACCTGCTGCTGGAGCCGCCCTCGTGTTTTCCAGCACGTGGATATCGCGGCGCTGCTGATCAAATACAACACATGCGTCAACGCGACGGACAAGTGGGCCTTCACACCTCTGCACGAGGCGGCGCAGAAGGGCCGAACACAGCTCTGTGCCCTGCTGCTGGCGCACGGAGCCGACCCCACCATGAAGAACCAGGAGGGGCAGACGCCCCTCGACCTGGCCACGGTAAGTGCCAGCCGCACGCAAAGCGCTCTGCTTGTTGAAGAGCTTTCTAGGTCTCCGCGGCACCGGACGCCCTCAGTCTTCCCTGTCCCAGAGTACATGGAGATGAGCATCTCCAGGGAGCTTCCTTTCCCAGGGATCTGGGTTTTTTCCTCCTTTGGCCTGAGACTTTAACGTGGCTTGTGGCTTAAGGTTCCCATCTGCTTAAGGGTTCACTCCTGTAATGAACCTCCTTGTTGACAGCAGCAAGCCCATTAGAAATGTTCCCGATATCTTTGTTGATTATTTCAGCATCCCAACATCCCAGGATTGGAAGGTGGTTATTGGCCTTTTCCTAAACCGGTACCCAAAACCTTTTCATTAGTGGTAGTGGTGGCAGGCAGTTAAAAACTCTATTAAAGAGACACAGATGTTAAACGTTACTGATGGTTCCTGTAGAGAGAACGTGACCAAACTGGATGCTGTGTCCGCTTCTGATGCGAGTACCTGCTGGAGAGCATTGATTTACTTGAGCAGAGCTCAGAAAATGCCTTTTGGAATAATCTGAGCTCTGGAAAAGTTGCCTTGCCCCGAGAGACGTGGAAACGCTGTTTAACCTGTCCGTGGCAAAGGGAAGACGTGTCTTCCATAGCTTTAGGAGCGGGGCCCCCGCGTCTCCGAGCGGGAGCGGAGCCGCTTGCGGCGCCCGACGCTGCTTCTGCCCCGCAGGCCGACGACATCCGCGCCTTGCTGGTGGACGCGATGCCCCCCGAGGCGCTGCCCACGTGCTTCAAGCCGCAGGCCACCGTGGTGAGCGCCGCGCTCATGTCGCCCGCCGCGACGCCCTCCTGCCTCTCCGCCGCCAGCAGCATCGACAACCTGGCGGGGCCGCTGGCTGACCTGGCCGCCGGAGGGGCCTCCAACGCCGGCGACGGCGCCGCGGGCGCCGAGAGGAAGGAGGGAGAAGGTGCGTTCAGCGTTGCCTCGTGGAGGCCTCGGTGAACGGAGCGGGCGAGGAAGCGGGGCCTGGAGTTTGGAGGGAATAGGTGGTACCGCTTGGTTTTATTGGATCTCGTTGGAGACACCTCTGCGTGGGATATAACGCCTGGTTTCTCTCGTTGCAGTTGCTGGGCTGGACATGAACATCAGCCAGTTCCTGAAAAGCCTAGGCCTGGAACACCTCCGGGACATCTTTGAAACGGAACAGGTAGGTGCCCTGCTGCGCTCATTGCCTGGCTTTGTGTTTTAAAGTTAGGCTAAGCCAGCAAATCTGGGCAATGCTTTAATTCCCTCATTTAAACAGGATGAGGAGAGCAAAAAAAAAAAAAATCTACAGAGGGACAAATATAACCAGAGAAGCTGCAAATGAATCACC
>WBNA01000525.1:101901-135572 GCA_013398345.1 Nothocercus nigrocapillus | reverse complement strand
GCCGGGGGCCACGGTGAGCGCCCGGTTTTTATCCCAGCCCAGCCGCCAGCCGCTGCTTTCCTGGGAAGGGGTTGGCGCCTCCTGCGTATCCTGCTCTTTCTTAGGCTCCAGTCTCCACCTGCGTCACGGACTAGCAAAGGCAAAACCTATTTCTGTTGCACTGAAACGGACCGTGACCAGCAGCGAGGCCTGCCTCAATGGGGACACGTTTTATTCCTCTCAAGATTCCCAAGCTTGCACTCTCAAAGAGACCAAAAGGAAACTAAATAAATAAATAAATAAATCCCAAAGGGTCAGATTTCAAACCAACTCTAAATTACATTTGCGTAGAGGCAGAGCTTGAACTGGAGCTGGGCCAGGGAAGATGTCGCGGGAAGCTTCTCTCGGCGCCAAGATGAGCTCGCCTGCTGTCACCGATGCCTCTGCACCGCTCAGCCCAAGCTTTGGGCTAAAACGGCGGGACCCCGAGCACCCGTCAGCGCAGGCAGAGCCCGTTGCCCCAGTTCGCCCCCAGCTCGGGGTGAATTGGCCCAGCTGGGCCAGCCGGGCTGGTGGGAGGCGCAGAGGGGAAGGAGCGCAGGCGGGCTGGGATTGTGTTCGCTGGCCCCACGCGTTTGCGTGGGCGTCGGGGGGCACCGTGATCTCAGGCGCACGGGCGTGCAGGTGTGGCCAGGGCTTCTCCGTGGGCGTGAGCCCTCCCCTCCCCTTCTGCTCCATGCCCTTTCCCTGGAAAATAAATGGGTAAAAGAGAGAGAGAGGGAGAGCGCACGGGACATTCATTTCCTTCACTACTGATTCCAAGCGTCATCTTTTACAGGGACGGGCCAGGAGAGGCACTTGTGGAAGGAGGCTGGAGGGAAATGAGTAGTCAAAGGAGCTGCATATTCAGATGATTAAATGCCAATATGTACCTTGGGTTAAGCAAAAGGGATTTACACCTCCTCTCGCTGTGGCAGCGAAAACCAAATTAGAGCTGGGCTGTAAATTTGCCGGCTGATAGATCCCCATTTGCTTGACTACCCACAGGCTCTTCCTGCCCGAGGAAGCGCTGCAACACGGGCGCAACCCCTCCTTGGGGCCTCCTTCCTCCCGGCCGCTCGGCAACGTGGGAATGGGCAGCGCAGGCAGCTGCATCCCGCTCCGGGGGTGCTCCCTGCGCAGCAGCTCCCCGGCCTGGGGGAGCACCCTGCCCTCGGCTGCGCCGCACCGGGACGGCTGCGCCCATGGATTCACGCTCCCTTCCCTGCGTCAGGGCGCCTTTTCCTATGGGTGGAGGGGAATCCTAGTGAACCTGTCTGGGGAGGCTACGGGGAGAAATGGAGCACGGTTGGAGGAGGAGGGAGGGGGTAACGCACGTTTCTCCTCCCCGCCAGCTGCGGAATTCCCAGGCCGGCACCTCCGTCGCCAGCAAACGCGGCGCCCGGTGCGGGAAGCACCTTGCGTTTCCCGCGCTGTCTTCCGATGCCGCGGCCGAGCGCTGCTGGCCCTCAGAGCCCGCGGGCATCCCGCGCCCGGTGCCCGCTGCTCCCGTGCCTTCTCCGGGAGCGCCGCGGCTTTCCCTCCTGGAGGCATCGGGGCGCTGAGACCGTGCACATTCCACCCCGCGCTGCAAGGCTGCCCTAGGAGAAGCCCAGGGACCCTTAATCCTGGATGTAGCAATAATTCCCGGCGTTGAGCTAATCACCCAGCCCCGCGGCAGGATGGGCTTTGAGAGATGTTTTCTGCCAGGGAGAAAAGGCTGGGGCAGAGACGTCTCTCCCTTAGGCTTAAGATCATAAATGAGACAGCGTTATGTAAGTGTGACTACAGCCTATTTATACATCGCGTTAGACTCATGCGATCAGACTATGAATGACAAATCTCCCACTGATTTCTATGAAAATAGCAGTGGTCCCTATCTGCGCTTCAAAGCCGAAAAATCAGCACTTCAGAGCAGAAGAGAACGGCCAGGAGCCGGGTCAGCACTTGGACACCGCGTGGCATGAGCCTGGCCCGGTTTCCTCCATCCCTCCCCGACATCAGTCCCGATCAGCATCACGTTGCCGAGCGGTTTGAGCCAAGCCGATGTCTCGCAAACAAGGGACCTGACGCAGGAAGGGCCTGATCCTGCTGCCTTCGGCAGAGATCACAGAGAGAAAGGAAAACTATCCCCCAAACAGATCTGCGCTTGGTACCTATGCCCAGGCACTCCAGCAACACATTATTACTATTGTTATTATTATTATTACTATTTTATTATTGATATTATTATTATCATGAGAAACATTCAGGTCCTTTTCTCCTTTGCTGAGGGAGGGGAACGTGGAGGGGAGGAGGACGGGGAGCCCCCGCGGGCTCTCCGAAGGGCAAAGCGACGCTGACGGAGGGCAGGGAAGGGGAAGCGAGAAAGGCCAGGAGGAACCACCAGCCCCTGGGTGACGGTGGGAGAAAGGGGGGGTCTCCAGCCCATGTCACCGGCGTTATCCAGCCCCGGCCTCCACGCAAGGGAGACCATCGGCTCTCCCAAGGGAGATCCCAGCGTTTGCTGGTGTTTCCCACGTGGGGATGGTGCCGCTCCTTGGAGAAAGGAGCCCGAGCGGCCCCATTTGCTGGCATTAATGGTGCCACCGTGAGGCTCCGCTCGGAGAAGGGAAACTCGGGGGCCATTTCCCTGCTGCCGCCCGCCGGTGTCAGGGGCCCTTGCTGCTGGGCGTCAGCCCCTGGGCCTTCAGCGCCGCTGCGCGCCGGTTTCGGTTCCACCCAAGCCCCTGCCGGGGTTGAGTGCGGGGTGTCGGAGAGAGGAGCGCGGGGAAATTTGCTGCAACAGGGTTTTTCGGCACTGTCTGTAAAACGCTGCTGCAGCCCCAGGGAAAGTTTCCGCGCCTGTGGCCACCGCTGCTGCTTTGCAGGAGCATCCTGAGGCCCCACGGTGGCTTCTTCTCCTGCACTGGACAGGCAGATGGGCAAACCTGCCGGCCTTCCCCTCGCTATCCCGTGTCCCCAGCGAGGAAACCTCGCAGAGAGGTCAGCTCCCGTCCCATCCCATACCCTCCGTCGGGAGCCGGCCGTGGGAAAATTACGAGGCCCGAGGGGCTGGGAGGGCTCTGGCAGTGCCGAACGGTGGCAGCGGGAGCCCTCCTGCCCCTGTGCCCGGAGGAGGCGGCCAGGGCACGCGGCGCGAGTCACTGCGCCCGCAGGCCGGGGGCCAGCGCTTCCCCCCGGAGAAACCCGGAGCCGCGCGCAGAGGCAGCAGCGGCGGCCGCGTCCCGCTTGGCGCGGGGCCGCCCTCGGCAGCGGGGACGGCGACGCTCTCCGACCCCGCGCTGCCCACGAGGGCGCTCGGCCTCGCCGGGGCCTCGGGGCCAGAGATGCTCCACCTGGGAGCTCCTGGGCATTCAGGGCTGCGCCTGGGCGTTTTGTTGATGCAAGACATGGTAGGAGCAGGGGGCAGAGGAAGGAAAGGCTCAGAAACGCCCTGCTCTTCCGAGGGACGGCCGCTTTTCCTTCCCTTTTTCTCCCCCCCCGCGAATTGCCCAAGGAACCACAGGATGAGTCACGGCTCTCCTGCGTTTCTCCCTGACCCACTTTTGCCTCGCCGGGGCCGACAGACTGCAGCGCTTTGTGTCCGGGGTGCAGAGACGCGCAGAGGCGGCGATGCAAAGCGGCGGCGCGGAGGGGCACGGGGGGCTGCTCCTGTGGGAAACAGCCGCGGAGCAGCAGGAGCTCTTACTGCTGGAAAAGCCCCAAAGGGGTGGCCCTGGGCAGAGCTATGGGCACGGGGCCATCCCCGAGGTCCTGCAGCACGGGCGCAGGAGTGGCCGTGGGCAGCAGGACAGGCAGCCTGGAGCTGGTCCCCGCACACGCGCCGCCGGCGCCCCCGGATCCGCTGACAGCACCCGGGCTGGACCAGGCAGCTCCTGCCCGCGACACCCGAGCGCGGCGACGGAACAGCCCGACTGTCCCCCGTGGTCCTCCTGCACCCATAGACACCCATGTGCCCGGCCCCCTTCATTAGGTGCTGGGTCGAGTTGGTTGCCCCCAGCCCCGGGGCCCTCGGCTGCTCCCTGTGCGGCATCGGGGGCACCTCCATGTGCACTAGCTATTTTGAGCCTGCCTCTCCGAAAAGCCCTGGGTTTGGAAAGCTTCTTGGATTGCCCCATGCCCTGTTCCTCCTCCGGCTCCAGCTGCTTCCTAATCCGGTAACACAAACTGGTTTTGCCTGCAGAGCCCAACTTATCCCTCGCGTGCCATAACCAGGTTCACCTTCACTCTACGAGCTCTAGCGGGAGCTCTCAGAGCTGCGTGCCGACGGGCAGCGCTCGGAGCGAAGCCCAGGTCAGTAACTCCATGCCACGCCAGCCAAGCAGCAGCTCAGCCTCATCGGCACCCCCGGTTTACTGTTACTACCCCCGCTAGGCTGAGCCTTAACACACAGAAGCCACTAGCCCACCCCTAGCAGTATCTGTGGTGCACGGGCCTCGAGGTGAAAAGGAGAGGCTGAAAGCGGCGCTTGCTCTGCTGCGTGACGCCCTCTCCTTGCGTGCCACGCCGGCGTGCTTTTGTGGGCAGGACAACGCTGCTGGGTAAGTTATCCTTGCAGCAAACCCACCTGCGGGCAGCGGAGCGCACAACGGGGAGCAGGGAGGACGCTGGGGGGGACGCGGACTTCAGGGATGCTGCGGCTCTCTGCTCTGTGCCGAGAGTTGACAGAAGCCCAGCACCTGTCCCTGGATGTGACATCTAGTTTCCTTTTCAGATGATGATGCTCAAAGTTCAGCTAATATTGGAAATAAGCCTTTTTTTAGCCTGTTTTCTCTTCTGCCGTGAGTCTGGGCCTCAGTCCTAACTTGAGTCAGCCCGAGAGCTCCCAGCACAGGTTGCCCAAGGTGCCAGAGCTGTTGGCCGCATGTGCCCGTGCAGCTCCCTTGAACGGGCCAGCACAGTGTTGGTGTGTTCATCTGCTTGCAGAGGGTGACGCTCTGCAGTGCCCGTACAATCAGGCCAGATGTGCACGGATGTGCGTGCACAGGGTGAAAAACCAGCTCTGAAAGGCCTTTGCTGCCACAGCTGTTCCAGCCCAATGGAAAATAATCAAAGGGGAGCAATAAGATGTCTTTGGTATGCTAGTTGCTGGAATATCACCTCATGGAGATGAGGGGAGGGCTCCGGTGGACGTATGGATGATGACAGGAGGACCATTAAAGATCCCTGCAACAAGAAACGGAGACAACCAGGACAGTGTGTGACAGCCGCTCATGCAATAGGGAGCCCCACGACAACTCATGGCCCTTCCTAAAAGAGCTGTGAAGCTGAGGAGAAAACCAGAAGTGGAAAGAAAGATGAGATGATGAACTAAAGGGAAAAAGGAGCTGCTTCAAGTAAAGCCATACACAGGCAGGGCAAGTCACTGCCGTGATGCTGAGCAGCTCCTGCCCATGCTCCTGCATGCAGCCTGGGTCAGCTCGCACCTTCAGGTTGGGTCAGGTGGTGGGGAGGTGCCTGGTCATTCCCAGAGATGGGGAGGCTCTGGTAAAGGCTCTGTAAGATGGAGAGTCCTCTCCACCTTGTAAGCAGTTGGCCCCGGGGTTAAGTCCTCCCTGGTTTGATCCTGCCTCTACTTCAGACCCTGGGATCTTCTCTCCTTTTGCATGGAAAAGCTGGTATGAGCAGAAATCCTCTCCAGGAGGTAACTAGAAATAAGTCACAGCCAGGACGTGCAGGCTGCTGCTCTCTCGCAGGGCAGTTCAGCCTGTTTGCGCGGGGCCTAGCCAGGTTCACCTGCGGAAACGGGGGTGTCATGGGCCTCGGCCGCCACCGCCGCCACGCGTGTCATAGGCAGGGACCTCACCGCTGCCAGACGGTGATTCATCGCTCCTCACGCAGCCCACATGAGTCATCGCCATCCCATCTGATGGAGGTATCTACCTCTACGCATCAGCTGCAAGAGGAGCTCGGCTGTCTTGCTCTGAGCCGTCGGATGTGAGGCATTGCCCTCCTCACCTGGGACCTTAGTGAGATCAGATGTGGAGTTACTAAGTGCCTGTGGATGTGCCGACCTTTGGCAGATGTCTTCGTGGCACTGTAAAGGGCATGGAGACCTGGAAGGGGACCGTGGGTTGTGATGACAAAGAGCCCTAGCAGAAGGCTGGCCCTCGGCATGTCACAGTTGAGCCCCACCGTGCTTCAGCCAAAGCTTGTGGTCAGGAAGCAGGATGGAAGCGCTAATCAAGTCACCTTGACCTTCCCAAGGAGACAAGCCCAGAGGAGACGGCTAATCCGGCATGATTCAGCAGCCAGCTCTCCCACTTTGCTTTCCATGCAGATCTTCTTTGATATGGGGCTAAATGCGATTTCTGCAGTCTTCTGGGAGCGCCTGTTTCTCCATCAGCCTTGGAAAGAAGGCACCACAGGGCTGAGGAAAACCAGCAATGCTCCTAGATCTCCCTCTGAGGGACCCCTCAGAGACACCAGCTGTTCCTGGCTGGGAATAACATTGTGCATGAAGGTTCTGCCTCAAGTGGGTGGTCGGAGTTGGTCCAGCCTTTACTCAAGGAGCCCATTTTCAATGTCTTGTTCTTCCACAGAGATTTGCTCCTCCTCGGCCTTGCAAATGAGGCAGCCTGGCTATTAATGGCCCTCACCACTCAAGAAACTCACTTTTCAACCCATTATGAGTTGGATGTCACCACCATCCAGAAGACCAGCAAGCTCCTGTCTGTGGCCCAGTCGAGTCATCACAGCATCCGCAAAGCCAATGGAAAAACAACTGAATCATTCCAACCACAACTGAAAAAAATAAATAATAATAAAAAAAGCCCACAGGCCCATGAAACAGAGTTTTTCATGCACATCCCTCACTGCCTGTGACAGGGAGCGTTGGATGTACCAGGAAGATCAGCTCGTGCCTGTGGGCTGTGGAGCAAACACAGAGCAGCTGCCGTATGCTTAATGCGGCCAGTTAGAAAAGATCACTGCAGTTTCTTGTCATGGAGCTGATGTTGGGAGCTCCTGTAGGAGCATTTGGCAGTAAAGACCCTTCCTTTCCTCCAAATCAGAAATAAAAGCGCATCAACGTCCCCCAGCCCGAGCTGTGGAGGTGTCACTAGAAAGTCCCAAAGGCAACTCTGATGGATGGATTACCTTCAAAGACATGTTGGACCCTCCTGAGTTGTGCAAAATGGTTGAAACTTTGACCAAGTTTTCTTTGATGCCATGCAAGGGTTTTCAGGAAAAAGGAAAGAGGGAGAAATCAAGCAGAGGGACATGGTGAACATCAACGTATTTAATGAAGGACGCGTCTCCCTATCCATCCATTCCAATGACAACCATTCTCCTTTCCAGTGATTTCAGACCAGGCACCTTTTCAGCCCACGCTCAGCAAGCCATGGACTTGAGGGCTCTGACTGATGTCACTACAGTGATTGCAGAGGGGGCAAACGCGATGACCTACCCAACCTTAGGGTCCTGGACCCGTGGCCCAGGAGCCGAGTTCCCTTCGGAAGAGGCTGTCCTTGTTAGAACGTTTAATTGCTATTTAACTGGGCTCAAAGAAGGTCTCCTATAGTATCTATAAATGCGTCACTATCCTGGACACATTCATCTGCAAGCTGTTTGCTGTTGCAGAAGCCAAGGCGGACCGTAGGACCATGAAAGGGAAAATATCAGACCCAGAGTTACGCACACTTGGCTGAATCAGGCGACAGTCATGCCCAGCTTCTTGCTGGCAAAGCCAATCGCCTCCAAAACATGCTGGCTTTCCCTGCCATGCAAAACCAAGCTCGGATCCTCTTTTGGGTGTACTCGTGGTTAATTTCTTGAAGGAGCTGTGGGGAGAAGGATCCCCAGACCTGCGCTGCTCAGCTGATGAGCCAGGATGCTGCAGGGACTCGAGGCGGCAATCAAAGCGAGATGACAGTTTCCAAAGAGTGGACAATCTTTGCACGGTGGATAGTTAAAGCATGACGCACCAAACCACGGGAAGTGGTGCGGGCTAAGTGCTCACACCAGTTTAAAGAGCAATTAGACAAATTCATGGCAGAAAAATCCATCGAGGGCCATTAATTACAAAGGCTCCATCTCTCCTTCAGGAAATCCCTCGGTCCAAAATAGCTAGAGGCCAGGACAGTACTCCAGGAGAGCATCACAACAAGCTACCACGGTGATTTTATTTCTTGCTAGGCATTCATTGCTGGCCCTCACCAGAGACAGGATGTCTGGCCCCTCTTCCTGTTATCTTGGGGACCTGTGGGTCCTGTGTTACCTGGGGGTCCTATGGAAAAGTCCCCAGGAGTGAGACACGTTGCTGCAGTGCAAGCTGGAAGAGAGAAGAGCCTTTTCACCAGAACTGCCTCTCTGTTGGCTTTTTTTTCTTCCCCAGAGGCTAAAATGCAGATGAATCATTAGCAATAACCCAGAGCCCCTGCGTGTTATAAGAGATTGTGTAATTAATCCCCAGCCAATGCGATTCGGGGGATTAATGAAGCTGCTGCTGCGGTGGTGGAAGTTCCTGCTACCTACAGCAGGTCCGGATTTCCTGTGCATCTACATTCACGCATTTGCAGATGCTTGTAGTCACAGCAGCAGAAATTACACTGAGTAAATGTATTAGGGGTAAATATGCCCAGAGTAGGGGGGAGTGACAAAAAGAAGCCACGATCCAAGGCTTTGGTGGCTCTGCTCTCCAAGAAGAAGGACGAAAGACTCATCATCACTCTTGCACAAGAGACCAGAGTCTGGCACAACGAGCTCAGGTGTCCACACATTGCTTCTGGTGCCTGTAGGAGGAGATCTATAACGCCTTGATCCTTGTATCTGTTCAAGGGGCTTCTTCATTTAGTGTTTTCTCTTACTCCCCTTCATATGAAAGGCCCTGTTGATGGCAGCAAGAGCAGAGGGAACTAACGTGGTTGATGGCCAGCAGCCCTGCAAGTCCCGGTGGGAGAGAAGCCCAAGCTCCCGCATCCCTGCCGCCTGTACCCTCACACATGGAGAAACTCAGGTTTATGTGGCTAGCAGAGCATGGTTTGGCTTCAGATGATTCAGCAGATGGAGCAAATGGTACTAAGCTTTGTGCCAGCCCCTCTTTAACATTTGTCCCCCAAGCCCTCCAAAATCATTGCCCATGCAACTCTCTATGTTTGGCCCCATGCACTGAGGTCAAGGCTCTCCTGCTGCTGAGTGCACAACCTGTCTACATTTGGGGGTGTTGAGATCCTCTTGACCTTCTCATTCATGGAGGGTGATTTTGGTAACTCTGCTCTGGCAGGGACTCAGCAATGAGCGAGATCCCAGCTAAATGCTGGAGGTTTGGGCTGGAAATGCCCAATTTGACGGGCACCTCAATTTGACTGCTCGCCTTCTCTCTCTGTTCAGCTCACATTCTAGGTTAGAGCTCTGACATTCGTTGATCTCCTATCTGGCCTTTTTTTCCTGTCAACGGACACTTCTCCCACCCAGCGCATGGATGTTTCTGACCCACGCGGCCAGTGTGTGCCCCACTGCACGGGGACACGATGCCCTCAGCAGCGCCTGAGGTGCTCCAGAGCAGGGCGGACCCCTGGCTACCCCTTCTGTACCAAGAGGACGAGTTTTCGGAGAGCGAGCAAGCAAGAAGTCATATAAAAATAGTGACAGCGCTTACCCAACTTCCTGTCCCAAAGCAGATTTCGCAGAATCCTGGGTCACCGTTTCCTCCGGCATCGCAACCGGATACGCTCGGTCCAATTGAGGGTCTCAGCTTGAGTGTGCAAAATCGTGTATGTGGTTTGAGCTGTTTTGTTTTCCTGTGTTCTAAAATACCATTTAACTTCTGTTACAGTCAAGAATGAAACCTGAGGCTGAAGCACGGAAAAGGAAAGAGCGTGCAGTGCGGGGCAGCTTATGCAAAACCTGAGCAATGCATTTTTTAGCAACATGCACTCTGGTAAGTGATAGCAAAATTATCATGTAGTGCCTGCCCTGGCCAGTCTTCTGCTCAGCACCAAGGGAGGGAAAAATGCTATTTGTCCTAAACACAGACACAGTAAAAATAGAGATTGAATCCTAAGCCACATTTAGGTATTTCAATTAAGTGACCTAGTTTTTAATGAGCATCCCTCGATGATTCACAATGCTAGACAAATTCAGCTATGTACAGAGCTGCCCAAGTGGGAAAATTTAGTATGCCTGGGTATAAGTGGAAGACTCAGGGCATCTCGAGGGGTCAGGACTTCATGCTAACAGACGGATTTCCATGGTGGTGTCTCTGCCACTGCTTGCTTCTCCTTTCCCCAACCAACACTGAATTCAATGAGCTGATACTGGGATAAACTCACAGCTCCCATCCTCTCAGGCAGGAGAAAGGGCTTCTCAGCAGGGACTGCAAGGGAGACCAGGCAGAGTCAGGTCATCCGGAAAGGAAGGCATCAGCCCATGCCTGAGAGGTCACCTGGAGCGGTCAAGGCAGAAGCACAAGGTGAGGCAAGTGCCAAGTGGGCAGGAGGAAACAGGAGGGCCGGGGGCAGACAGATGGTGGATCTCCATCCTCGGAGACCATAGTCGCTTGCCTGGACAAGAGCCCAAGCAGCCCGGCCTGGCTGAGAACGTGGCCTCCTTTGGAGCCAAGGGGGAACAGGGACCTACGGAGCTCCATCCCCACCTCAGCGCTTCTGCCGTGTCACAACCCCCTGAGCAGCCCAGAGGTGCTTCCTCTTGAACGGGCCAGAAAATGAAATCTGAGCCGCAAACATCTGGCCTTAGAATTATGGAGGGAATGAGCGGCAGGAGCAAACCAGTTGTATGAGCAGGCTGGCTTGAGCACGGGCATAATTCCGCAATTCTGTCAGAAAGGACAAATGTTTCCTGCAGAGCTAATAGGTCTCCACAGAGCTGTTTCTAACAGTTGTTTATTTTATTTTCCACTGCTCCTAATAAACCTTTGTGAATCTCAAAATAGCTCTTTCACACGAGTGCTGTCTTTGGTTGCGTTATCTGTGGCACGTGGGTGCTTTCATGTGCGCTGACACTCCAGGTACAAGTAGATGGCTACGCAGTTTCTTTGAAAAAGAAGTGTTCACTGACCAGTCCGAAATATTTAGGGTTCACCAAGGCTTCACTAAACCCAAAGCTGGGCTACCACCGGTTTGGGCTCCTTGTAGCCGCTGCCAGATCTCGGCCTTCACGAGGGAGCTGCCCCGGACACCCACTTCTCCGGGGAGGAGGCCCCTCAGCTCCTTCCCTCATATTTCCTGAGCCAAATTAAGCCAAATAATGGGACTGCTGATGCCCTACACAGACTGCTTTGTACTGCACCACTGAGTTTTTTCCCCAGCACGCTGTTTTCTCGAGAGACCACACTGAAACCCCACTCCAAACCCACGTCTCAAAGCTTGTTAGGGCATGGGCTGAGCTTTAGCCGACCCAGAGGCTTAAATCCAAGAGTACGGTTAAGCACATTGCTGGGTCTGGATCTGAGCCTCTGCAAGCGA
The DNA here is from genome assembly GCA_013398345.1 of Nothocercus nigrocapillus. Lineage (NCBI taxonomy): Eukaryota > Metazoa > Chordata > Aves > Tinamiformes > Tinamidae > Nothocercus > Nothocercus nigrocapillus. The sequence continues at coordinate 124,128 of WBNA01000525.1, read as the reverse complement.
GGGAGATCTGCTGCTGCGAGGGATCCTGCAGCCTCTGCCCTGTTCCCGCTGGCTCTCCTGGCTGTCCCCGTGCACCAATCCGCCCCATACTGCAGAAATGAGCGCAGGGTGTTAAACCTTCAGGGTAATTGCCGGTTGAACTATGGAGAGCTATGCACCCTGCCTAGCAGAAGGGGTTCGGGCTCCCGCCCCCAGCCGGGGAGGCCCGTGGAGGCCTCCTGCAGGAGCTCCTGCTGCCCGGGGGCTGCCCGGAGGGAGGCAGCCGGGTGAGTCACGCTGGGCACGCGCGCAGGGCACAGCAGCGAGCACAGAGCACACGGCGAGCCGAAGTCAAAGGGAGAGGGAAGGAAAAGCTCCACGCTTGGGTAACCCTCGCTGATCCTGGCGTGGGGGAAGGAGGAGGGAGGCGCAGGCCCCGAGGATGCCGGCGCTGCCGCTCGTCCACCCTCTCCCATCCGCCGCTTGCGCGTGGACCCCAGGACGGGAGTCCTGTGGGCGGGAAGCGCTTGAGCGGAGAGATCTGCAGGCAAAGGAAAAAGCTCCCTAGGAGACCTAGCAAGGGTTTGTTTGGGGTCGCAGAGCGTGGCCAGCTTTGGCACACGGGAGAACACGTGCGGAGTTACGGCACCCTGCCCGGGGCTGGGCGAGGAGCAGGGTGTGTTGCAGAAAGACACGGTCTCCGTGACCCATGTGGGTGGCTCTTGGCTCCCTTCTTGGAAATCCTCTCTGCAGTGGCAGGCGCTCCCTCCGAGCCAGGCTCCCAGGCCACCTTCACGAGCAGCTCCCCATCGCCTTTTGCCGGCCGGAGCCTCCCATGGAGGAACTGGATTCAACACGTGCATGTGGAGTGAAGGTGGCAATAGGGTCCTCAAAACGTGTGTTGGCTCTGGTTTATGGGACAACGACCTCCAGAAATACAGAGAAATGAATATTTGGACCCAGTCTTTGCTCCATTCCTCACTGGTGGAAGATCTTTGTGCCTAGATGTACCTGGGAAGTACCAAACAACCAGAATAGTCTCCAGGAAAACACTCCTGTGCTCCTAGTTGCGTAAGCAGTATCTGAGCGCACGAAATTCAGGGCAGCATCTCCTAGGATGAAGGACCCTAACGTGCCCCTGGTTCCTCAGCTGAGATGGGGCTTCCTCTTGGCAAAGCAGCTGCCCAGGCAAGGGCTGAAAAGGCTCCCTAATATGACCCACCGGAGACAGCGCTGCTCGCTGAGCTGTGCCTGGGCCAGGTGAACATGTGCCCGTGTATTTGCTTTCTTTCTGGAACCAGTTGTTAGCAGGGGTGTCGCTTGCTTTCAGTTGACAGCGAGCAAGGCGTTGCTGGAGGAGCCTCCTTTGCATGTCAGAACTTTCTCACGGTCGGGAGCGCTCCCGGGCATGGCAAGGGTAGAGAAAGGCGGGGTGGTGTCGCCTTCTGAACGCATGTCTCACGCGTTGAGGAAACACTCGCCCAAGCCAGGAGGAACAGGAACCGTGCGGAGGCGCTTGCCCGGGTCCTTCCCCTCAGAATCATCGCCCTGGACATTGCAGTGTACCTGGCTTCGCGCCGGCAGCGTTAAGGCGAGCAGGGCTTTTCCTGCCAGACCTCACCGCACGGCGGGAGCTGGTCTGCCTCCAGTCGCCCCTAGCGGCTCCAGGACTCTGGGGGCTCTGGAGATGACACCTGGGAGGTGCACGTCACCGCACGGCTTGGTGCCTTCACAGCACACCCGCATCCTAGTTAGGGCTGCTCCTGGCCTCACATCCTCCTGCAGCAGCTCCCCTTACTCCTCTGCTCTTGATCCCATGAAGTTCTCCCTCCGTGGAACCCCCCTTGTCCCTCCGAATCCCGCGGCACTGCTCCTAGGTCCTCCTCCCGCCTCCCTCCTCTCTGGCCCCATCCGCCCCACACGTCGTTAGCGGGTATGTGGGTCCCCAGAACGACCCGGCGCCTTCTTCGGCAGCGCTGCTCTACCTCAGCGGATGGAGAGGGCCCTCCATCACTTCACATCTCAGCAAGCACTTGCTGGGGAAGGGAGAACGGTATGTGCACGAGCAGCCCTGGCAATCCAGTCTCCATCCTTCCTCATGTTGTGGCCATACGTGGCTGTGTGATGATGACGGGTCTCAGTGACATAGAATCATTGAATCACAGGATCATTAGGGTTGGAAAAGACCTTCAAGAGCATGAAGCCCAGTTGTAAACCCATCACTACCATGCCTGCTAAACATGTCCCTAAGTGCCTAATCTACACATTTCTTTAACACTGACTCCATCACTTCCCTGGGCAGCCTGTTCCAATGCTTGACTACACTTTCCATGTAGAAATTTTTCCCAATATCTAGCCTGAACTCTCACTCATGGAGTGATTTACTCTGCTGGAATAGCTATTTCATATTTCCCAGCTCGGCTGCTATGCACAGCTTGCAGATGTTCCCCCAGCAAATCGCTGTGGCTGTGCATCCGGAATGCCCAGCGTCTGCCGAATATCTACTCTGCTTTAAGCGGGCCCTTAGCCCAAACCTCAGAGGCAAAGCAGATGCAATTGCTGCGGCCAACCGTGTTGGACCTTGGGGCTTCTGGAAAGCTGTAGCAAGGCCCTCACGGCGTGGAGGATGAATGAGAGCCATGTCAGCGGCACCGAAGGCACGACAGCCAGCCGTGAGCCCCGCTGGGCTGCACGTGTGTTTACCTCATCCATTCACATCTCACATGTTGGGAGCTGTGGATTCAATTAGCAAATGATACCCATTTGCAGCCGATTGCCCAAGACACCAGCTCTAATAGCAGTCGGAGAGAGTTAGACGCCTGAATTGCTTCTGAACGGCTCTTCCTAGTTATTACGTTTCTAATTAAGATGAACCTGCTATTCGTCAACAACATTTTATCTAAGGTGGGGAGACATGGCATCTTTTGGGAGGTGGCTCAGACTTTCTATTAGGTATTGCACAATACGGAGTCCGCCATATAGCTGCTTGCCTTTCAAAGAAGCATCTCTCAAAGCGGTTCAGCAAGAGCTGCTCAATGGATGTCGGTGTCTTGGGGACCCTCCAAGACACAGCTTTGGCTGGTGAAGCTCTTCAGGAGAGCAGTGCTCTTCCGTCGCATGTGCACGAAGCTCTCTGCTTGGCTTTATAGAGGACACAAGGCAGGAGGACATGAGGCCGTCCAGCTCAGCCTCCTGCAGAGTCAACCACTGAGCCGCATTCAGTCGTGATGGGAACATGGGTTGTCCACCCCAGATGCTACCAAGTCACTCCAACGCTCCATAGCAAGCTTAAGCTCAGCTCTTCTGACAGAAGAACAAACAAAACAAAACAAAAAGCCACAAAAATTCCTGCCCTAAGAAGGCAGCAAAAGACATCAAGGTCATTGCCAATGTCCTTGGTGTCCGCAAGGAAGGGGACTTCAGTAAGTGAAATTCCCAGGTGTGCCTGACAAGTAGATCACATCCCTATTATATAAAGCAAAACAAGAACTAACCCAGCCCTGCTTTTCCTAGCCAAACTGACTCTAAACATGATGGTTCCTTTAACTCTGGGTGAGACATGTTGGCCAGGCGCTCAGCAGCCTTGCTAGTACCCATAGATGCGGCACCATCCTCCGTGGTCACCTGTGGCCGTTTCCAATGCACACGCAATGTGTGGGTGGCATCGCCCCTCCAACCACTACCTCTGCTTGCCCTTTCCATGTGGCGGCCTCCTCATCCCCTCCTCTTCGGGCACTGACAAAGTCCATCTCAGCACACGCAGAGGCAGTTCCCATAAGGGTGTCCTTGGTAGCAGGGTGCCCTTACTGGCCTCACCGTGAGCCATCCCCTTCCTTCTGCAGAGGGACACGAGCAGGACCAGTGGGACATCGACAGAGCATTCGGGACAAAAAGAGTCTCAAGTTCCCAAAGTGCTGGAACATCAAAGAGCAGCGTTGCCTCTTCCCAGAGGAGGCAGCAGAAGAGAAGCGGAAGAGAAAAACAGATTGTCTTGTGAAAAACACAGGAACCAGTTCTGGGCAGGGCAGAGGAGCCGTCAACAAATTTCACCTTGCCATGACCCTACCACACATCAGTTCAGCCCATGTGCAGTATATTACTGATGCACAGCAGAGCCACAAAGAGCAGGTGACGACTAACCACCAAAAGCCATGCAGCTGAACCGTGAGCGTAAGTGCTACCACGTAAGGAGCCTTCATGGCATTTGCCATGAAATCCCAGGCTCCCAGAATCCTCTGTCCTTGAGGAAATCTCAACATTTCATTAAAAAAAAAAAAAAAAAAAAGGAGAATTGGAGAATTGGTGGTGGTCTCTGTGCCAGGAGCCCTGTGCTCTGCAGAAGCTGGGGGATGTGGCTGGAGGGGACAGACGTCCTGCATTGCTTTCCCCATGCCCCATCACAGGCATGTGCCCGTATCGAGAAGAGGGTGAGGTTTTTCGCTGTATTTCAGGCACACCGTGAGCAACCCTTTGGATGGGATGGCTGTTCTGCAATCCACTGCCTACTCTGGGGGATTAGCCTGCCTAATGAGCCTCCTGCCTCTTCTAATTGTAGCATCTCTACAATTACTGAAAAACCTGCTTCAGAATGACCCAGTATTCTCTCCCAGCTTTTGCTAATTGCCATGGGTCCTCACCTTCATGCACGTGGCCGCAGCTGCTGGGAAATGTTCTCCGGCTTAGATAAAAGCCGTAACACATGGATTTAAACTGGGTGGCTTTGTTTATTTGCTGAGCCAAAAAAATAGCTGGCGGACGATCCAGCTGAGCTCACGGCGTGAGATGAGCAGGTCAGACACTAACGCTTGCCTCAGCCCCGTGCCATGCAGGAGGGCCCAGAAGTCGCATTCCCAGGGAACGGCTCCAGAAGGAAGCTCTCCCAACCCACCTCCGCTCTGAGAAATGGTCTGTTTTGAGGTAACGAGCATGGCCGGGCTCCAGAGAAAACAAAAGCTGCAGGTGTGCATCTGCTCCGAGCGAGCCGAGAAGACGACCGAGGGAGCCCATCTGGGGCCAGAGCTGTGGCCAACAGAGCTGATGTGTCTGCGGAAAGCCGGACTAGGTCCTTGAGATCCCAGGCGGGTCCCTAGATTAGGCAGTGCTGGCTCTGTGTGCATCCTCTTCTGCCTGCTGACCCCCTCCTCAAAATACTCATCTCCCATTTCTCCTCATCCTACCTATCATCACCTCCTGTCTCCTTTTCTGCTTCGTTTCCATTCAAGTTTTCAGAGGAAAAAGACAGCGGACTTTGTGGACTCAGGTGCCCCATCAGGTACCGGGTGGATTGTAGTGCACCATTTGGGAATCTCCCTCAGCTTCATCTCAGGTTTCTCTCTGGCCCCTGATAATTTGCACGCTAATTGTATTTGGTAGCACATGTGTATGCAGATGCAGATCCTCTTCCCGGAGAGGAAGCTTAACCAAAAGGTTCCTGCAAAAGCGCTCTGCACATCTCCACTGCGCAGCACAACCACAGATCTTCATCTTTATTCTTTCTTCCGTTCCTGAGGATCGGCCTCTCTTACCTGACAGACCGTCCCCTCAGGCCGACAGCTCACCCAGCGCTGCGCCTTGGCAGGGAGGGCGAGAAATACCCATTTACGGGCTGCGTGGACCATACGGAAAACATAAACACCTGCTGGCCACCCATGCAAAAACTGTCCAAATTACACCTTGAGGAGAAAGTAGAGCCACAGAGTATGACTCCCACAATGAACAGGCGTCAGCTAAACGTAGCAATTAGAGCGTTGTGCAACCGCCGTGCTCCTTAGGAATCTGCAGTAATTATGCCCCAGGAAAGTGAGCCCAACACATGTCCACAGCCTTCCCCGAACGGGGCTGTTGTTTACAGATTCCAGGACGTATCCCATGCTCCCGGCAGCTCGGAAAAGGCACCCGAAGGTTCAAGGCCGTGTTGCTGAAATGGCCCTCTGACGATGCTGTGCAGCCCCAAACAAAGGTCCCCCTGGGAAGGCAGCCGGCCCAGGTTTTGGAGCTGCGTCTGCTCACACGGACAGGGGTTTCTCTATGGGGAATTCAAGTGGTGCCTGCATTCCCGTGCGTACAGCGCCAGCGGTGCGTGCGGATCTAGCCCAAGCCTTGTGCTCGTGCTCCCTTACCGACCGTCACGTTGTCACTTGCGCTCCCAGCCTGGCAGCGCCCAGGATCAAGGCTGGAGAAGACGGAGAAGTTCTGCTTTTCCACTGGAAAGCTCAGATGTGGGGCAAGGGCAGCTAAGGGCCTTCAGAGAACTGGTCTTGCACTCAAGGCTGCTACTTGCGTGGCAGCTGCGGGAGGCCATCGCGGCTGACGTAGAGTGCACGGTCCAAGTGGTAGGGGAGGCGAGGAAGTGAAATCCGGAGACCAAAGAGGTGCTCGTGCTCAGTTACCCTTCAGCCTCTTGTTCAACGGGAAGGAAGGAGGACATATACATCTATCGGTGTAGTCAAGTCTGAACTCCCGCGCTTCCACCACGAGGGGAATTCCTCCGCTACCTTCCAGCCTACGTCTCACACGCGTGAGGCCGTCCCGCCGTGGGCTCGCCTTCGTAACCATCCGTGACATTTAAGAAGATGCCGCGTACGTTCCTCGTCACAGCACGGGTTAGAGCAATGCGCTCGCAACTGCCCCGACATTTACTTAAATTACTGGTGAATAAGTGAATCAAACTGAGTCACAACGGGGAGAAGGAAGAAAGCGATCTCGCTGCCTCCCATTTCAATATGCCACCTAAGCGCCAAATCCACCATCTCTCCGCATCCTCTGACGCGTTCAAGACACGGGGTGAAAAAAGAGAGGGACGTGTGTGTTCGCCACCGTTTAACTAAACGGATGGGCTGCACCAGGCTATCCTAGAATAACGCGTAGGTGTTTCACCGAACATCTGTGTGGACGCGGCATGCTTGCGGCGGGAGGGCGGCCCCGCATCCTTGCTGTCCACCTTGCTCCTGCCCCAGCTGCTCTCGGCTGCCTCTCCGCAGGGATTTGCACAGGTTGGACGGCGCAGGTGAACGGCTGGAGCTGGACGGCGCATCCGCTTTCCGAGGGCTGCGCTCCCGGAGCCCTCTTGTGGCAATGAGGGAGCCGGGCGGAGGGCCCCGAAAAGCCAAGCGGAGGAGGATTAACCATCCACACGGCTAAAGGCGCAGGTTGGCGTCTGTTTATATGGCGCAAGCGACGGATTTCATAGGGCTTTGCATGGTTTTATTTTGCAAGACCAGAGAGATGCAATGACATCCAGAGACTCCTTAGTCCAACCTCCACCGACCAAGGAAGCGCTGGCGCCACCATCCCGTCTTGGAGCAGGGGAAATTTCATACCTGCCGAAGACAAGAGGACCAGCTTCCAGGCAGGATGCTCCAATCCTCCTTCCCAGCCGCAGTTAGCAGTCTTCCTGCTGTTCGTGCTGGGCTCCGTCGCCCTTGTGGGAACCCCAGCTAGATTACATGCCACCCTGCTGCAAGCCCGGTCTTTTCCATCTGGCTCAACTTTAGTCCATGTTCCTCTGCAACACCCACCCCCCTCAGATGTTTTCCGGTTACTTTCCATTCATATAAAAAAAATCGCAGATTGCAAGCTCACCGGGTCTGTAATTCCAGCCATCCAGCTTGGCGCTGGGAATTTGGCTTCTCCTCCAGAAGTGCAAAGTGCCACACTCCTCTTTCATCAGATTTGGCCTGGTTGACGTCCTCCACTTTGACAAAAAGCGCTGAATCTTTTAATCCGTCCCATCAAAGAGCTCCTGATACAGCCCTGCAAATTAAATAGCATACGCTAGCCCTCCAAGTCAGTAACAGAAATTTCAAATGGCACCTGGACTGGAATGAACCTCTAGCAGGTAGATCTGGAGACACCCTCCAGCTCGACAGCGAACTCCTGGCAACTGCTCTGTTTATTTATTTATTAAATAAGGGTCCATTTATTTTTAACAAGTCTCACCTACGTACAGTCCCTGGCTTCCTTCTGGGCCTGTCACTGAGGGCAGCCTTAAAATGTCTCCTGCCAAGACATATCACACCTGTGACAGTGCCCTCAACCCCGAGGCTCACTGCCCTGCCAGCAGAGAAAATCAGGATGACCTGATATCATCTGCTCCCAACAAATCAGCACCAGCCACAGGTGGACTGAATATTTTTGAGCACTGAAACGTTTCCACCAAACGCTGATCTTGTCCCGTGTTGCCCTTTGGCGGCCGCCTTTCAGCAAACGTTTAAGTGGAAACCTGTGGGTTCGGGTTTCGGCCGGCTGTAGTGATGGGTGCATTAGAATGTGGGGCACAGCCAGATGAAGCCGAAATAAACACAGGATTTATTGAGCGATGCTGTCCCGATAATGCAGAAAAGCACTCCCAGGCAGAGGCATGAATTGCACTGAGAAGCCCTTCCGAGAAAATAAAAATGAGTGTTGTCTGTTGTTCGGGATATCAGATACAGAGCGGGGGAGGAGGGCTGCTAGCGCTCTCCTGCAGACTGGGCTTCTCCTTTTTGCGCTGCATGCAAGGAGCTCAGGGAAGCTTCGGCCATGCAGACGACTAGAAAGATATTTCAGCTTGACTGACTCTGACATCCCTGTCTCAAAGAAAAGGAAAGAAAGTCCTAATGCACAGCGAGCAACACACACACGACCCTCGTCTCCTGCCACGTGGACATCTCCCAGACGTCGGGCTGTATTTTTTTCCCTCCCAGGTATCTACCTATGAAGAACGTCTTGGGAAACTTCAGGAAAACGTGCTTGGAAAAAGTCGGCCGTCCACAGCATTACACTTTCTTGCCCTTTCCTGAGGGAGACATTACGTCGTGAGCCCACCAATAATTCAGGATATAAAAGCCCACATACATCCAGAGCAACTTGCAGCACCCGAAAAGAAATGGGCATAGGGCTGGGCTGGGGGATGAGCACATTCCCCCTTTTGTGTGTGTGCGCAAACAGCAGGAAAGATCCGTTCTTGGGGTGTTTCTTGGACGCAAGCGTTTCCCCGCCTCTGCCGGCGGTGCCGCCCGGCGGCCCATCTGCTCCCGCGCGGCGCGCAGCCGCTCATTCGCGTGCACGGCCCTGCTCGCCACCTCCTTGCATCGCTGCGATTTCCATGGGCGATCCCCAGCCTGCCCGGGGGAGCTGCAGGGGCTGTTTGCCACCTGCCCTTCTCCTTCCCGTGAGAACACTTGGACGGCGTTGCGTTCACGGGCTGTTTGTCTTTTCGTGTGTGTTTTTTTAGTGGGAGCCCAACATCTTTTGTTCGTAATTTGCTCCCCATGCCCCTGGGAGGCACTTCTGTCTCCTGCTCTTTCTGCTCGTGACCGCAGCGCAGCCTTCACCGTAACACAATATATAGGGGCTACGGCTTTTGCTGCCGTGTTGGGCGCCGAGGGCAAGACGCGTCTTGGCGAGGAGGCAAAACCTGGGCAGGCTGCCCTTCCGAGGGGCACGGGCAGCTCCTGTGTGCCACCCCCGGGCAGGGCTAAGACATCTCCTGCGCGGCCGCGTTGCGGGAGGGAGTCGTTGCGGTCCCTTGTTGAGTGCACAGCGCATTCAGCTGCATCTAGGGTTGTGTCTGTGTGACTCAACGCTGTTGTCCTGACACTGGGAGCAGCATGTGGCAACTCTGCCCCTTAGGATGCTCTTTTCATCCTCCTCGAATTTCTGACATGTGGATGGGCAGAGAGGAGAAAACAAAGGAGAGGGAGAATTTCGCTCCTGCTCAGCTAAAAAACAACCAACAAATGAATGAAAACCCCACCGCTTTGCCTCTCTGCCCCAGTTCGAGGTGTCTCTCTCGTGGCTTAGGAGCATAAGGCTGCAGGACATCAGAGACAGCTTGTCCACACGGGCCACTGAGTGAGAGGGAAAAGCCACCCACAGTCAGGACGTGCGACGTTCACCTGAGGTCCAAACCCGACACTGCGAGGCCACTTGGAGATAACCGCACACCTTTACCCTCCGGGGCAGGGGCAGATCCATGCGATAGTGCGCGCCAGGGAGGAGGGTGGCCATGCCCTGGGCACGTGCAACCCACTTGCGGCCAGAACATCTGCAGAAGGGTCATCAAACCCCTCCACGAGGCCTTAGCTGGGTCCTTCCCCCGGCGTCCTTTGGTCATTCTGCAGCAGACATGGGAGAAGCCGCAGAAATGCTCTTCCGTAGTCCATGAATCCATGGAACAAACGCCGCAGCTCCAAAACGTTGCTCCCGCTTGGCCTTCACCCCCTCGGACAACGTTCCGCACGGACAACGCGCCAAGAGCAGCGCATCTCGCGCCGGCGGGAGACAAGCCCCAGCCGGGACAGCATCCTGGCCAGCTCAAGGTCACTTCCGATCCCCCGGCACCGGTTTATTTTTTCCAGCCAAGCGTTACAAAACCCGGCTAATGGGATCAGCCTTTGCCGCCAGGCTGCTAACGACTCCCTGGTGAGCGGCCGGGGGACGGATCCGCCGCGGTCCGCACGCCGCCGGCAGGCTCTGTCCGCTCCAAGGGCATTACTCAGCCGGCTGCCGGCGCTCGCCCGGGAAGGGGAGGCCAAGCGAGGGCCGGGTGACGGCCGCCGATGGCCGCGGGGACCGGCCGCTGTCGGATGCGCTTACGTCTGTCGGCGCCGCGCGGCCGCCGCGCGGCCCGGGCACGCTGGGCGCTTTCCCCCAGCAGTAATTCGGGAGCAAAGCGCGCCGAGGGCCTTGCGCGAGGGCCGTTGTACTCGCGCCGGCCAGGAGGAAAGGCACGGGCCGCGGGCTGGGGCTCGCGTCCCGGCCGCCGCAGCCACCCCGGAGAGCGGCGCGCGCTCCCGCCGTCCGTCGCTGGCTGCACCCCAAATAAGGCCCAGCAGCCAAACTGGCTCTTTGGAAAAAGTAAACAAAACAGAAACGCATCGAAACCAAGCCTGCCCCTGCTGTCTTTTTGGACCCAGCTCTGGCTTTGAGCTCCGGTTTGCCAAGCTGTCCCGCTGCCAGGTCTCCGGAGGCTGGGATAGATGAGCCTCCTCCCCAAATCACCCTGAACAACTGGCATAGACAGAAAGGCAGCAGCGGCTGGATGGATCTCCAGAGGTGCCATCCCACCTAAACCTCTTTTTGGTGCTGTGATTCTTTCTGCTGATAACCACAGCTGGGAAAAACACAGTGCTTACATTTTTTGGTGCTACCGCTCGGGAAGGAGACTCTGCTCTCCGAGGAGTCGTGGATAGGCACCGACCCTTCCAGCACTGCTCGATGGCACCTTCCCCATGACCTGTTCTTTGCAGCTGCCAAACAAGTGAAAATCAATAGCCGCTTCTCTTGTCCTTCCACTGAATTCATGGAAGAACCGACCTCAGTGGCTCAGTAGCAGAGGCACCAGTGTGCAGCTCCTTTCTTTTGTTGGAGACCAACAAATGAAAATTTAAGGCTATTGCAATCGGGTAAATGACAGGAAAGGGTTAATAGATCCAGCAGAGCCACCCGAAAAGGAAGATTGTGTTAGCTTCTCAAAGCTCGCTTCTTGCACGTTCTCTCCCCAAATCCTTCCCTGAGCAGCAATCCCTTTCCCCTCCTTCCCACAGAGAATGATCTTCTTGCTTGTTTAAGGAAATAAGAGCAAACAAAAAGCCAAGAACCACCTTAAATTGCTTTGGGCAGCAGGAGTGTTTGGTTTAACTAATTGCCTTAAATTTGCAAAAACATCTGGCACGTTGTTTGCATCCTAGGAGGAGCAGACTTCCATCAGGGACTGAGTGAAGGAGATAGCTGAAAATCTGCAAAGACTCACCCACAGGCGAGCATGAGCAAGCGCGGCTGCTTGAGGCTACTCCTGTTGAAGCCTCCCTGCCAAACACCTCTGCTTGCACTGAATTATGCGGTGCAAGAAATTCAGAGCAATGCAGCTTTTGGCTGCCCGCAGGATCTTTGATCCTAAGGGCAGCCGCAGATGGAGATGGTAAAAGTCATAATTCTTGCAGGTGGACCTAGACACTCTGACACTGGAAAGTGTCCCTGGGCTTCAGACCTTAGAAAATAATCTTGTAGATAACTAAGAGGACTGTGGAGGGACCAGTTCCTCCTGCCTTTCTCAACCCACTGGCACAGAGCAGGTAGAGATCACCTCATCTCATCTCATCTCATCTCATCTCATCTCATCTCATCTCATCTCATCTCATCTCATCTCATCTCATCTCATGCATCAGGTACCACTCGCTGCTGGGTCTGCATGGAGCTGGCAGGACATAAATGTTCCTTCCTGCTCCCTCCAGCAAAACTATTTTCCGACTGGTCCTGCAACACTGCACGTGCCAACCTGCTCCCTTAACGTGGTGGGGAAGCCCGTTTTGAGGCCCTCGCACAGTCTTGCTGTCCTTTTTGGGGGCAGGGAGGGTGTTTTTCACCCAGCTTTGCCTTCCTTCGGGTGCTTCCTCACGGGACCTTGGCTCATGAGCAGGAGGAGGTGCTTGGGCTCCAGCTTCGTTTCACCTTCCACCCACCCTGGCACGGGCTGAGCGCCCAGCAGCGTTACCCGCGCTGGTAGAGGAGGAGACAAGCAAAGCAGCTCCTGGCCCGTGCGATGGCCTCAACCGCGTTCGAGTCCTGGCCTGGGGCCGCTCTTGCAAGCACCACCTGCCCAACTAACCCCAGCGTCTCCTCCAAAGAAGCCGTCGCTCCCTGGCTCCGCCTGGTGAAGGCACAGGGAAGATTCCCGGAGCTGCAAGATGACCACAGGAGCTGCCCAGAGGAAGACAGCTGGCCTTCCTCACCAGAACCCAAGTGCCAGCAAGCAGGGATTTCCCTTTTTTTCCCCCTTGAGCACAATCATTTTCTCTCCCTTCCTGTTTTTTTCAGGTTCTCAAGCCATCACTTCACTGCGGCGGGAGCCTGGGAAGAGCTGATCCTATGAAGGAGCCTGCAGCCCTTCAGCTCCTCCCATTCCCGGCTTCCCCCCCCCCGAAACATTGGAAATCAGGATACTCTTCCCACCAAAGCACAGGGACATCCGTGAGCTGGGTCAAGCAGAGGCGCTACCTCCTTTCAGACTCTAAGTTTTGAATGGCAGGAATTTTTCACCCCCAGAACTTTGATCACTGCGAACCCCAGCTAGGGTTAGGAAAGCCCCAACACTGGCAGGCTGACCGAATGTCACATTCGGCTTAAAAACAAGAAGAGTCCTGTGAGATGCCAGAAATTTTTCCTTTTCATTCTTCCTGGGAAACCGGAGCGATGTGTGCACGTGTACACGGCTCACCTCCGTTTCCGACCTGGCTCACAGAAAGCTCACGCTGCAAGGGGAGAAGCTTCTCCAGGGAACCATTTCCTCGGGGAAGCAGCAGCACAGAGCAAAACCGTCTCATTGATTTGCTGTGAGGTGCGTCTGTCGTCCCACATGGCAACGCCCCAGTTTCCGTCATGAAGTTGCAAGGAAAAACACCCAAACCTGACAGATCTTTGCCTGGTTTCCTCCCCTTGCCGTTGCCCTTCTCAGCAAGGCTTGGAGAGGAGCACTGATTCATTTTCTTATGCCCTCTATAGCCTTTGATCTGACCTGACCCACAAGAAATCTCCCCTCTCCCGTTGCTCTTTCATGTGCAGGTAGTGCTTTACACCAAGAGCAGCGGTTAGAATGGGCTACAGCCTGCAGACGGGTTAGCTGAGACTCCCCGATCACAACTGCCCCAGGAACCAAACACCTTGGAGAGATCGCACCTTCCCACGCCTCGGGCGGGAGAGCAGCAGAAATCCATTTTTTATTAGGCACGACCGGAGACTTGTCACACGCGGGGTGGAAAACCAGCACGCAGCCCCTGATTCATCTCCCCTTGAGCCTTTCTGCGCCTTTCTGAGTCAATCCAGTGATATTTTTGCAGCACGGCTCGTGACCTGCTCACTTGTGGACTGGACGCTCACCTAGGAAGCCGTTCCTGGCCCCCTGCCACTGTTCCGCAGTCACCCGCGCCCACGCAGGAATTCACCTCGGCCCTGCACCCGGGTGTCTCCCGGTACAAATTCTCTCCAACTGCATCAGTCGTTCCTAGCTGGGCCATGCGCAGAGCACCTGCCTCCTCTTCTCTTCCTTAGCTTCCTCCTGATCAATCGATGGGAATGTTGAGTGGTCTGGGAAACAGCCCTGTCCTTAGAGGCTGTTGCTCCCAGGAGGAAGGACCCTGGCAGCACAGCAAGGCGGACACAGGTCTTTAGTCTCGTCTCTCCAGAGCTTTGGGCCAAAAACTGTCATTTCCCTGAGGAGAACGAGCCTTTGGAGTTGGTCGCCTCCATGAAAGATGAAGGAAAGGCAGGATCCAGCCCTCCACTGTCCCCGAGACCACTGATCCCGGGCCACCCACGCAATCCCACTTAGGGCCCAGCCGCCGCCGGTGCCGACGTGGCGATTTCCCACTAAGCCTGGCCATAGGAAAGGAGAGCCAGCTTGGATGGCACACGGAGAGCCAGTTCCATGAGGACTGCAGGGGCTGCAAATTGGTCCCCGGGCAATGGCTAATGGCAGGTGTTAGGGGCCCTGGGAACAACACAGCAGCACCTCTTTATTTTCTGCCCTCTGTGATCACAGTGTCCGGCTGCTGTTTTCATCCACCTAAGTAGGATAATGGACAAAGCCATTCACGTTTCCACTCCTGCGTTTTGTGGAGTGTTTTTTATATGAACAAAAAAATGCAAGATTTCTCCCCGCTCCCATTGCTTCAGTTCTCGGCTCATGTGAAGTGGCAGAAGGCAGTGAAAAACCTCCCGAGCAGACTGCTCCGCAGGGGCAACCTAGCAGATCTGTGCGTAACGTAGCCTTGCTTCTTCTGCTTTTCTTTAAGCAACAACAACAACAAAAAGACGGAAAAGGGAGCTATTTTAAATTTATGAACCGAGGAGACAGTGAGCAATGGTGACTCACTGCTTAATATTTTAGGCAACCGACTGCAAGGTGAGCTGTGCTCCCGTTCCACATTGCCAGAGCCAAGAAACCCCCCCGCGTTTTGTGAACGGGATCAGCTTTGCACAAACCCCAAACCCCGCAAACCTCCCTGCTCTCCAGCCCTCACGGGCGCCCGGCTCCCCGCAAGCTCCGTGTTAGCGACTTGTCCCCGGACTGGCCACGTTTTTCCCACTGCCCCCAGCCGCCGCCTCTGCTCCGGTCCAGCGAAGCACCGGCCCTGGGCACGGCCTCCCGGCCCTTCTCCAAGGACATAGTCAAGTGCCCTCCCTCGATTAACGTGTGCTAAGGCCGACTAATCCCCCACCTGCCATCTCCGCAGCCGCTCTGCAGCAGGGGGAAAATGCAATTTCCTCTGCGTTCAAGCGTCGCAGGAGCTTCGTGAACCACGGCAATGCAGGCTGCTCGCTAACCCCGCCAAACCGAACGGGGTACGAACAGCAGCTCTGCAGTGACGGGCAGTTACTGGTTTGCTATGGAAAGCAGAGAAGGGAGCTGCGAGCAGCGGTGACTCACTAGAAATACGGTTGTCGGTGCAGCAGGCGAAGCGCAGCCTCTCCGGAGGATTTCGTGGGAGCGGGGAGAAGCTTCGCGTCTCCTGCACCGCCTGCATCCGGAGCAAGGCCGCTCACAGCCGTCAGCTTTGCGCTGCTGCGAGCGGCAGAAACGCTTAACGCCGCCGCGCGGCTCCTGCATGGTGCGTCGCTTATGTGTGTGAATAGAGGGCACCTGCCCCATGGTGCAGCAAGCGCAGCCTGGGGGAGAAGCTGGGCCAAGGCCCCGTCTTTTGCACCCTCTTTTCCCCCTGAAACCCCCATGCTACTGGATTAAAAAAAAAAAAAAAAAAAAAAAAAAGAGCAACAAGCTGCTGTGATAACCCAAGGTTCCCATTTTGTCAGGATAGTCCAGAACAGCGGTGGAAAAAGACGCCCTCCCAGCAGCACGTACAGTCACTTGGCTTCCCGAAGCGGCCCGAGCGCCTCGTCGTTGCCCTTCCTCGGCTCGCTCATCGCGCCGCGCCGAGCGCCCTGGAACCTCGTGTGCCGTGGTCAGCGCCCCGGGGCGATGATTCACCCGCATCGCGGCGGGTGATGCTGCCGCCTGCAACACGTGGGACGATGCCCTCCCTCCATTCCTCGCCTGGGAGCTCTGCCAGGAGCCCAGACATTTCCCGGTGACCCCTTATTTCAATCCACATCACACTTTTTCGCCCGTTATGGGGCTCTGACCACAGAAAGGGTGCATTGCGTGGGCTTTGGCTTCTCCGCTGGAGACGAACAGCGGAGATGATCCTGGGACGTGCCCCTCTCTAGGTACCGCTGCAAGAGGTGCAGAGACCAGCACATCTCTGCTCAGGTCGTCCTACCCAAAGAGCAGCTCTGCTTTGCAGGACACCCCCCGGCCACCCCGGCCAACAGGCTCTGAAACTCCCTGCTGCTCCGGGGGAACCTCTTCCCGTTCAGCTTCCCAATGTGAGGGTGGCGACGGAGGTCACTGCTCTGGTCCACGTGGGCAGCCCAGGGACGTGGTCCTGGGGCAGGGCAACGCGCCCGCAATGAGCAAAACACGCCAAGAAGCCAAATCTACTGATGTGGCCACGACCTTCCAAGCACCCCAGCCGTGTGCCCTGCAGCTTTCCCATACCCTGGGAGAAGAGCTGGTGGCATGGGAATCCTCCCGCCGGGATCCATTCCGGTTCCGTGGCTGCGGGATGTGTTGTTGAGCACACGGCCCCTACGGTTTGCTGCAGAAACCGTCCGCGAGCGCTGCTGTTTAGGAAGCACTCTCTGCCCGGAAAAGGTAATTTTTATTTTATTTGCTTTTTCTTGAGACGAGCCCAGCAAAAGCTGAGGACCTGCCAGCTGCTTCACTGCGCGGAAGCTCGGGGAAGGCAGGAGAGGCGGCACACGCCGGGGCTGCACGCAGGGTCTGCGAACGCGGCCGCGCAGCGGAGCCGCGAGGCTGCGGCCGGCCGGGAGACACGGCGGGGCAGCAGGGACCGCACGCGGCATTTAGAGGAGGGAGCTGCATTTCTGCTGTGCAGCGCTGCAGCCTCCGCGTGCGGAAAGCCAAACGCTTACGGAGACCGCGCGGAGCCAGCAGCCCCTTCCGCGCCGCGGTTCTGCTCCTTGGGTATCCGTTTATTCATTGTTTTACACAGGAGACAAGCGCCACGTCGCAGCGGCTCCCAAAAATCAGACCCCGGCATTCCCAGCAGTGGGGCTTTTCAGGATGGAGCCCGAGCGGAGGGCACATCCTTGGCCGAGGAAGCCGAGCCAGCTGCTGGGGGAGCAGGGCAGGTTTCCCAGGTGGGCTGAATTTCCCGGGAAAAGCAGCGGCCTGGAGCCAGGCAGAGGAGCCCTGCTTTGAAAACTGCTTCTGCGTGAGTCAGCAGAGCCCTCTCCCCGGGCACCGGCCCCTGCAAGAAGGAAGAGCAGCGAGTTTGGCTGTTTTTTCCCCCCCTTCCACCGTCGAGGTCGATATTCACTGCCTTGAAGTACGTCACCAGCCTCAGGAAGGTGGGGTTTTTCTTTTTTTTTTTTTTTTTTTTTACTACAGCGCTTTCTTTTTTTTTTTTTTTTTTCTTTATTCCTCCCTATTTCTGAGGATGTTTTCCAGGCTGCCCTGGGGCTGCTTTGACAGAGCTGGTCGGCTGGAGGAGAAAGCAGAGCAGCACCACGAGCCTGGGGATGCTCTTCCCTTCCAGCAGGGAAAGCTGCAGCCTCCCCAGCGCTCTCCATCGGAGAACGGAGATCCGTCCTAATTAAACAGTGAGCAGTTATTCCCAACCTGGATCTACCTTCTTTAGGTCTGCAGCTTTTATCTCAGACCTGAGGAGGGGCCACAGACTTGTCTCTCCCAGCCGCTGCAATGGCTCCGAGAGGGCTGTGTCCAGGAGGCCGCGTCCTCTCTTGTCCCAGCATGAGATGTGGCAGGGCCGATCGCAGGGAACGGGCTACGCTTGACTCTCTCGGCCGGGGCTCCAGGAGCTCTTGCTCCGGCGACACAAACGCGGCGCTCCAAGGGACTTGGTGCACCTCCAGCCTGGAGCAGCAGCGCCGCCACGGACTCCTGCCGTGCGCCAAGTGCAAGTCTTGGTGAGCCCAAAAACTAAAAGCCTTAAGTCCCCCGGGCGCCTAAGGCCACAGATTCTAGCACGGATTTTATTTCCTTGGCATATTGCAGCTTTCCCCACCGCCTCTTCTTCTGGCAGCACAAACTGAACGCTCCCTTTTCCATCCACGCTAAGTAGCAGCCTCTCCCTCTTCCCAGAAAGGCTTCCTCTTTCTTCACCCTCGCAAGCCAGCCGCCCTCATCCTGCTGCCCAACTGGTTGGCACAACCAGGTCGAACCCGGAGCAATCACTCGCCCTGGGAAGCGGCAGCCGCATCTTCCCTTCCCCTGGGTGCCCTGTCCCCTCGCTCCCTGCACGTCGGCCAGCCCGGCGATAGGCACGAGCTCTTCCTCGCATCAGGCCTTCCTCTTCCTCCCGTGCCGCTCCACTGGCTTCCCGCGGCGCCATGCGAGGCCGCCCTTCGTATCCCCTTTTGGGCTGGGAAGCAGCCTGAGGGCTGAACGGCCAGAAAGGGCAGATCTGAGAAGCGGTGCCTGGCTGCGTTTGGGAAGGATTAGCTTGGACAGATGCAGCACAATTAATGTTAATTTGTCACTGCTGCCGCCAGCTCTCCTGCTCCCGCCCTCCTGAGGGAGCAGGGATTAGCGCCGCGCTAGCGGGAGCGCCGGAGAACAGATGAGCTCTGTTTTACACCCGAATCTTTGCGGTCCGCGCGCCTCTCTCCGCGATGCTTTAAAGCCAAGCAGGACCATTGCGATCCCTCGTTCTGACATGCTAAGCACAAGGCCAGGTAGTGCTGGCCAGCAGCTCTTGCCCTGACCTGCTTCGCTTGGCATCGCTCTCCCGGGAAAGCCATGCCGCTTTCCAAAGCCAGCACCCGCAAGTGCCCGAGTGCTTTTGAAAGCCAATGGATGGCGGGGGTTCCACGTGCTCTCCGCCATCGCCTGCAGACTGGAATTCACACCCGGGCCACCTTGCCTGGGGGGCAGACACGGCCGCGCTTGCGCGTTGTGCAGAATTCCCGATTCTCCCCGCAGCACCCGGACGCGACAGAAGCCGGCTGGAGGATGGAAACAGCCGCATCCCCTTAAAACGGGAGGTTCTCCGCCTGTTGCGCGTCCGTGCGCACGCGGTGAGGGGTCAGAAAGAAGACGCAGCAGGGCTGTAAGCTCTGCCTTACGCATCCTGCTGGCCGCAGAAGAGGGCTCGGGCTGCATCTCTCTCTCCGCTTCTTTCCTTCAGCTTCTCCCCCATGCGATAACCTCTCGCCCCGGCTTCGTGCTCTTTGCGCGGTACCGGCACGGCGCATCCGTACGCCCTTCCAGGGAGGGATGACTCACACCTGACTCACAGCCGCTCAGGCGAAGCTGCAACCTTCCCTTCATTTCCTGGGAGAAGCATCTGCTGCGTTCGTCCTGGAAGATGAAGCACTTCCCGCTGTCATTTTACAGACGGAGGCCCTTGTGAGGGGCTGAGGGAGGGTCAGCCAGCTCTCCTCAGTGAGCGGAAAATAAACCTCTCCGTGCGCACGGGGAGCCGGGAGGTGCCGTCAATCCCCACCCTGCAGGCACCTCTTCCTTCGCGGGAGGACCCCAGATATCCCCCCATTTGTTCCGGAAGCGGGGGGAGACCTAGCACAGCCCCCGCCTTGGCGCACCGGGCAAGTCTCGGGATGGGAGGAATGCCGCGCGTTGCTGCCTGCGGACTCGCTCGCACGGAAGCACGCGCAGGCATCCCGAGGAGCCCAGCCTCACCGCCCGGATCCGCTTTGCCGCCCTCTCGGCGCTTCCGAAGAGCAGCAGAACGCCAAGAGCAGCACCGAGCGCCCGGCGCGCGCATTCCCTGCTCACCGCCGGCTCCTTTCCTGGCTGAATAGTCACGGATAATTCACTTGTGTGGATATGACTCACAGCTCCTTTGCTTCGCACAGAGCCGTTCCTAATTGCATGTTGTGTGTCTGTGTTATGAAACCCAGCGCTAACTGTCATTACAAAATTAGCGCAGAAAACTCGAGGGAGAGGAAAACCACAGCGAGAGCGCGAGGGGCAGCCTTCAAGGGGCCTGCTGAAATCCCGAGGTGCCCCACGTCCCGCGCGGGCAGCAACTCCAGAGCCGAGCGCGTCTGGGATACCCGCGGAGCGATCCTGAGGCAGCGACACAACCCGGGGGATTCTGCCCGTCTTTACGCTCACAAACTTAGTAGCAGGCAGGTAAGAGGCCATTTGGGCTGAACTTCATACCCACTTCCAGTGTTTTGTCTGGAGTGTTCAAAGAAACAGGGACATGGAGGAAGACGGATCCAGAAGTCCAGTTGTCCAAGCCACTTAACCACTCACCCACAGCGGGCGGTTTCGGCCCGTGCCAGAAGCTTTGAGACACAAAGCAGGAGCTGCTGGATGGGAGTCACCGATCCGCATCAAGCAGGTGGCCGGCCCTTTCCAGGGGTCCCTTCCAGCCTCAGGGCCGGAGGAAACACTGCGATTTAACCGAGCAGGAGAATCGCAGGGGAAGCGCCCAGCCCGTCACCCATCGCCTGTGCCCTGTGCGCGCGGGAGCTGCTCCCGGGCCCCTGGATGACGCGCGCGCTGGGGATCCATCCGGACATGGGGCAGGCAGGATGGGCCCCAGGCGGGCTCCGTGTCTGGATGGGCATCATTCCGGCGCCTCCTCCCGCGCCGCCATCCCTCTGGCGAGCCGGCTCCATTCATGCCCGGCACCGGAATATGAATGAGAAACCCTGCGAAGCGCGAGGAGGAGGAGGAGGGTTTCCTGCTACCAGGGCAACATTCACCATGGCAACGTCTTAATTAAGGAGCCGCTGATGAAGGCGGCTCCGGTGGCTCCGTGCTCCCGGGCGCCCCAGCCGGAACGGGGCCCACGGTCAGCGGGGCGAGCGCTCGGAGAGCCCGGCTCCCTCCCTAAGGAAACGGGGGCTCCTCCATCCGGAAGGAAGATGAGTAAGAGGTGCCAAGGACAAGGGGTGTAAAGCAGCAATCGCCACCACGGGGCAGCGCCGGGTCCCCTGGCGCCGCTGGGCCCACGAGAGCAGGAGATGCCCCAGGGCGCTGCGGGCGCAGCTGGTGGTGCCACCCGCCGCGGGCTCCTCGGGGCGCATGGGACACCGACGCGACGGGCGCCGACGGCTCCGTGGCACGGGCACCGAGTGCCCAGCCAGGGCGTGCGCCCGTTGCGGAGGATGAGGATTCGCAGCGCATCCCATGGACCACCCTGGGGACCAGGACCAGAAGGGGGGCTCCTTGAAGCTTCATTTTGGGGCCCCAGAGGCAAATTGCTCGGTGACACTGACCCTAGACTGGCACCAATGAATCAGCTTTGCTGGTTATTTCTGTGTCATAAAGATTTTATATACATATATATGTAAGAGAGAGGAAAAATCTTTTGCCCGGCTTCTGGGCTAGTCCTTTACAGAGTTCAAAATGGCAACAAGTCAGCGGTTTTCCCTCCAAATCAGCCCCCAGATATTGACTCTGCCATCCATGCTGCTCCCAACACATCCGTGGCTTCAAGCAAGGGCCTCCCGGAGCCCTCGGAACCCAGCTCTACGGCAGGCCGGGCTCCCTCCTCCGAAAGCCCTTCCATTTACACCTGTCCCTTGCGTGCAGGACTCCAAATGCCGGCCAGACAGAGGCCCGAGCGACACCCTTTTCCCCAAACCGCTTTTCCCAAAACCCCTTTTCCTTGCAAGCAGGAAGCCCTGGCCCTGGTTAACCTGCAATCGGCTGGCAGGTCAGTTTGCAGCTGCTTTTACTCCCTGGAAATCTAGACACAGGAGCGGAGATCTGCCTTGTAAGGTACGAATAAGGTACGTATGCGGCAAATATTACAGCTTCTCCATGTGTGTGATCTTATTCCTGACTGGAATACTGTTGAGCAACTCTCCCAAAATCAGAAACTGGGTTTAATTTAAGAGCTGGAACTGAGTTCAGCATCCGCTTAGTGCAGTTCCGTATCTGGAGCGCGCTGTTCCCCAGCAGTTTTGCCTGCACTTGCAGTTTCTCTCCAAAAGTGGCATTTTTCATAAACAGCAATTTTTGGAGCCTTCATTTTCTATTTTTTTCTTTTTCTTTTTTCTTTTTTTTTTTTTTTTTTTGGTGAGGGGGAGGGAGACATTGTCCATTTGAATCCCATGGAGTTAGGAAGCTGCCTGAGACGCTCCTATAGCAGGAAGCAACTAAGAGCAAATGCTGGAAGATTTCAGCGTTCCTTCCATGATAATGCTTAGGTGTCCCAGGCTAAAACCCTATGCTCTTAAAAGCATTAA
>WBNA01000525.1:78465-95291 GCA_013398345.1 Nothocercus nigrocapillus | reverse complement strand
TTTCTCCTTGGGTGTCAAATCCATTTCTGAAAGTTTCTGTGCAAACCCAGATGTTAATTCCGCTTCCAGGTTTGAAAACTCTCACTTCTGTTGTACCAAATGCCAGTGCAATTATCTGTGTGGCTATGCTATGAATTAAGGAATGAATAGGGAAAGAAAAAAAAGCTTTTCTATTTTTTTTTCTTTCTGTGTTTGTTTGTGATTTGTGCTTACAAGGCAGCTTTAACAAGTGCAATCTCATTAGTTACCAAAATGCCCCTTTGGTATTTGGAGAAAGTGTGCACACACTGCGTTTTCTGCAAAACTTGTAAAAAAGAGTGTGTGCATAGCCTTCCTCCAGGAGACCGAATTGCGGCACATCATGTGTTCATTAAGCACCACTAAACAAAGAAATCCAACCAAAAAACAACATGTAGGCTAATGTTTCAAAGAGGGGGAGGAAGGCATCGCATAAAAGCGCATATAAATGTTTTTTGCACCTTGTCTGTTCTAGGTTTGCTGTTACATTTGCACAGACATGGAAGGGAAGAGAGGAATCTAATGCAGACAAAAGCATTTTTTTTTTTTTCTTTTGTATACAGGTAAACTTTTTACATTGCTCTTCCCACTGTAATAATTACACCGAATGATTGATAGCAGACGCTGTGGAGAATCTCCTTATTTTTGAAAAATTCCTTTTAATCAGGCTTCCAGTTTGATGTTTCCTGCTGTTCGTGCCCTGAACAACCTGTTGGTGAAAGAAACTGTTTCTGAATAGCAGAAAGGGTGGAACAGCTCTGAAATCCGGCTGCAATGGCGCAACTTTTCTTTGCTCTTTGATGTTGTACTTTAAATTGTGCTCTACACTGCTAGCTATACTTCTAGTTGGCTAAAGATGCATTTCCAGCTGTGGCAAGGAAAATATATCTTTCCTTAGGAAAGAGACCCTTCACTAAAGTGCAGAGCACTGTGTCACGCCATGCCTAGCTCTGCCAGGAATTGATGCCTTGTTCAGGTTAATAATCCACTAGGACAGGACTTCTCTGGAGCCTTTTGTGACAACGTTGTATTCCTCAGATGCTTTAAAACCTGAGTGCCCCTTTGCTCGCGGTGTTCAGTGACCCCCCACGCTGCTCCCAGTGGTTAGGAACCAGCTAGGGTCAGTAACTTGGAAAGATGTCGTCGTCATCATCATCATTGCCTTTAGACTTCAGCAGCCCTTCTAACAGGCCTTCCCCTTAGCAGGAGAACCTAAATAAAGAGACACTTTCCTCAGTGACTCCATCTTTACCTTAAGGAAGAACTCACCCTTCTGAAGAGCTTTCCTGTCTACTGGGGAGAAATTACGTAAGATTCTGGTGCACCTGTTTTATTTTACATTTCAAGGAGATCTGAATAATTTTTTTTTTTTTTTTTTTTTTTTTGACATTATGTTCAAGAGCCTTTAGAGGGCAGACAGTAGGGCAGGAATTGAGCTGCTAAACATACCTGGCAACCACCTGGTGTCGTTGCAGGCTCTGTGGGGCCTCCAGCTGCCACCCTGCAAGGACCCGGGTCTTCTGTAATCAAATTTTGCTCGACTATGAATAGTTTTAACAGTTGAAAGGCTAGAAAAGTAAGGAAGCCAGCTGTCTGGGCTGCTGAAGGTAAAGATTTCCTGCCTCTCTTCTGCGTTGGCAGAATTTTGTGTTTCTGCTCCTGTCACACCAGGCAATTTTGGCTGCTTATGGTGCCTGAGACATTCAATCATGGTGCTTTATTATCTGGGGGCGTGGGAAAAAAAAGAAAAGCATGGAGGAAACGGGCACATGTAGGACGATACCTCACCCACTAGCGGCACCCAAACCTGCCCTGAGCCCCAGGAGTCTCCAGCGGCCATGCATTTGCCTGGGCGCTGGAACTTGGCCAGGCTTGCTGGTGCTTCCCGCCCTCTTGGAGCAGCATTTTCTGAAGGAGCTGATGCCTAGCAAGTCCAGGGCGGCGCAGGGGGCCAGTGGGCAGCTCTGGGCTGGCAGCCTGCTCAGGAGGCTGCTCTTCTGCAGCACAAAGAGCCCTTCATCCTCTCTGCAGGGCAGGGAAATGCTATTCCAAACCACTCAAGGAATGCCAGTGAATGTAAGTGCTGACGAACCGGGAAATGCTGCTCTTTAGGGCATCTAGATACCCCCTGCTTGTGGCCATGCATGGTCCCTTCCTGCCAACTGCTCGTCCCTGAGGAGGGCCCGGAGTCCCACACATGCCGGTGGCAGGGAGGTGGTCCGCAGGGATCACGGGTGGCCGCAGGGCCATGCTGCTCCCCACAGCCCCTTCTCCAGGCTGCCCAAACCCAGTGTTCCCCACGGCACCTTGTGCTGCCCCAGCCACCTCAGCAGCCTTGTGCTGGGCTCGGCAGCCTCAGGGCCTTTCTCTCCGAAGGGCACCTCCCTGCTGCACCCAGTGGACAGGGAAAATTCCCTCCTGTACCACAGCAGCTGCTGACACATGAGCCAGGCTGACTTGAGACATTTCCCCCCGGCTCGCCAGACATTTGCCCCTAACCCGAGGTTAGGATTTGCTGGTACCCGAGGCCAGCAAAACCAGTCATAGCCCTCTGGTTCTTTCCTTTCAGGGCTCTTCACTCGTGCATGTTCCCAGTCCAAGCCCACAGACCCTGAAGACAGAGACAGCTGCTGCCAGCACCTTTGCTAACGTTGTGAGCTCCCTTTTAAACCAGCTGCAGCACGAGGTAAGGCAGGGGCATCCCCCTGCATTATGTGTGAGCTCAAATACTTCCATAAGGACTTCTGTTTTCGTGAGTGGCTTTGGGCTGTGAGCTCACCTGATGTTCTCTCTGCTCTCCCAGCGCCTGGACTTCTCACCCGCTGCTTGCATGGCTGTAGCTTTCTTTGGTGAGGTAAGGCAGACCTTTTATTGTGGTTTTATTGTGGTGCTGCTCCCTGGGACACCTCAGGGCAGAACCCAGGAGAAAGTGTCACTGCAGGGGCTTTCATGGATCCCTTGTGTGCAATGTTCCTGGGACTTGCCTTTCCCCTGTCCATCTGGAGTCACTTCCCTGTGCCCATGTCAGGGATATTATTCCCCCTCTGGACTAGTCTGCCATGCTCCTTGCCACTGGCTCTGGTTAGGAAGAAATACAGACAGGCTTTTTATCTGCACCCCCTTTCCTGCTGACCCCAGCTGGGACTGCGGCCGAGTCCAGCCAACCTCAGCAGACCTGCTGGGTTACACCTGTGACCGAATGACAGATATTTTCGGTAGGTCAGACCCTGCATGAGACCTCCTGCAGAGGCTGAGCACCTTGGCTCTCAGCCGCTCCACTCACATGTGCCTGAGGGCAAAAGGAGAGTCCTCTGTAATGCACACACACAAAAGTGTGTTTCAGAAGAGCAACAACAAGCAACACCGGGGCTTACACACCCTGCTCCCCATCTTGGGCTTTCTTATCACCACGTACCATTTCTTTGGCCTGGGCCAGACTGGTCACCGACCGCTCTAAGAAAGCAACTCCTCTGTCAGTTCTCCTGATCAGTCCATCTTAAACATTCACTGCAGCCTCCTGTCCTGCGAAGTGCAGGCTACAAACCCGCTTTGGACCAAAAAGGGACCAAAAATTGCGTTGCTGTCGGCAAAGCCAGCTTTCAAGTTAGTCGTGCAGCATCCTCAAAGTCTCAGAGACCCATCCCTTGCTGGCACTGAGCAGCCAGCGTGCACAGTGCCAGTGTTGGGGTTCAAGAGCCCAGGACAGAGGTTAGCTCGCTGAAATGGCCTTTCAGAGCAGTGTCACTCGACGTTCTTCCCGGGCTGTAAGGAGATGGCGATATGAAACAGCTGGCCAAAAACATCCATCCATCTGTCCGTCCACCCTTTGCACCTTCTTCAGTCACGGCTGATGTCCTGCAGCCCCGGTGAGCCCAGTGATCCCCCATGCTCCGATCAGTGCCTCACTGGAGCGACAGGCGTCTGTCCTGTGCCCACGCTGTACCCAGGGGGTGGCACCGTCCCCACGCACCCAGGCTCAGCATGGATCAGCAGCGAGTTCTGCAGAGCGCTGTGCAGGCAAACCCTTTGCCCTGGAGGCGGTCGTGATTTCAGCATGTAAAAGGTGACATCCGCCCCTGCGAAGGCCTTGTCACCCCCATGACACTTGCTGCATCAGGCACACACCTGGTTTTCGGGCCTGAAATTATATCTGGGAGCGGGTGGCCCTGTGCAGTAAGAGCCTGCCCAGGGTGGGTACCCTGTGTGCCACCCACCTACCCAAACTTGTGTGGCAGGAACCGGGCCTGCATCAACTACTGCGTGTGGAGGACCACAAGGCAAGTGCCAGCAGCCAACAGCCATGGAGAGAGGCACCCTGCAGCCCCCTCGCAAACGCAGCACCCATGGAGATGGGGGAGAGCCTAGCAGGGCATGGGGGGAGGCGAGAGATGGCACAAAAAGCCTGGCAAGGCTCCATGTCGCCGAGCAAGTGCCTTGCATGTGGCACAGCCACTGCCTGGTCCTGCGCGCATTCCCCTGTGCACATCCCAGCTCTGCCCGGATGGCCCTTCAGGAGAGCGCGCGGCAGCACAGCCGGGAGCAAGGGCAGGCCTAGCCCTGCAGCTCCATGTCGCATGCAGGCCTTGTGGCCAGGCTCGCCTCTGAGGAGACGCTGCTCCAGTGCCTTTTGCTCCGGATCCCAGTGGGACAAAGCTCCCCCCTTGGACTGGATGCAGCTATTTGGCTCAGCATTTCCACGACCTGCCTGCTTTAGCCCAGAGGATCTGGCTAGGACAGATTTCAGCAGATATTTTCCAGTCTCCTCTCTGCCTGGCTTGCTCCGTAAAAAATGCACGACTGTCTGAACCTTTGGATTTGGGGATTTTTGGCAGGTGCTCGCACTTCCTCTGCCACGCCAGGAGCAGAGAGCAGATGTGCCCGTCTCCGCTCCCGCTGTCACGCTGTGTGGAGCTGGAGTTTTGCTGCGCAGGGCAGGGCACGCAGCTCCTGCGCACACTGGGCGGCCGGCTCGCCATACACGCTGGGGCACGCTCTGCCCGCGCGCACTGCTGAGCGCTCTCCTGGCGAGGAGCTGTTCCCTGCTGTTGGAGTCACCTCGAAACAATTCGGCTGCAGGAGGAGGAGGGAGGAGGGCTCTACCCCAGGCAGGGATTGCAAATGGAAATACCAATGAGATGACAGTGTTGGCGGAGAAGCACTGGCAGAGCAAGAAAACGCCACGGTTTCCATCCACATGGCTGTGGCCCAGGGATGGAGAAAAGGTGGGAATGGCTTTGGAAGCTGCAAGTGATTCGTCTCTCGGTGGCCTCGGCTGGCTCTGCTGCTGAGGAAGGGCAGGCTGAGCCCTGTGAGCTGAAGGCAGCAGAAACCCCATGAAACCACAGCGCAGCTGAGGCCGCTGCAAAGGGGCCTCTGTCCACACGCAGCCATTCCCGAGCTCTCTCACCCACTGCTGTGCGTGGCCAGCTCTGTGCTTGAAAGACAGTGAGCCTTGCGAGTAGAAATCTCGCCTGACTAACTGCAGCAATGGTCCTGTTAGCGCTGGCCTGCTAGGAAGCTCTTCTGTAACTGAATGGAAGCCAAAATATCAGCACAGCTGTGTTTTCAGCCATGCTTTTCAGGTTAGTAACAAGAAAGGGAAGGGAAGGGGAAAGGGGGAAAACCAATGGAAAACAAAGCAGAAGATGGCATGGGTTTATTCAGAGAACAAGGGGAGGTTTTGCTCTCTTTGACATTGGTTTTCCTGGGGGGAGGATAGTTCCTGAGAAACACTATATATATATATATATGTATATATATATTTTTAATCTCACTTGATTAGGAAAAGGAGAAAAACCGTGCTCGGAGGCTGGATGGAAGATGCTGGGGAAGCTCCGGGACAGCCCAGGATGCGCCCTGCGTTTTACTTCTATCTAATGCAACTCGCTCTCCTGAGGGATGCAGCCTGGGGTCAGGACCTCGTCAGTCATGTGCAGTGTGACCTCCAGCGGCTCAGGGACGCTCTTCCAGGAGCAGGGGCAGGACCTGGAGCATTTCAGGATGCGGGAAGCCATGGATGGAGCACGGGAGGTCTGCGCTGTGCCTGCTGGACTCCAGGTGCTGTGGGAGCCGCTCGGGTGACATGTCCCAGCCTGAAGCGCAGCGCTGCCAGCTCTCCCAGTGCAAGGCCGGGCTGGGCTCCGAGGCAAAAGGTCCTGCCCACATTAAAGACTTTCTCTCCGCTGCTGGTAACAAACAGGGCAAGGGAGGAAGTGTCCCTCTTCCTGACACTCAGGTTACCTCCGCTTGCAGAGCTCAGCGCACGGACGAGCTGGAAAATAACACCCAGCAGAGCCCCGCAAAACCCCAGCGAATCCCCTTCCCAGCACCAAAGGGGATAAGAAACCTGCCCCCGTGCCTGCAGCTTGGCTGCCTGGCTCAGCCGCTGGGACAGCAGCGACAAGCCCTGACGGCTCCCCGTGCCACCAAGAGCCTGAGCGCACGCGGAGCGGGGTGCTGAGCCCTGCCAGGCGCGGGGGCCAAACCTGAATTTCCAGCCCGGAGAGTGGCTGGCAGGCCCGGAGCTGCGGTGATTGGCGGCAGGTTTTTCAGGTCCCGGCCCGCCGCACACACGCGCCCTGCTGCTACTTAAGCCGCTGCCGAGGACCTGTGGAGACTTTGTTTTGCACGGTGCCTGCTCCCAGGTAAGTGCCAGCTCTGAGCCGGCGGTGCTGGGGCACGCAGGGGAACGGTGGTGCTGGGGCGGTGATGGGAGAGCCCTGTCCCGGCGCAGGAGGGGACCGTGAGGGAGCTGGTGGCTTCAGCAGCTGTCACTGCTGCTGCTCTCGGCTGTGATTGCCGCTGCAAGGCTGAGTGTGGCGTTTGCAGGACGCATCAGAGCTGGCTGTGGCTCCGCCGCGTCAGGGTCCTCTTTGTTTTGAGAGTCTCTGTCCCACCTTATCTGGTGCAGCGGTCCCCAGCGGTGCCACCTGCAGCAGGAGGCCAGCAGAACCGGGGACAGCAGGTGCAGAGAGGGTAGCAGGGCCCCTTTGCACAGCAGCCCCCCTGCTTGCTGCCTGCAGGCAGGCGGAGGCAGGAAATAGCTGCAAGCTAAAAGCAGCGGGTGCCCCCGGCCGCCCCGAGCCTCCCTGGGGAGCAGGGTGCGACCGCAGGGGCAGCCACAGGAAGCGGCCGCCACCCTGTTGCTGCAGATCCCCCTCCAGCCTTGGTCCCTCTCCCGGCATGCCGGGGTGGAGGTGTCCCCACCGCACCGGCCCCTCTGCCCGTGCGGGGTGCCCCTGGCTGCGAGGGATTTTATTCCCCGTGTGCAGTATGGATTGCGCTCGCCACAGCTTGCAGCTTTTGGAGACTGCCCGTTGGCTGCTCCCCCCAAAACGACCACAGAGGTGCCTTTGAGTAGCTTGTGGCTGCACAGATGGGGAGCAGCGTGGCCAGCAGCAGCAGAGCACGCGTGTCCCGTGCTGAGGCTTTGGTGCCGCGGTGCCTCCAGCGTTGCCAGCTCTGTCCTGGCGAGCCACTTAGGGCCGTGGAACGGCACTGCTGAGGGTGGGCACAGCCTGGATGCGTAACACAGCCCTCCAGCCTCTCCACAAGCCGAACGGATAGTTAACGCCTTTTACACAGAAAAAAAAACAACAGCCTTCCAAAGTTTCTCCAAAGTTTTGCTGAATTAAAAGAAACATAGGCAAGAAAATCACCCCTGCTGGAAGGATGAAGGGTCCTGCACAGCCCAAGGGAGTTCAAAGGAGCTGCCAAGCGGTAAGAAGGGAGCAAGGAGAAAACGTCGGGAATCTCGTGCCAGACACCGCACGCTGCCGGTGGGTAGGAAATTGTGCACCCTGCAGGGAATCACCTCGGGCACCGGAGATTGTCAGGAAGAGCAACGGCCCCGAACATGAAGCTGTAAAGTTGAGTCGCCTGTTTCTTATGCAAATCCATGCAGAGATACTAGTGCAGCATGAGCTGCAGGGCCGGGAGCGCCCAGCCCGCTGCCGCGTCGTGCCCCAGCACCGAGGGCAGCCTCGGTCCTGCGCAGCCGGGTCTGTGCGGCCGCTGGGAACACTCCCGCCTTGTGCAATGGCTGCTACGGGCAGCGTTTCAGTGACTTGAGCAGACGAGGCCGTTTCACAACCACCAGCAGCCTGTTTATAAGGCCCTGCTCGCCTGCAAGAGGCTCCGCTGCTTTCTGGGGCAAAGGAGAAGGTGTCGCAGCCCGTCGGGAGCGGGAGAGCTGGCTCCCCGCGGCCCGGGGAGAGGTTTGGGAGCGGAGCCCCGTCCCAGCGCTGCTGCCGGAGGCGAGAGCCCAGGGTGCGGAGGGAGCGCCAGGTGAGTCAGTCCCGCGCACAGGAGTGCGCTCGGGTTGCCAGGATGGAGGCTGCTTCCCCAGCGCCATCCCGCGCTGGCTGGGGAAACATCGAGGCAGTTCAGCATCCAAGCCCAGCCAGCGCATTTTCTGAGGGCAACTTTCACCTTTTAGTCAACCAAACAGGCTGGCACAAAACTCAGGAGCAAAACTCGGAGCCCTGAGGAAGAAGGATGCAGGAATTGCCCAAGGCAAGATGTCCTTGCTGTATGCTTTGGGGCCAGCCCGCCAGAGCAAGGGAACCGCGGGGCTCCAGAGGAGGCTGCGGGCGCTGATGTTAGCGAGGGAGGTGACGTTAGCGAGTGCTTGGGCACAACCCTTGTGGGATGCGGCTCTGCAGGGAGCAGCGGGGCAGGGACAGCGCCCATTCCCTGCGTACACGCGGTGACGTCCGACGGGAGGGAAAAGGAAGCGGTGCAGCTGTGGGGCAGCAGCCTGGGGCATGCGGGATGCGACCAAGGCACCCACCAGGAGAGGGGCTGAAGCCACCACCAGCTCCAAGACCCCCTCCCCAGCGGATCCTGCCTCCTGGAGCTGGCAAGGCGCCTACGGAGACGGGGAGAAGGAAAAGAAAAAGCCCCTACGCTGCCTTCACCAGGCTGCCTGCCAGAGCCTGTGCCCTGCCCCAGAGAATAAGCAACGTTTCTAATGAATTACCCCCTGGCTCCCGCGTGCCCGCCGCTCTGACATCACCCCCACAAGTGCCGCCCAGGCCTAAATAGGGCTGTAAACAGGAATCGCTGCGGCGGGAGTCATGCCGGCTATAAATACAGCGGCAGGGGGTGCCGAGCCAGGACGGGCTGCATTTTCCTGCCGGCCGGAGATGGTGAGACGGGCTGGGCGGGCCGCAGCCATTGGGAAATGGAGGCGAGGGCCAGGGTGCCTGCGAGCTGCCCCAGGGCCAGGCCTGTGCTCTGCTATAGCAGTGCGTGGGGACGAGCAGCAGCGCTGGCCTCTCTCCCCGCAGCGCCTGGCCCCGCAGCCCTGCCCGCAAGGAGATGGCCACAGAGCAGCCTGCAGCGCCCACCGAGGAGCAGCTGGAGATCCTGGAGTACAACTTCTGCAAGGTGGACAAGCACCCCGATGCCACCACGCTGTGCCTCATCGCAGCCGAGACGGGGCTCTCCGAGGAGCAGACCCGGGTGAGTACGGGCCCCTCAGCCTGGCCCCGCTCCCCCACGTGCCCCACATGCTCCTGGCTCGCGCCTCCACTGCACCCCCTGTCCCCACGTGTTCCTGCACCCCTGAAGCCTCCCCCTTGCTCCCAGTTGTCCCTGGGCTTCTCCTAGGGCTTCAGGTGCTCCGCACCTGGGCTTCCAAGCGAAGTGGCTCCTTCCCAGTCCTTCAGGTTGCCCGGCTGTGATGCAGGTGGTTTAGACAATTTACACACTCCTCAACTCACAGCAGGGTTGAGAGGGTAAAAGAAAGGAAACCTGGCCCACAAGAACAGCACTTTGCAAAGAGCTGCCAGGCCAGCTCACCGAGCAGAGCGTGGCAGGCAGGTGCCAAGCAGCAGCACCCTGTCCTGGGGAAGTGCTGGTGTCTCCACCACCCAAGCAGCCCTGGGCCTTTTTTCTTGAGGTGAGGACTAAGTGCAGGCTCTGTGGAGGTCTTCCGAGACACCTGCCCTGAGAGCCCCGTCTTTCCTGGAGGTGCCCCTAGGTGTCTGGAGATGCAGGTCGTGATGCGGGAAGGATGGAGAGCTAGGTGCTGGGCTGCAAGGTGCCCACGCTGCAGGCACTTCTACCCCCCACTTTAAAGCGGTTTGTCCTTAAATCTCCCGAGATTTAGTCGCTCTGTTTTGCCGCTCATCCCTTCTGAAGCGCATTCGCAGTCGGACCCTGATGCATTTGGCTTTACTGCTCCGGATGTTTGAACAGACCCCATCCATGCACTGCTTAGCCAGCTTCCTGTTTAGTTTATAAGGAAAAGCTGGACGCTCAGCACTAAAACAGGGCCCTGTCCCACCTGCCACGGTCCAGATCGAGCACAAGAAGAAGGTTTGGAAGAGGGTTTTGGCGGCCCACATGGGCCGAAAGACCGTCCAGGCCAGAGACGCTGCCCGGGAGCAGCGCGGCAGCAGGGAGACGGGGCAGGTCTGCTCAGCCCCACACCCTCAGCACCTCTTTCTCTTCCTTGTTCCTCCAGAAATGGTTCAAGCAGCGCCTGTCGGAATGGCGGAAGTCTGAAGGGCTGCCCTCGGAGAGCGGGTCCGTCAGGGACTAGGGGATGCTGCTCCCATCCCTGTGCCTGCTGCCAGCAACAGCAAAGCCCGCAGGAGACCCGCAGAGTGGGTTTCCCCTGGGCCACAGGTTCTGCGATGCAAACCAATACTCTGCTATTTAATATAATCTTTATTTAAAGTGTACATAGCTAGGAAAAAAAGGAAAAAGAAAAAAAAAAAGAGAGATTATATACAGATATCTACAGCTTTTGACGCTGCATAACCTGCCAAACAGTTCATAGCACTAACAGGGGCTGCACAGGGCTGGGCAATCTCATGCCTCTTTCCTGGCCTCGCAGAAAAGCTATGCTGAAAGGTGCAAATATAGGAGTGGAAAAAAGAAAAGAAAATATGAAATATAAAATATGAAATATATATATAAAAAAAGCCTTAACATCCAGATCAGAGGCCACCTGGAAAACCAGGAATGCCATTAGCAAGATCTTTGTTAGCTCCTGATGCAGACGGTAGCTGTACGATTGGCAGGCCAAGGGCCTGCATCCTGAGCAGACCGAGCCAAGACACCGTGACTGCACCTCTCTCATCTCTGCTAATGTCACCAAAGGGAAGAACTGGTGGTTGTTTTATTTCTTCTTCTGGTGCATGAATAAAATGCAGAGCTTTTTCGCTGGGAAGAGCCAGGCCGTGTCCTTGCCCGTGCTCTGTGTCCCACTAGGGAAAAGCGGCTCCAAAGAGCAGCGCTTGGGCAGGTGGCCTGGGCCGGCGCCGCGCCGATGCAGGCAGGAGCAGATGTCCCACGACGCGCCAGCTCTGCCCCGCTCCCTGCGCACGCAAGAAGGAACCAGCAGCATTGCCAGCGACCTTGCCCTGCTCCAAACCCCTCTGCTTAGTGGCTTAGCGGAGCAATTAGGGGATCCTCTGATTAATCCTCTGCTGGTTTGTGGTCAGCTGCCTGAGCGGAAAGATCAGCTTAGCGGAGGGAAGATTAAAATACACGGACTGGCACCAGAACTGCTATGTGCTTGGGAGAGTCCTTATTTTGGCTTGACCTGCTCCAGTGCTGCTCTCGTTTACGCCTTTCACCCCGTTTTGGGAAGCCTCTCTCGTGCCTCCCTATTGCCAGCCCAGTGCAGGTGGCTGGGTTGCCGTGTGAAACCTGCAAAACTCCTCGGAAGCAGAGGAATTCTCTCCCTGGGATGCTGGGAAAGCTGCTGCCCCCCCCCCGGCACGCTAGCAGAGTGCGGAGGCTCTCCCGTGGGGCCTGGCGCTGCTTCCTCCCTAGCTTTTGCAAGGCACCTGCTCCCTCACATGGAGGAGAATGCTGCCTCTCGGGCTTGGGCTGCGAATAAACCTGCAGTGCAAAGCTCCGCTCTCCCGCCCCGGCAGAGAGGCCGCCCACGTCAGCCTCTTCTGCTCTTACGGAAGGACTATTTTATTCAAGACCCTAGGCGAGCCCAGGGATAGGGAGCTGCTCGCGAGAAGGCTGCTGTGCAGGAGGTTTTCCGGCTGCGGAGGCTGGGCGGAGAGGGAGAGGTTCCTGCAGGAGCTCAGTGCTTCACGGGGCGCGCCAGGTCTTGGAGGCGAGCAGAGCACACGGCCTTCATCGCGGCCTCCTTCACGGTGAACGCCTCGGGGTTGAACTGAGTCAAGTCCATGGAGAGCCTGGCGGAGCAAGTCCGGAGCAGCTCCGTGAGGCGGCGGCACCGAGCACCGCGCATGGCCCCCAAGCCTCCTGCCTACCGCTTGCGAGGCCTGGCCAGCTCCACGAGCCGCGGCGACGGCACCGCGCGCCTCGCCGCTTCGCACACGGGCCACTCGGCGGCCCGCGGGGGCACGTAGTCGGGAAGCAGCCTCCTGGCCGTGGCCAGCTCCACGACGCGAGAACTTGCCACTGCCTGCTGAGCGGCCCGGGACACCTGCGCGGGAGCAGAGCCGTCGCCGCGAACGCCCGGCCTGGCGCCTCTGCCGCCGCCCTCGGCCTCTGCCTCCCCTCAGCAGCCTCCACATCCCTCTGCATGGATGCCGCTCGTCAGCCACCCGCTGCATCCCCTGCGGCGCCTTACGGGCCGAATGGTGGCTTCGGGAGCACCCCGCTCATAGCAGCCCGTCTCCGTCCTGGCGCGGGGCTCGGCGAGGCGCTGCAGGTGCCATGACGGGTGGGCTGAGGCCGCGGCGCTCGTCACCCGCGTCTCCACCTGCGCAGGCGGCCATGGAGCGACGGGGCGGGTGGCGGAGCCCGCGCTACACCGCACCGCACCACACCATGCCGCGTGCCTCACCTCTCTGGCGGGCAGGAAGGCAGCGGGCAGTGCCTTGGGCCGGGCGAGCCGCAGGACGCGTGGGGAGGCTGTGCAGCACAGCGTGCCCGGTGCCACGGGCCACACGGGTGACGGCCGGGGCCTGTGCGCGGCCGGCGGCCGCGTTGGCACCGACAAGCGCAGCAGCCGCTCAGAGGGCAGGCCCGGGCACAGCGGCAGCGGCGGGCGCTCCCAGATGCCCGATTCCCGACCGCAGCTGTACAGGAAGAGGGGCCTGCGGCGCCGCAGCGCAGCCCAGTCGGGCAAGGGCTCCCGGGAGCACGGGGCCGCCCGCGGCGGCCCAGCAAAGGCTGTGCCGCCCTCAAAGGGCGCCAGGAACCGGGCGCTCCCCAGCCCTCCTCCTCCGGACCCCGCGGCACAGTCCCGAGGGTGCCGGCAGGCTGCGGGGGCTCCGCTGGCTTCTCCCCTCCTGCCACAGCCCTGTGGAGCCACCCCTTTCCGCGGCACCGGTGCCGCAGCACTGACCTGCGCTGGGGCCTGCCATCGAAATCCTGCTTGGGCTGCGCCAGGGCCACCGTCCTTGGGGACGGCCGGGCAGCGAGCGCGGCGGGCGAGAGGCTCCATATGGGCTCCTGGTTTCCCCACCTGAGCCTGGTGGGAGCAGAGTGGGGAACTGGCCTTTCAGAACGCGCGCGAACGTGGAACGTGTTTGCCGGGGCCGGCTGCCGCCTCAGCCCTGAATTTCCCACCGTCGCGTGGGCAGTTGGTGCCGGCTTTGAAAGAGGAGGAGCTTCGGAGGATGCCTCTGGTTTTAAGGCTCCCAGGGCACGAGCGGACAGAGCCACCTCATCGCACTCCGAAGCCTCTGGCGGGAACGGTTCCTGACCGTGTGCCTCACCAGTACTGTCTAACTGCACCACAACGGGTACGACAGCAGATACCACAGCAAGGCCATGGTCAGGGTGTGCCGCAGAGAGAGACCCTCGCACCGTGACCGCCTCCGTGCGGTGCTCCTGGCATCACTGCTGTACCCAAGAGCGGGGCCACAGCGGCGCTGAAGTCTCAGCCCACACTGGCTGAGGCCCCGTCCACCCCGTCCCCTGCCTCCTCACCCGGGATCATTGGCACAAAAGACTTTCTTGGGTTCTGCGAGTTCTCGGAGCCTCTGGAAACTGCAAAAAAAAACAGAAGGACACAGGGGCCCTTAAGCCTGCAGTTAAATGAACAAGCTGCAAAGCAACCTGGGCTGCATGCGGAGCCCTCGAAGCTGCTCGGAGCTGCCGCCTCCCTCCTTCTCAGCACGTTGTTAAGGGAAAGCCGTCCGTCCATTCAACCCTCACCGTTTCGGTGATGTCCGCGTTATCTTCTGGGATGTCGAGATGTGAACCTGCAGGCCTGCCCTGGCCGCAGGGCCCCTTCGGGACATGGCGGGGAGAGGGGGCAGGCGCACGGCGCTTCTCCGCGCGCCACGTGCAGCCGGTGGCGGGCAGCTGCCCAGCGCCCGCGGCAGCGCCGAGCTGCCAGGAACACCCATTGTCAGCAGGCGCGCTCACTGCGAGGCACCGCGGAAACGGCGCTTCCTTCCCGCTGCCCAGGTAGGCGGACGAGCGGCAGGGAGCTGCCGGCACGCGCCGAGGAGCCGGCATTCAAAGGCGCCGCCGCGAGCACCGGAGCTGCGTGGGCCGCAGAAGCTCCTCCAGGCAGCTGTGATGCCCTGCGCCCAAGGGCAGAAACAGCCCTCCTCGCTCAGGCAAACAAAGCCCAGGCCAGTGGTTGGCATAAAGTTTCTGCTTTATTCACCTGCCCCTAAGGACAAGTGCAGCGACAGACCGCCCACGCGCCCCTTCTGGCCCCGTCTCCACACGGAAGAGCCTTGCTGGAGCATCGTCAGGAGAGCGCCGGGTGCCGACGCGGGCAGAGCCCCCCTGCAGCTCCGTCCTGACATTACACCGGTTTGTTTTCCCTCATTTTCCCCATAGGCAAAGAAATAATGTCTCTTTACTTCCATTTCCTTGCTCTCACCCGCTAAAGGGCAGCAAACTTCCCAGTTTCTCCTCCCTCCAAGGCAGGGTCCTGTGCAGCTGCACCCACCATTGATCCTGTTGCTACAGGGTCTCGTTTCTAACGAGGTTCTGCAAAACCTGCTCTAGAATAAAAAGTAAGCACATCTCAGTTTTAGGCTAAGACACCACACCAAGTTAAACTCCCGGGGGAAAAGTTTGTTTCACTAAAGTCAACCCTGGATTACCACCTTGCAAGAAGCCCTTTAGGCCCTACTTATCTCCTCAATCTCTTGTCTAAGAGTCTCATTTCCCCTATACAAATATTCTAAAAAAATATACTGTCTTTCAAACGTATTTGAAAACCACTACTTAAAATAGACTATAAGTTACACATCATTTTCACAGGAACTCCACAGCTACACAGAAAGAAAAAAATATATAAATATCTGCACGTTTCAGTTGCCACGTGGCAAACAGACCGCGCACCAACCCCGCGTGTCCCGCAGCTGGGAATGTCGTGCCGTAGGAAAAGAGCTGTCACTGCACTTCCAAAACGAGCTGCGTTATCAGCTCCTTGGCATCCCTCATGCTGGAGGAGATCTCGGCGCCATCCTCTGCCACGTGGGTGCCGATGAGGAACAGCTTCCTCTCGTCCCCGATGTCGGACAGCGCCAGAGCGTCGTGGATGTCCGTGATGCCGTACGCGCCCTCGAGGTCCTGAGACAGGAGAACAGAAAAACCCGTCCGCTGCAAAGAGAGCGGCACCGCTCCTGCTTCCCAAAGCGCGGGGAGCGCCAGCTCCTGCCTTCCACGAGATCAGCTCCCTGTCCTCTACCCTGATTTCTTCCCATGGAAAAACGCGCACGGTCATTGCAGTGCTTTCAGCAAAAGCATAAGACTAACTGTGCACCGCAGACGAAGGCCTTGCGGCCCAAGACCCCGCTTCTGACAGCAGAAGCCCAGTAAAAAGCCACAAGAACGGGGCAAATTTAGCAGTTCCTCCCCAGGCAGCTTCGCAGCCACCAGCTCCTCTGCGCTCCGGGACCCGGCAGAGGAGAAAACGCAGCCTCGTGCTGCAAGGAAGTCTGCAGGTTCTGCGGTGCCTCAGCCGCAGCTCCAGGACGACCGCGCTTCTCCACGCGGCTAAGGCTAAAGCGATACACGGGCACCGGCCACATAACCCCAGCTCAGGGCTAGCCGAGCTCTCGCTCACAGCCGTCAGACCCGACGGCGCCGTCTGCGAGCGCAGCCCCTGCGTCGAACCGCGCAAAACCCGGCCGCGGGTGGCCAGCCGGCGCCCGGGACGCCCCGCAGCTCCACGGCCTCCCCTCAAAGGCCTCCTTGGTGCTCTGGGCGCCGCTGCCAGCCCCCGCCGGGAGCTCGTACCTGCTTGTTGGCCAGAACCACGACAGGCAGCGAGGAGTCCTCCTGGAGCAGCTCATGAAGCAGCCGTTTCGCCAGCGGCAGCCGCGCGTGATCGGCCGCGTCCACCACGTAGACGAGCAGCGGCACTTTGGGCAGGTAGACGCTCCAGTAGGAACGCAGAGACTCGCCGCCCCCGACTGCAAGAGAGGACAGCAGGAACATTTTTTTTGTCCCTTTGCACTTTAGGCTCTTAATCTGAGATCTGGGCTCGGTTTCTTTATCGTTGCTTATTGCCCTAGAGCCAGAAGAGAAGGGAGAGGAGAAAGAAGTGGACAGAGAGATGGACTGCGGGAGAAGGTCCTTGCACCACCTTGCTCCACACAAGCACATCTTGCCACAGCCTCCAAGGGACAAGTTTAGTTCCGGGATAAGGTGGGAAGGGAGCTCGGCTCCGGAGCATCAGATTTGGGCAACAGCAGGGCCTCGTCCACCACCCGCAGGGCTCTCACGCTCTCCGTAACGAACGGTGCTTAAGAGGAGATAAAAGGCAGGTGCAGGGAGGCCCTTGGCGCAGGACGCGCTTCCGGCCGAGCTGCCCTCCGCGGGACGCGAGCGGGAGCTCTGCACCTCCCAGGACAGGGCCGCGGCGGAGCCACAAGCGGCTCGCCCGAGGC
>WBNA01000525.1:19865-37253 GCA_013398345.1 Nothocercus nigrocapillus | reverse complement strand
TGGGCTCGCGCGCCTCGTGTGTGGGGGGGAAGGGGCGCCCGCGGAGGCGCCGGCCCGCGGTGCCTGACCGTGCTGCGGTGTCGGCGCTTCCCAGATATGCAGTATGACGAGGACGACGACGAGATCACGCCCGACCTGTGGCAGGAGGCCTGCTGGATCGTTATCAGGCGAGTGCTCAGAGTGCCCTGCCCGCCGTGCTCTGCGCCGGGCAGGAAGCGCTGCCGGGTCCTGCAGCGCGCGGTGGGAGCTCCGGAGCGCGGGGCCCCACAGCTGCGCGCGCCCCGTTCACTGCAGCCCGGGAAACACAGTCTAGAGCAAAGTGATCCCTCGCGTGCACGGTAGGAAAATATGAGCCGAACCCCCCTTTGCTGGGGGGTGACGCGTTGTGCTCGGCATCTCACTCGAGACGGGCTGCGTGCGCAGCCTGGGCCTAGCCAGCAGCCGGCACCGGCTCCGCCACTGCTGTGGCTGTGCCTCGGACACTGGGAGGGGGGTAGTTTTTTGGCGTTGCTGAGTAGCTGTGTTTTCAACTCCCGGAAAACTCAGCGTTTGTGTCCTCGTGTTGTGTTCAACGACTTCTGAAGGTTTTGTAGTAAGTAAGGGTTGACCTTTTTAGAGAGTACACGAGTTAAATTAAGAGCTCTTGTTGAGTAACACTCTTTCTTGTGGTTACTACAGCTCCTACTTTGATGAGAAAGGCCTGGTCAGGCAGCAGCTGGATTCTTTTGACGAGTTTATTCAGATGTCCGTGCAGAGAATTGTCGAAGACGCTCCGCCGATTGACTTACAAGCTGAAGCCCAGCATGCCACAGGAGAGGTGGAAGAGCCCGTAAGTGCAGCCGTTTTGCTTGCGGTGCCAAGTGGTTCTCTGCTGTTTCCGTGCACTTTATCCACTCCCCTCTCAAGAGCCAGGAGTCAGTGAGGGCGTCTTAAGCTGCTCCCCATTCTGTGAGACACCTGCCCCAGTTTTCTGATAGTCAAGGCGAGTGCCAAGAAAAAATGTGCAAGAGGATTGTTTCCACCTCTTCTGTAGGGTTAGCGATTCCTGCAAGTCCATTTTTTCTCTGAGTTGAGGAATGGCCCCTTTGCTGCTGGACATCAGCCTCTCAGTTACTGTGTGATGCCACTCAGGACTGGGAGTCAGCATCACTGACAGGGATATAGCAGAACAAGCCAGCTAGCTGAAAACAAGGCTTATTTTGGTGGATTTTCGCATTTTCAGTAGCCTTTTCATGGTTTATGGCTGCAGTGTTCCATGCTGGTTTTCTTAACTGAAGTCAGGCCTGGGTTTTCCAAAGGTTCGTTTCTTGCCATCTCCCATGGGTACTGTGCACCAAAGGAGAATAAATTGTCCAAGGTCTGTTCTTTGTGGTGATGGCTGTTCACAAACTGTGTGGGCTTTTCATCTGCTTGTGCCCTGTAGAGTTTTGATCCCCGTTTCACAGGTGCCAAGCGTGGTGATCCAGTCCCCTACCACCAGTCATGACCTTGCTGCTATCCTGGCAGAGCTTTAAAATACCTTTAGTGACACAATTTGTTTCACAGCTTGACCATCCCCTTGCATTTTTTTGTGGGCAAGCAATTTTATACAGAGAAGAGTTACATATTCTCCCTTTTCTTGACCGCACACACATTTTTTTTTCCTTTTTTTTTTTCCTCACAATAATTCCCCCAATGCCCCCTCTGTTATTTTGCACGTATCATACCATGTTCCCTAGGTGCGCAGTTTGTAAAAGTTTGTTATGGTTCAGTTAAATGCATGGTGCTTGTCTGTGCCGTTCTCTACCAAAACATGGTGTTTCAATTTCTTGAATTGGAGAGCTTAGGTTTCTTATTTTTAGCATCATATTAAGGCTACTTTTTTTTTTTTTTTTTTTTTTGAGTTAGGTTAAGATGTAAGTAAAAAGAAATCTGTGGGTTTTTTTGTTTTTTTGTTTGTTTGCTTGTTTTGTTTTGTTTTGTTTTTTCCTTTAGGCTCACTTAGACACAATCTCTTGCCACAAATGAGGATACTTGACCCTTTTAAGGGGATTTTTTGATTCTTCTTCTCTCTACTTCACAGGTTTGAATTTTGAAGGCTATTTGGGCTGGATTTGTAGCACATAAGAAGGCTTAACAACCATGCTAAGTAATAAGAATTGCAGTAAATGTATTGCATTGCTGCCAAATTAAGTTGTGAAACATGGTGCATCAGGCTAGAGCTGCTGGAAAAACAGGAAAAAATGTTCCCTTTGAGTAAGAATCGAGAGAATGTTTCGACCTACAAAGTGTATGTTAATGAGGTGGGGACCAGCTCCGCTGGTTACTGTTGTAGGAAGCTTTTCTGTCCATTGCATTTCTTTAAAATCAGATAGTTTTTCAGGTCTTTTCAGATAATTCAAGTCTTAATTGTTTGTTGATCCTATAGGATTCTCCTAGGAACTCGTTTTACCCAACTTGCTGTGTTTTGAGATGCTGAAAATAGTCATCCCTGTCCAGTAACAGTTTTGGTTAGCTGTAAGGAGAGCAGATCAGGAATACAGTTAGTATTAACAAGCTAGTTATTAGTACTTTTCGTGGAAATAGCTGGCGTCTAAGCAGGAAATTAATGGGAGTGGCAGCACTGTAGGTCCTTATCTGTGTGAGCTCGTGTCCCGTGAGAGGACACAGTGTGAGTTAGGAGCTGAACAAGAGGTTTCAAGTCAATAGGTCCTTCACATTGAGTACGTGCAGGCCTGATGATTCCTGCGTTTTGGTCAGTGAGGAAATGCTCTGGGAAGAGTGTCTCATCTCTGCCTCCTTGGGCACACAAGCAAGCCAAGCTCGTGCTCAGTTTCCACCTGTTCGTGCATCAGGACTGGCACACTTTGATCAGAGTATTGTTTTAAAACTTGAAGGCTTTTGTTTTGAAAGCCGGGCTTTGGTTTAGAAGCTTTGGTTTAAAAGCTGTAAGTCTCATCACGGTAGG
Organism: Nothocercus nigrocapillus; assembly: GCA_013398345.1. Taxonomy (NCBI): domain Eukaryota; kingdom Metazoa; phylum Chordata; class Aves; order Tinamiformes; family Tinamidae; genus Nothocercus; species Nothocercus nigrocapillus. The sequence continues at coordinate 34,306 of WBNA01000525.1, read as the reverse complement.
AATCCGAACGGAATGGCTTGGAGGCTGGAGCAAAGCGAAGATCCTGAGAATCCTTCTGTTACTGAGGGTGCTGAGACAACCTGGAAGGATTTCAGTGGAACTAGAATTAAACAGCTACGTTTGATAAGTTCTCTGCAAGGGAGCAGTGCTTTATGAAAACCAACACCGTATCTAGATACGTAAACTGTCTCACGTATTGAAGAAGTTGCAACTTTTTAGACAGTAAAACTGCTATTGTTAGCTAAACCTCCATGCAAACACCTTTCTAAAACAGGCACACTCTACTGATTAATATCCTCCCTGCCTTGGCAGACATGGGGCTTGTTAGCTGTTTCACAGGAGAAGACCTATCGGGTCGCTTTTTCTTCTTCTGCCGAAGGTTTTCACCTGACAGTTTTCTTTACCTGTTTTTATTAATGATCTGCCTAGAAATTATTGAAAGGTTTTAAGTGCTCTTTTTTTCAAACTGAAGTTTCATCTGCTGCAGCTAAATGTCTTCTTGTTTTCCAGCCCCGCTACCTGCTGAAGTTTGAACAAATTTATCTCTCCAAACCGACTCATTGGGAAAGAGACGGAGCACCTTCACCCATGATGCCCAACGAAGCCCGTCTGAGAAACCTCACGTAAGAAGGACCTCTATAGAGGGCAACAAAAGGAGGGAACAGCTTTATAAACTGATCGTCTTTTTCAATTTACTCGTACACTGAAGACTTAATGACCACTGCTCTCTTTAAATCACAATGTCTAGTTGTTGAATGCAGATGCTGATTTGGTAATGATGCTTGATGTTGAATAGTGAGTGCTGGAATAACTGTTGTCATCATCCTTCTGTGCTGTCTGGAATAACGACTGAGAGATAATGCAATGGTGTTTTAATTCTGCAGGTATTCAGCCCCTCTGTACGTGGATATCACTAAAACAGTTATTAAAGAGGGGGAAGACCAGTTACAGACGCAGCATCAGAAAACGTTTATAGGAAAGATCCCCATCATGTTACGTTCGACGTACTGCTTGCTGAACGGCCTGACCGACCGTGATCTCTGTGAACTGAATGAATGTCCTCTCGACCCCGGCGGCTACTTCATCATCAATGGATCGGAGAAGGTAAGGGCTGGTGTCTTCCCCTGCCTGTGTCACAGAGGCTGAAGGTTTCCTGTTATTTATTGATGGGTCTTTTGACAGGAAGACAAGTGCTTTTATCCCAGTGTGCTACCTCTGCTTCAGGTTCTTAACCTCTTGTAGAAAGATGAGCTTTAGGTCCCCTGTTCAGGCATCTTTTCTCCACCTCCTGTGAGACACATTTCTTTCTACAATTTTGCAAACTGCTGTGTATTGAATGCCAAGAGCTTAGCTCTTCTCTTCTGCTTTCAGCCTCCCTTGTTACAAGTTATTTACAAGTGTTCTCGTTTCAAACGCAGGTTCTGATCGCTCAGGAGAAAATGGCTACAAACACAGTGTATGTGTTTGCCAAGAAAGATTCAAAATACGCCTACACGGGAGAATGTCGATCCTGTCTGGAAAACTCCTCTCGACCAACAAGTACCATCTGGGTTAGCATGCTGGCCAGAGGTGGGCAGGTAGGCCAGCGCACCAAAACACTCCCCTGCCCCAGTGAAACAGCTGGCCTTGTGTTAAAGAGTGTTCTTGGGGTTCTGTTACCACCCTGTCACCTCGTGTCATTGCCTTTGGGGGTTTTGAGAGGCAGTTTCTTTTGATGTGAGGTTGTGAGGAAGGTAAAATTGTATGAAAATGTCTTTGATTCATCACAGATTGTGCTCATCTTTGGGACGAATAATTCCTTTTGGGGGCCGAAACTGTGACTCTTGGTGACAAGCTGGGAGGTGTTAGCTAAAGGATCTGTTCTGAATTACTGTCAATGAGTTTTTAGAAACTTGATTCCGTGCATTTATAATGTATCATTTAAGTCCAGAAAGAGATTTTTGTTTAAAGGCAAAAATCTTCTAAGACAAATGTATTTTTCTTCCTATCTTTTAGGGTGCAAAGAAGAGCGCTATTGGCCAGCGGATTGTGGCAACTCTACCTTATATCAAGCAAGAAGTGCCCATCATAATTGTCTTCCGTGCTCTAGGCTTTGTATCTGACAGAGACATCTTGGAGCACATCATTTATGATTTTGAGGACCCAGAAATGATGGAAATGGTAATTAATAGAAATAACGTATTTCCTAGCTTAACATCAGGTGATGTCTAGCTGATGGTAAATTTAAAGCATGGTATTTAAAGTATATTGTTTCTTTCCCGTTTGTAATTTGTTCTTTCATTATTTTTGTTAGAAATGACAAAAGCTCTGTGCCTAAACCCACTCTCATGGGTGCATTAAGTGCACAAAATGCACTGGAAATCTTAAAATAGTTGTTGAAATCAATATTTGGAGAGGTAGAGCCTTATCCTGCTGCCTTTTTTTTTTTTTTTTCCCTTCCTTTTAAAATCTCCGTTTGAGGAGGCAACAGGCCAAGAGGGTACTTGATTCAGAGCCATCTTCTGAAGTCTGAAGTTTTACATGCTTCCTGCTGTGACTTCTGCTGCGCCAGATGCATGTTTTCTGGTGCTTTTGGAAGAACTACTGTGTTTAAAAGTCTGAAACTTGTTAGAATTGGATCTTTAATTAGCAGTTTCCCGAAAGAATTGTCTACAAATTGCTCTGTAGTTTTCTTCAACCTGCAAAGGTACTTCAGGGTTTTGCTGTGTTTTGTGCATTAGGTCAAACCTTCTTTGGATGAAGCCTTTGTCATCCAGGAACAAAACGTCGCTCTGAACTTCATTGGATCGAGAGGTGCCAAGCCGGGTGTCACCAAAGAGAAAAGAATCAAGTATGCTAAGGAAGTCTTGCAGAAAGAGATGCTCCCACACGTTGGCGTCAGCGACTTCTGTGAGACTAAGAAGGCCTATTTTCTAGGGTATGTCAGGTTTTCTCTTAGGTGCACTGCCCCTTGTCTGCAAATGGATGCTGAATACAAATTGTTTCATGGTTTAGCTTTTTATGAAGTACATGATTCATAAAAACAGACAGGGAATATGAGTTTTCTTTTGACTGCCATCTCTGGATTCTCCTAGGACGTGTTTTCACAGCTGAGAAAAGATAAATGGTGATAAAATAGAAAAAATAAATTCTCCACACAACCTGAATCTTATTTCAGGTGTGACGGTCATGACAAAGTACTTTTCTTGACCCCACATTGCAGGGGAAACATATTTTTGTAGTGGCTGATAACTACTGTCAGTCTCTGTGTAATGTAATCCAGTCTTTAAAAACTACTGTCGTGTCCTGGTTGTCACTAATGCCTGGTAGGCAGGTGAATTGCAGCATCCAGAGACCTCTCGTTTTATCCACAACTCCACGTTACTTTCCGTGTGCGTATTGCTCAGTTCAAGTATAGCCAGCCTTACTGTAGGGGATAGTCAGGAAGCAGGAGGCCGATGTGTGTTGCTGCTGTGATACATTTACTCACTTCACCTGCAGTTATCAGAACTTGCATCATTCAGCTCTGACGGTTCGTGCGTCGATGAGGTCTGTGTTAGAGCAGCAGTGATGTGATTTGCTCTGGGCTTGCCAGCGTTTGTGACGTACCTCATAAAGTACATGAATGGATTAAAACACAAACTTTTCTTGTTCGGTCAGGTATATGGTTCACAGATTGTTGCTGGCAGCACTGGGGAGAAGAGAGCTCGATGACAGAGATCATTACGGCAACAAAAGACTGGATCTTGCTGGGCCGCTGCTAGCTTTCCTGTTCAGAGGGTAAACAGAATAGAGGGATGTTCTCTGGAGGTGCTCGATAGGAGCTGCGTGGCTAATTCTGTTCTTCTGGCTGAATCAGAGTCTTCTGCTGTGTCTCACAGCTGGCGTGGGGCGACGCAGCCTGTGTGTGGTTATGGCTTTGGGGGGGAGGTTGGGTTTCCTGTAACAGTAGGTGCTTAGTTCCAACTTATGTTCTGAAGCATAAGAGGTTCATATCGTCCCATATTTTTATCACTTGTAATGTAACTTGGTCCAACCCTTATGCACATTTGTAAACAGATAAATGGGTTTGAGTTTTTGTTTGCTTGTTTACTTTTTTCTCTAGACGCAAATTACTTGCTTCTATTTAGGGGGCTAGTGACATTTCTTTTTTTTTTTCCAAGTAGTGCTAGGTAAACTAAGGTGCTGCAGTGCCGTCTAATCATATCTCTGGGCTTCTTTTACAGAATGTTTAAGAATTTGCTGAAGGAAGTGAGAATTTATGCACAAAAGTTCATTGACAGAGGGAAGGATTTCAACTTGGAACTGGCAATCAAAACAAGAATTATTTCAGATGGTTTGAAGTATTCATTGGCGACTGGGAACTGGGGGGATCAGAAGAAAGCTCATCAGGCCAGAGCAGGAGTATCTCAGGTACAAAAGCTGGAAGAGACATGGTAGCATTTGTCAAGTTTACCTAAAAATAAAGTTGTCTCATGGAAGAGGTTAACCCTGCAGGCAGGGACCACTGTTGTGTCTTAAAGAGCACTTCCCTCTGAAGGAAATTTCCATACCTGAAACAGATGAGGATTCAAGGAACTGAAATTTTATGGGTTTCCTTGTTTTGGTTTTAATCATTGTGTTCTCACACAATACAACAGTTGGCGGTGTCCTGTAATCGCTCCTGTTTGTGTTAGAGCATATTCTTGAGTGTTGCAAAGAATTGGGTTCTTGAATGCCAGCTCATTCTCTTTTCTGGAGCCCTTGTAAGATTATAAGTTGGGGAAAGCAAAGGAATGAAAGAAGGAGAGATGGTAGTTACCTCTAGATGCTTTGTTTTCTATGTATGTAAAGGAGTTATTTGGGCTTTTTTATTGTCTTGTATTTTTTTTTCAGTAAGTTCTCATGATTTATGCTGCAAAAGTTAAATTTCCTTAAATTTCCAAGAAGCTTTGAGGAGGTTCTGAAAAAAATAATGCATGTGTAGGTTTGCTCCTAACAACTAAGTCTGCCATTGAAGAGATCTCTCAGTATCACTGTCCTGGCAAACTGCTGGTGAAAATATAGCTTAGAGAGTATTTTTGCAAGTATCATTTATTGCCTAACCGAGCTCCCTGCCCCGTGCAGGTGTTGAACCGGCTGACGTTCGCATCCACCCTGTCCCACCTGAGGCGCCTGAACTCTCCCATCGGCAGAGATGGAAAACTGGCAAAGCCCAGGCAGCTGCACAACACACTCTGGGGGATGGTTTGCCCTGCCGAGACGCCGGAGGTAATGGAAATAGTCTTGGAATTGGGACCTATTCATTCCCAACTGTTTTTATCTGCTTGTCCCTTAGCAGCCTTAGTGCTTACAATTGTCACTGGCATTTATTTATCACATTTATTTGAAAATGTGAACATTTGTATTATCACATTTATTTACACATTTATTTATCACATTTATTTATATTTATTTATATTTATCACATTTATTTATATTATCACATTTATTTGAAATACTAACATTAGTGCTTAGTCTTACAACTAGCTCTGTAGCCGAATGGTAGAAGTGAGTAAATAATATGTTTTTTATTCAGTCTCCTGAGGCCTCAAGGTTTTAGTGCCTGCATTATTGAGGGATCTGTTGGTTTGGAAATATAAAATTGCTTCGTGTTTCTGCATTAGGGTCATGCAGTGGGGCTTGTGAAGAACCTAGCCCTGATGGCTTACATTTCTGTGGGGTCTCAGCCATCCCCGATTTTGGAATTCTTAGAAGAGTGGAGTATGGAAAACCTGGAAGAAATATCTCCAGCAGCAATAGCCGAGTATGTGCAAATAAAATTGTCTAAACAGACCTGAGTGTTTTATTCTGCAGAGTATTTCAAGGTGATGGTGATTGTTATTTTTCTTGTTTATTTTCCTAGTGCTACCAAGATTTTTGTTAATGGCTGCTGGGTAGGAATACACAAAGATCCAGAGCAGCTTATGAATACACTGAGAAAGCTGCGTCGCCAGATGGACATCATTGTGTCAGAGGTATAAATTTTACAGCCAGACTTTAGGTATCTCTTTAAGTGAGGAAGGATAGTGGGCTGAGACTACTTCGAAAGCTCTAAATAGAATATTCTAAGTAGGTTATTCCTGTTTGTAGGAGTATGATACATTTTCTGTGCTGCTGACAGCAAGTCTAAGGGCTTTATTTTATGGGAACTTAGTCACCTTTTGGGGAACTTTATCACCTTTGTCAGGCTTTGGCTCTACTGCCTGGGTCTCACTGCCTTCTCCAACAGGTCTCCATGATTAGGGATATCCGGGAGCGAGAAATCCGCATCTATACAGATGCAGGCAGGATTTGTCGTCCCCTTTTGATTGTGGAAAAGCAGAAGTTGCTGTTGAAGAAAAGACACATTGACCAGCTGAAGGAGCGAGAGTATAACAACTACAGGTGAGATGTGCCTAAAATCCAGCCGAATGCCTATTTTTCCGTATGGGGAGCTGCAAGTTCCTTCCCATATGAAGTGCGAAATGTTTAAAACTTCAGCACAAAACTGCTTTCTCTGTCTGGGAATGTAATTTTATAAATACGTATTTATAATATGTGTGTGTGTGTATATAATATATATACATATATAATACAGTATCGTGTGGTTGTGATAATAATAAGGTGGCAAAGTTCTTGATGCTGTGAGACCCCTTTTCTGTGTTAGCTGAGCATTTCACACGCTGGTGGTTTAGTTGGCAGGATCTCGTGGCCAGTGGGGTAGTGGAGTACATTGATACCCTGGAAGAGGAGACTGTGATGCTGGCCATGACCCCAGATGACCTGCAGGAGAAAGGTGTTGCCTACTGTTCAACATACACCCACTGTGAGATTCACCCCTCTATGATCCTGGGAGTTTGTGCATCTATTATCCCTTTCCCTGATCACAACCAGGTCAGTAGCATCACTTCTGACATCCTGTTCTTAAGGTTGATAGAGAACCTGTAGCTATATGGGTAAAGAGCTTGACATGTATGTATACTTGTTTGCATATACACACGTATATATGCACATACATAGATATACTAAGATGCTGAAGGGTCTGGAGCATTTGTCACATGAAGAAGGGCTGGGGAAGCTGGGCTGAGGCTGTTCAGCCTGAAGACGAGAAGACTGAGGAGGGGAATCTTATAAATGCGTTGAAATATATGAAGTGAGGCTGTAAGGAGGAAGAGACCAAGCTAAATGCAGAGCAATTACCAGCATTAGCATGAGGGGCAACAGGCACAAACTGAAGCACAGCAAGATCTACCTGAACTAAGTAAAAACTTCTCTCTGTGCAGTCTCCTAGGAACACGTACCAGTCTGCCATGGGGAAGCAGGCTATGGGAGTTTACATCACAAACTTCCACGTCCGTATGGATACGCTGGCGCACGTGCTCTATTACCCCCAGAAGCCCCTTGTAACAACGCGGTCCATGGAGTACCTGCGATTTAGAGAGCTACCAGCAGGTACGTTGCCAACTAATATTTATTAAAAATACTACTCTTCTGTTGGAGCGAAAAAATTTATGAATGTGTCTGACCTGAATACTTAGCCAATATATTTAATTTTAAGATGAATGATAGGTCAGAATGTGTCTGATCTGAATACTTAGCCAATATATTAAGTTTTAAGATGAATGATAAGTCAGAACGTTAACTTGCACCTTGACACCTAAACTGCAAAAAAAACATTACTAGGCTGTTAGTGTTGCTGCTTAGAGTTTTTATCTGTATAATCTGCTAACGCATTAAATGCAAAGTGCATTTTTCGCATTGTTATTTGCTGGTTTTGCCACCAGGGGTCATTCTTCTCCTGATAAAACCTCTAATCTCATTTCTGCCCACAGTTATATTTACTGAATAATAAGTGCTTGGTTTTCCCATGCAGTTTAAAGATAGTTTATCTAAGAAAGGATTCATCAGCTTCAGAGTAGAGAATACAACTTATTTTGAGCTGTAAGTAATGTTTGTCAAGTACGTTTGCATCTTAGCAAGATATTTGCTCTGCATGTTACAGGTATCAACTCGATTGTAGCCATTGCATCGTACACAGGCTATAACCAGGAAGACTCTGTCATCATGAATCGTTCTGCTGTGGATAGAGGCTTTTTCAGGTGTGATATTTTAAAGAGCTTGAAAAAAAAATATATATATANAGAGCTTGAAAAAAAACTATATATATAATCTATAATCTATAATCTATAATATATAATATATATATCATTAGTTTTCCAGAGGGTTGAGAGAAGCTCATCCTACACCTCAGGACTTGTCCATATTTGTTCAGATTGAGAAGTGTTTAAAAAAAACAATGAGGGGAGGAAAAAACAGCACAATGAAAATAGTGTATGTTGTCGTGTTCACTCTGTTAGAGGTTGTTTGTGCGGTGATTTGATGGAAAAATATTTGCATTCTTTGCTGCCTGAGTTGCTAGCTGTACGATGCCAGTATTGCAGCTTTATAATGTAGTTGTATCTGTAGTAGCATGACAGCCACCTGTGCGGATTGGAATATTCCTCCCGTTAATATGGTAGATCCTCTTGGGACAACTGGCAACGGATGCCGTTTTAAGCCTCACTCCTTTTGCTGCTGTTTAGATAAGTCAGGTTACCGTATAATATCTTAGCCAGTGAATTTCTATTTTTTTGCTTTGTCTGAGTGAACCTAAAAAAGGTGGATGTGCTACCTCCCAATGTAGAGTGAGTATGAGATTATTGGATATCACTGCTCACATGACAAACTTCTATAGAACCTCCCGTGTCCCCAGGAGCATTTAAATGTATTTTCCACTGCAGCTCACTTGTACTGAAGGAGCATGAGGGATTTCAGTCACAGAGCAGACAGCTTTCTAACTTTGTTTCAGATCTGTGTTCTACCGCTCCTACAAAGAGCAAGAGTCCAAGAAAGGATATGACCAAGAGGAAGTTTTTGAAAAGCCTACCCGTGAAACGTGTCAAGGTGAGATGCATAGTGTATAAAGACCAAGTTTGTTAATTTATTTATTTGTTTGCTTATTTTTCAACAAAGTAGAAATGTCCGAATAGCAAAGCACATTGGCCAAGATGTTCATTTAGAAAGATCTTTGGACATTGCAGCACTAGGCTGAAATTGCAAACACAGCTGTTGAATTTCTACAAAACCTCAGTGTGTTGAAAATTTGAGGAATGTAATTTTTCATTTTTCTCTCACTCCTCAGGCATGAGACATGCTATCTATGACAAACTTGATGATGATGGTTTGATAGCACCCGGGGTTCGTGTGTCTGGGGACGACGTTATTATTGGTAAAACAGTAACTCTGCCAGAAAATGAGGATGAGCTGGAAAGCACTAACAGGCGTTTCACAAAGAGGGACTGTAGCACTTTCCTGCGAACTAGCGAGACGGGCATTGTAGATCAGGTCATGGTGACTCTTAACCAGGAAGGATACAAGTTCTGCAAAATTAGGGTGAGTGCTAGTATGTCTACATTTTCTACTTCATTCTTTTTTCTTCCAGAACTTGAGTTATCCATTCAACTTCTTCCCATGACTTTCAGGTACGCTCTGTAAGAATCCCACAGATTGGAGATAAATTTGCCAGCAGACATGGTCAGAAGGGAACCTGTGGAATCCAGTACAGGCAAGAGGTAGTGTGTGTGGTGTGTTGTTGTGTGTTTAGTGGTGTTTTGTGGGTTTGGTATTACATTTTTCAACACCCCGTCTTTCAAACGTTTTATTTCTCACCTTAAGTGACTTGTCTGGAAAACTGCTGTATCACAATACACATCCTACCGCGTTGCATTAGAGCGTGACTTACTGCTTTCTTAGAAAGGGACACCTCGTTTATACTAATGTGCCCCTGAAATGCCTTAAAATATTTACTGTGAATCCACGGAACTGCTTTTGTTAAAGCTGGTGCTCTGGGAGGTCCTGACCGTCTCTTTTCCTGCCCTAGGATATGCCCTTCACCTGCGAGGGCATCACGCCAGACATCATCATCAACCCCCACGCCATCCCTTCCCGCATGACCATCGGTCACTTGATTGAATGTCTGCAGGGCAAGGTAAAGGGAATGACTCTGGCTGCACATCTGAGAAATGGCAGCTCAAACGCTTCTTTTCAATACTGTTCTCCTGTATTTGTTAATCCATTGAAAAGTCACAATTGTTCTCCATTTACTTGAGAGCAAAAGCAAGTTTCTTGAGGAAGACCTACAGCCCTGTTAGTTTTGTCCAGCAAGTGAGATTGCAGTTCATCCTGCAACTGGTTACTTTAATTTATTCCGAATATTCCCTGTCACTTAAGAAAAGGGATAGCAAGATTGCTGATGATCTGCTTTTTTGAAAATCTCCGCTATAAAATGCATGGCTGATAAACAGAGTAAGACAGACCACTCTCTCGGGTACGAAGTCTTATGTTCTGGTATTAAAAATCAAAACTGTTTGATCAGCCTTTCAGAAATCTGACAGGCTTTTGCAAACCTTTTCACTGTAGGTATCGGCAAACAAGGGGGAAATTGGTGATGCGACGCCCTTCAATGATGCCGTCAACGTGCAGAAGATTTCCAATCTCCTGTCAGATTATGGCTATCATCTGAGAGGAAATGAGGTAGGGCCAAAATGGCAATTCATCTGTAGGTTTTGTTTCATTTTTAATGCATGTTTTAAGGGCACTAGAGCTTATGGCTCAGTGGCTGCATTGACTACTTCAGGTCCTCTACAACGGATTCACTGGCCGAAAAATCACATCGCAGATTTTCATCGGTCCTACGTATTATCAGCGACTGAAGCACATGGTAGATGACAAAATCCATTCTCGTGCAAGAGGGCCGATCCAGATCCTTAACAGACAGCCCATGGAAGGGAGATCTCGGTGAGGATGTTTATTGGTTTCTATGCAGGGTTTTCGTTTTCTTCTGAGTCTTGGACCTAAATTCTGGTTGCCTCAGCTGTGCAGCAAGAACTTAGTTGGTTTACCCTGGTTAGCTACCTGTTTTGGTGTGTTTGGCTTAAGACAAGTGCAGCCTGATTGAAGCCCTTCATTTCTTTGCTGTGGGGATGTGGTGTGGCTGTCACCTGCCCAACGTGTGCCTAAACGACTGTGGCAGCATTCTCCCTAAGAGTCTTATTCTGAAAGGTTAGAGGAAAATAATGCTTAGCTTTATTCCTGCTCTGTGACTCTGCCAAGTTACTTGTCCCAGCAACAGGCGCCGATGTGTTTTGTCAGTGAACTCAAAAGGTCTTTTCTTGGCTCTGCAGTGATGGTGGCCTTCGCTTTGGAGAAATGGAGCGCGACTGCCAGATTGCTCACGGGGCAGCCCAGTTCTTGAGGGAAAGGTTGTTTGAAGCCTCAGACCCTTACCAGGTCCACGTATGCAACCTATGTGGGATCATGGCGATTGCAAACACCAGGACTCACACCTATGAATGCCGGGGATGCCGTAATAAAACTCAGGTAGGTGCCAGTTCATCAGCCCGTGTTCCTCTTGGTGGATAAGAGGGCAGGTCGTGCGTGTGAACAGAACAGTGGGGAAGTGTGTTGGGTTCAAAAGCACAAATGTTTCAGTGTTTATCGTGTCCAACTCAGATATTTCCTTCTGAGTTTGCAGGGGTGGGTTTGCACGTGGCAGGGAAGTATTTTGCAGTGCAGGGTTTTCAGAGGCTTGAAAAGTAAAGACTCAGGAGCCTCTTTTTAGAATATTCAAAGCGTAAAGCTCACATTGCAAGAATTTGGAGCTGTCCCCCTTGTGACTGTCCCATGAAGCAGTTATACTCCCAGGGCATGGGTTCCTTTGTAAAAGGGCTCCTGTTTCAGATGCCATTTCTCGGCTGCAGGTTTTAGCACCAAAAAAGAATTCTGAAGAGCTGCTGCGTAGCCTCTAGGGAGTGTCTTAGCCTCCCTCTTCCTCTGTTACTGCCCTGGAGCTTTGCTCATTAAGTGCTTCCATACATAACTTCACATCCAGCTCTGTCCCCAGAACTTGGCAAGTTATGATGGAGAAGGTTCATGCTTTAGAAGTGCTAATCACAAGTCTTTTGAACTATATTTCCAGATCTCTTTGGTTCGAATGCCCTATGCCTGCAAGCTCCTTTTCCAAGAACTGATGTCTATGAGTATTGCACCTCGAATGATGAGTGTTTAGCCTTTAAAAGGATTTTTTTTTTAAATGGTGAGACTGAACTGCTCAGGTTTTGTTTCATTTTGTGTAGGTTGTATTCAGAATACAATTTTACGCATCTGCTCTCTACTGCTCGAAGGTATTGTACGTTTATTTCATGTAAATAGAATTAAAATTTGTAATCAAACACGTGAATCTGTTTATTGGTATACGTGCAAAAAAGAAGTGTGCAAGCAAATCAGTATGGAAGAGATAACGAAGGTAAGAGGGAGCTGATCAGTGGGCTAGAAAAAGCCAGAGGCTGCAGCTTTCCATAATGCTAACTTAAAGCTGGCGTAAGTGGCAGTCAGCACCTCACAGCTCTGCACCGTCATCTGTGGAAAAACAAGAACACGGGGTGGTGTGGGTTGTTGCACAGGGTAATATGGGAGCTCAGGCATTGGCAGAGGGAGCCAATTTTTGGCCTTTTAGCTGAGGATGAGATTTGAGCCCTTGCTCCTGACCCTGCTGCCTTCCCCCTGCCCATGTGCAGCAGGACGTGATGGGGACCGGCAGCCTTTTCCCATGCTGAGCTCACTCGAACGTGGTCCTCAGGCTTCCTAAATGGGCAGCCGTGCAGGAGCCAGCGTTTGGATCCCGTTCCCTGCATCCTTTTGGTAATTGGGGGTGTCAGTTACTGCTTGGCTGTGGCCTGCTGCTCGGGGAGCTCTCCTGCAGCTCGTGGGGCACGTACAGAAACGGGCCCCGGCGCAGCGGCGCTGCCGCAGCCGGACACGGCGTCCCCGGGAGCGGGGACAAATCCCGGCGCCGTGGCCCGGTGCAGGCGTGCTGCTCATGGCCCCAGTGGGCACAGCTCCGCTTCAGTCAACCCCATGAGTAAGAGGTCTGAAAAGGGGTAGAGAATATCTAGAAAATCCTATGTGCAAGTGATATTGGGATTCATTTTATGTTCTTATTTCACTGCCAGGTACTGTTAACGTCCTTCTAAAGGAAGTCTTGAGGCTACTCAGGGATGGAAGGACCTAGGAACTCGGGACTGCCGCTCTGATAAAGGTTAGCAAGCAGCAGCAAAGACGGTGGGATTCGAAGTGGGATTATATCCTCAAGAGGACGTGGGCTTCCCCATGCTCTCTAGCCGGATGCTTTGCCCTCAGTGCCTCTGCCTTCCCCACCGTTATGTTTATGGTCCCAATCTTCAGGATTCACCGCCCAGGACTCCAGGAAACAGGAGCTACGTTGCTTTCAGGCTGGGAAGAACACAGAGGTACAGGGACCTGGTAGGAATTTAAGTCTATGAGGTGCCTTGGGGATGGACATGCCAGGACTGCTCCCTGGAAAGGGGTGGTGCATTTGGAAGTACTCCAAGAACACAGAAATCCATCTTGAGGATACCAACTTAGGCCTGGAAAACCAGTGAAAGCTCTTTTGTGAAAAGCCACGCATCTCTAATTTTGTATCTTCGTCCCCAGTGTTTAGCAGCACTTGGGGGCGCTGTTTGACAATCCTGTAGGAACGCTAGCAACTCAGGCTTGCTGGGGTTGTTTTGCCAAACAGAGGAAAAGCTGCATGTTAAAATTACTTCCACTATAACCTTTTTGCAGAAAGCATTAAATAGAGGGAGCCTTCTGTGTCAGAGAGCTGAGCAAGCTTTTGAAGGGGAGATCCACAGTGCCTACCTTTGGTCAGGGCTATTTCGTGAAGAGTTTCCACGACGTGGATTTTTGCAGAAGCTGTTGCTTCTCCTTTGGCATTGGATGCGTGACACTCGTATTCTCCAGCGTCCTCTTTGCTCAGAGGAGATATCTAAGGGAGGAAACCCACCCCCCGTGAGTGTCCAGTGTATAGTTAGTGCTTTTGTTTTCAGGCACCTCCCGACTAGCTCAAGGAGGATCATGCAGAGGAGCAACAAGCGGCTACGGCGGGAGCAGCACAGCTGGCCTGCAGGGAAAATTCAGACTGATTCCTGCTGCCTGCAGCCTGGACAGGTCTGTGTTTTTGTTGCTCTGCTAGGCCAGGGGGAGCAGGTCTCTGCTCTTTAGTATTTGCTTCGTTTGGAGATGTTGGAGCCTGGCACGCTTGGCATGGGGAAGGAGAGGCAGGGAGAAAAAACTTCCCCGGAATGTGCTGCATGCAGCACGTTGGCAGTGATTCTGTGAAGCTGCAGCTGCTCCTTGAGCTTGGGAGGCCTCTTGAGTGTGAGAGCCGACACATTTGCAGGGCGCTGGGCTTCACCAGAGCCATGTAGTGCTGCAAGGGCTCCCCAGCCGTGGGCCTGTCCTTGGATGCCCTGCCTCTCTACTCGCTGCTTCCTCTACAAGAGGCCGTCCCTCCTTGCCATGCACAGCAGCAGCAAAGAGCCCCATGCAGGAGCCTGCAGCTC